>CM076578.1:960099099-960699099 GCA_034641835.2 Pinus albicaulis | reverse complement strand
AAATGTTACCATATGACCAAGCTACCATTTATGAGTAGAAATTAATTGGGTGTGAACCACGTAAAGAAACAAAACTTGAAAGTGGAGGTATGTATGTAGCCGGTCCGGCTAATGGAGAAATGGAATCTTTAATTGATGACACAACATCAAAGATCAAAGCAATGAAATAAAATCATTATGGAAAGAAATATGAAAAACTTGATTTTTTTTTTATATCAAATTGCTACAAGTATGGGCACAAACATGAGAGTTGAATTTTCAACTCTCTAGGCCCTTGTCAATGTGGTCAACCAAAAATATGTGAAAAAACTAAATATTTTGGGGGATCCAAAACTTGTTGTGGATTGAGTCTACAACAAATTCAGCATAGTGGCCCCTCATTTGGCTCACATTTTTCAAGGTATAAAACAAGCCAACAACAAGTTGGATTGGTTCTCTTGTGGCCATATATACCATAAACTCAATACCCTAGCAAAAAAGCTCTCCAACTTATTCCACAAGTGCGAGAATACCAAGAGTATATGAATAATAATTTTGTGGGGGTTGTTGAAATCCATATCTAGTTTTTTGTCTCGATTATTACTATATTTTGTGATGATATATGTAAATGATCCAATGATATTATCTGAAAAGTGATAGAGATTTTTATTGGCTTTTAAAATCTTAGACAATATATAATTGGAACAAACTTTTATTACTATAAATCAATCAATTACTTCTACATACCACTAAAAGTGGAAAAATATCTATAACCTTTGATCACCTTGAACATCAAGCACACTAAGAAATTTGTTTCATGAGTTCCACTACAATCAAAGTTTTACCGCACCCAGTTCCCAAAAAATCAATAATGTTACTCTTGAGAGAAACATGGAGTATTTCCAATTGATACATGTATTACGATAGAATCATAAGAAAGAATCATATACAACACAATTGCGTTATTACATTATATTAGAAAAAAAATGCGAAATTGGAAAATTTAAGATTCAGATTGGGGTTTTGTAAGACCAGAAATCCTCATTTTGTATTTCTGGAATATTTACATTAAAATTTTCTAGTGAGATATCAAATATGGTTCATCTACAAGACGTTCGAAAATTAACCACTGAAACATTCATAGAAAATTTTCAACGTAAGTATTTTTGAAATGTAAAATCAAAACGAAACATATAAATATCACTAGAAAAAACTAAATTGATGATTAACATGATTAATAACAGTAAAAATGATGAAAGGGAAACACACTGTCGTAAGATGGTATTAGTAGTCGAATTTTTCATTACACCGTTCTGCATCTTTGAGTGAAACAAAAGGGCACCTTTAACTATTGAATATTTTGCAAGAGGGAGCATTTTGCATTTTAATGGTGCCCTTGTGTTTCGCTCAAAGAAGCAGAATGGTGTAATGAAAAATTCGACTACTAATACCATCTTATGACAGTGTGTTTCCCTTTCATATTTTTTACTGTTATTAATCATGTTAATCATCAATTTAGTTTTTGCTAGTGATATTTATATGTTTAGTTTTGATTTTACATTTCAAAAATACTGACACTAAAAATTTTCTATGGATGTTTCTGTGGTTCATTTTCGAACATCTTGTAGATGAACCATATTTGATAGCTCACTAGACAATTTTTAATGTAAATATTCCAGAAAGACAAAATCAGGATTTCTGGTCTTACAAAACCCCAATCTGAATCTTAAATTTTCCAATTTCACATTGTTGTTCTAATATAATTTAATAACGCAATTGTGTTGTATCTGATTCTTTCTTATGATTCTATTGTAATACATATCTCAATTGGAAATACTCCATGCTTCTCTGAAGAGTAACATTATTACTTTTTTGGGAACTGGATGCAGTAAAAATTTCATTGCAGTGGAACTCATGGAAACAATTTCTTACTGTGCTTGATGTTCAAGGAGATCAAAGGTTATAGAGCTTTTGCCACTTTTAGTGGTATGTATAAGTAATTTATTGGTTTCCAGTAATAAAAGTTTGTTCCAATTATATATTATGCAAGCTTTTAAAAGCCAAAAAAAATCTCTACCACTTTTCGGATAATATCATTGGATCGTTTACATATATCATCACAAAAGATAGTAATAATTGAGACAAAAAACTAGATATGGAATTCAACAACCTCCACAAAATTATTATTCGTATACTCTTGGTATTCTAGCACTTGTGGAATAACATGGAGAGCTTGTTTGCTAGGGTATTGAGTTCATGGTATATATGGCCACAAGAGAACCAATCCAACTTGTTGTTGACTTGTTTGATACCTTGCTGAATTTGTCGTAGACTCAATCCACAAAAAATTTTGATACCCCCAAAATATTTACTTTTTTCACATCTTTTTGGTTGACCACATTGAAAAGAGCCTAGAGAGTTGAAAATTCAACTCTCATGTTTGTGCCCATACTTGGAGCATATTTGATATCCAAAAAATGAGCAAGTTGTGTATATTTCTTTCCATAATGATTTTATTTCATTGCTTTGATATTTTATGTTGTGTAATCAATTAAAGATTCCATTCCTCCATTAGCTAGACTTCCTACATACATACCTCCACTTTCAGGTTTTGTTTCTTTAGGTGGTTCACGCCTAATGAATTGCTACTCATCTATGCTAGCTGGGTCATATGGTAACATTTCATATAACTTTCTTCAAAATTTAAAGACAAAAACGAGCATATCAAATTATTCACGCCCATTAACAGGACAAAATAAATTGGCTACAATCCATTCATGGCCAGTTTGGATGATGATAGATGGGCCAAGTCAGTCGATGCTTTTGATGATGGCTGCGATATGCAAATGGTTGCGGAACTTAGTGGTTATCTGTTGTGTTTTGACCTGGCCAAGGTTATAATACTGGATTTGCAAGAAATACCTATGCGACACAAATGAGTATGAATTTCATCCTTGCTAGAGGGTCTTATGTTCAAGCACCACTTCCATAAGTTGGACTAGTGAGAAATAATTCTGATGTTGATAGGTGGAAGCATGCTTTTGGTTCGAAGAAGGGTTTGATTCCTCCTCCACAACATTTTATGTCCACAGTTCATATATCAGAATGATCAACTTAATATATAATAAAACAACAATATTAATATGAGGTGCAGCAAGTATAAGGTATATTAAATACAGAACATCAACACGTAATCATCATGCATATGGACAACAGATATAAGTGGAAACCCATAAGGGAGAAAACCACATCTTATTATTGTTGTGATGCAAAGGCAAGCTCCAAATCCCTCTCACCACTGATTTTCTATAGGCTCCAACCTACAGGAGGCTAATACCTCAATTCTACAAGCTACAACTTGCAAGGAAGCTCCAACTCCCATTTATTTTCTACAGGCTACAACCCACAGGAGGCTCCTACCTCAGCCAGCTAAAACTGATCATATATCAAGCTACAACCTGATATGGAAGCACCAAATTCCTCATACTTCAATGAAAGCACATGTTGATTTACCTGAATATCAGTTCTGTACTATTTCTTCTTCCACTCTCTAACCTCATGCTATTCTCTCTCCTTTTTTCTTCTTCCTTGTGCACACTGATATTTCATGTTTTATACAGATAACTACATGAATATTTGCATCATACAGGGAATTCGAAGTGAATAGGCCTGAATCTATGCCTTACACCCATTCCATTCTTCACTCTTCAGTTTTGGTTAATACATCAACCAACAATACATAAATAACCATTTGGATTTTTTCCTATGCCTATGGAGACTTGCCTTTGCATCACAGACAATAAAAAAACAAAAAAAATCATTTAAATTTACAGTTACAACAAATATATCTCACTCAACCCTTTCAACACTTGGCTCACTGTGTATTTGTCTTTTCTACTGTTGTCACTGTCTTTTCAATTTCTACTGTTATATTTTACCTCTGTTGCATATCTACCCTATTTCTTCCATTATATGTGTCTTTTGTGCTGCGTTCACCCACACTTTGCTTCTAAATTTAATTATTTTTGGAGAGTTAAATCCCCTCTATGGAAAAAGGTGATCCCTACTAGCCCAGATCGAGTATAGCAACAATCAAGTCACACAATGACATAGGTTCCTAGTTATAAAAAGACCAAGATTCAATAAGAAGCATACCTCAAATCCCACGCAGTTTTTGCTGAATAAAAGATGAAGTTTTGTCTTCCCTCGCTTGACAGATCACGATCCTTCCATTTGAAACATCTAGACACCTATACACATGCAAGGAAACAACAACACAACATAAAATCTAAATCATGTAACCATATATCAGTCACAGAAGATATAATTCATTGCATAAAGAAACGAACACATGAATGGAACCATAATCATAGTTTCTTATATTATAAATAACAAAAGGGAGATTACAACCATATGCTTTGATTCTATTATATTCTTTTAGTAGAGCTGATAGTGGAGTGTGTCTCAACAAATCCTATTGGGAATCGGGACGAAGCTCTCTCTCTTCGGCTTGGCTCTCAAAGGTTACCCGGCTATAGTTTCCTTCCTACAAGTTCAACTAGCTTGCTAATGGAGAAGGAAAGCTTTTATAGAGGGAGGAGAGGGATTTGGGATCCATATTATCATGTGATAGGCCCTATCTCGAAGGAAGCTTCCATGGTAGGTGGAAAACCACTTCCTATACATGGAGATCCGAAGCCAAACCACTCAACTCCTTCTGATGATTCATTCAGGATTTTGTTGAAACCAAAATTCTGCCATTTTTTTTTTTTAAATCCCTTATTAAGCTTGGTTCAAGTGAAACATAGAGACAGTGCGCCATTTCGCGTGCCCTCTATGGTGGATTTACCCCATTAGTGCGAGGGTTGAACTGGCTAGTCGCGCCAAGGCTAAAACATCTGTTTTTAGGGTTTTTCAGAGCAAATGTTCTTCAGGGGAATGTTTTTCTTTATGCAAGGGGATTCCATGAAAGTGGTTTCAAGTCATGTCACTGCTCACATGTCATGGAAATATCCCTCCAATGTGCAGCAGGAGGGATTGCAGGGACGGTGACAAAATGTTGTGTAACAAATGCCCCCAAAAGCATGAGGCCCGAGAGAGAGGGACGGGTGAAATGCTTTGTGAGAATACACCCGACTGAAAACACTGTGGTCGGAAAACCTACGAAGTAAAATACAATTGATATCTCAAATACATGATATGTGGTATGGGTGCAGCCATCCATAATAGAGTGTAGAAGAACCAAGATCCAAGATATGGACGCAGCCATCCAAGTATACTTAGGTATGGTCACAGCCATCCAATCAAATGAGTCATGTAACCAATCATGATAATCCACAAAGAATCCCCAGTCTGGATTTCATCAGACAAAATCCAGGGTCTTGCACTCCATCTTGACCCAAACAAAGTACAATTTTGAGCATGTGAATAAGTGAGCTGAAGTCGAACATGCAAGAACATCATCTAATTACCAGCCAATAATGAAAACCATTAACATATGTGAGAGGAACCACCAATAATGAAGATGGCCCTCAAGGTACTATAGGTACAATCCATGGAATGTGAAAAATGAGCTTGCATCGAACACCCGTAGAATCACCCGATCGAAGGCCAATAATGAAAACTTTATGTCGAATGCGAAGAACCTGCCATTGAGGTATGCAAGCTCCAAGGTACCTGAAGGGAGTCTCTAGATTAGCTTCCTGGAAAATGAGCTGAAGTCGACAGGAAGTGCCTTGATCGAAGGTGGGCCATATTTTTTCCCACATCATTGATGCGAGATAGAGGAACATGATGTTCAATATTAGTAGAGAATCAAAGGGAGGTTGAGAACTGCAGAGGCCAACTTCTCTTGAACATATCAGTGGCACGACAGTGGATTTGGCAGTATTTGACATCAAAGGATCTGAGGTCATGATGATGTGGAAAAGAGTAGATGGGTGGTCAAAAAGGATTACCCAAACCCATGGAGGCAAGCGGAAAATGAGATGAGATGTCCCCAACCTGACGTGAATGCAAACAAGTGCCATATTCAAGAGCGACATACTGCCGACACGACAGTGATACTGGCTCCATTTTTCCTCACCATTTATGGTGAGCACCCCAATTATTTTTTGGAAACAAGCTTGAAGGGGATATCATATGCTTGCAATATAAGTTTTTCCTTCAGACAAATCCAACCTAGTACATTTAACGAGCCTTAGGAAGGAGGAACTCGATTAACGTCATTGCGACGGAATCCGATGTCATCAAGTTTTAACAAGTCTAACAAAGGAAGAACTCGACATCTTTTCATGTTTAGAGAGTTTGAAAAGACAACGGAAAATAAAACTCCAATAGTCCCTTTTCATAGATAGTCTCACATATTCGAAAAGGTAGAAAACTATATCTGAGAGAGCCTCCTAGTCATGATAGGCTAGGGTATTCATTTTTTGTAAATAATCTATGCCAGCCCGAAAAAGGGGTAAATGTATACTAGGTAAATGTCGTTTCGTAGCCAATTTAACAAGCTCAAAAGGACAAGTGAATTGACAATATTTTCATTTTTAGAGAGTAAAAAAAGAGCTGAAATATGACTCCAATAGTGAATTTTTTGTGTTTTTACCGAGTCTAAAAAATTATAAAATACAACTCGTGTCGTCGTCCTAGTCACGTGAAAACCTGTCGCTGCACAAAAAAGCAAGCATAAAACCCATTTTTCGACAAAATATGATAAAATATCAGAAAAATAAGCTTCAAAACCTAATTTTGATTTTGAAAAGTTATAAATATGACCAAATAGTAAAAAAATATTTACTTGTTACTTTTTACCTCTTGTGCAGAGAAATAGTGAGCTTTTTCCTGCAATCTTGTGGTGACGATTATGCACGATCCAGTGCATCATCTCAGATCCCGTCTTTTCTAGGTAAGAGGTATTTCCACTAGCTATGTTTTAATGCATATTTCATTGTTTTCCATCATGTTTTAGCATCCCTGAGGGGAGGATTTACAAATTTAGGGTTCCCACGGTTGGCATGGGTATGAGGCATGGACCCGCACCAATCGAGATTTTTTTGCAACGGGGTCACACCAGCTGCCGCGACTGTCAGCAAAAAAATCGCGCCAACCGCGCAACCTTATTTTCCGCTCAAATTTTACAAAAAATGAACCAATAAATTGGATTTTTGAATGCCCAAGGGATCTAATGATGTGCTTATGACCAGTTTGATGCAGGTATAAAGCCACAATGGTGATCGAATGGAAATAAAGGGAGCACAGTGAAGAGGACGAAATGGAAATGGGGAATGATTAATGCATGAATGCTCTCTGGGATTGCGGATTAAAGAAGTTCTTCTTGACAGCATGTCTCAGGGCACAACCTGAATTGTTACAATTCTTGATAAATATCTGGGATGAGAATGGAGAGAAGTTTAGGCTTCGATATCAAGTTCTTGAACCCAAAGTGTCTGATGTTTACTTCATCACTATATTGTTTTGCAGAGGTCCAGTTCCGATTATGACAAGTACTAGGCCTTCCAGTGAAAAGATGTCGATGGCTATGGAGAGAGTGTGCCCAGGGGCACAAACAGGACCAAGTAGTGGTAAATTTGGCATTCACACTATTTCTGATCTAGCACTCTGAGTGGTGCTACATACTATTACGCGGGCTGTGGGGTCGCAAGCACCACATGAGGCTACCAAAATGTAGCTCCTCTTGGCGTTAGAATATATGAACCTGACATTATTTGATTGGGCTATAGCCGTAATCATGAATATCAAACGCCAATTGAATAAGTGTAAAAACGCCAAATTGAAGCAATTTGGATATGGGTCAATCTTGGTATCGTCATCCTTGAATGATTACCTATTTTCCAGGGCCAGGAGGCGATAGTCGCAGATCCACCTTTGAGAGAGCCATGGATGGCTTGATGGGAAACACTGATGCCCAGAGAAGGAGGGGGCTAGCAAATGTCATGGCTTCCTAAGTTCTTTGGATGGCTTTGGCAACAATTTATTGTTGTAGAGGACTGGCCCTATGCCGGTACTGATTTCACAGGAGACCCAGACCTTCCACTCCCGGAAGGATAGGACTGGGATGAGGAGCTGGGTAAGACTCTTTTTTATTTGATGAATTTTATGATTTTTTTGGTATACATTCATGTTCTAACAATTTATCCTATGTGTATGCAGATGTTGGCCCAGAGAGGCCTGCCGGGATGTCACTGATCGCGCAGAGGACCCCTCTCGCCCATGACCCTCAAGGCGAGGGGGGCGAGGGGAACAAGCTAGTTCATAACTTAGAGGGAATCTCCCGTGGGATTTTTGATTATGCTCGCCTAGAAGATGTCCCTATGGCTTATCAGAGGCACACCGTAGGGGTGCCTAGTAGCCTTCATCATTTACTGAGGCGACTGGTGCGGGCAGTAACATGCTACCATGAGCACCATGCTGATTAGTCACCTAGGCTTTTCATATGCATATTTTTTAGAGACATTTTGTCTTCATATGTAACTAAAACAAACATGTATATTTTTTGGATTTAATATGATGCACACACTGCAAACATTCAACATATCTATATATATATATATATATATATATATTTTTTGCATGGATCTTTTCACATAGTATGATGTTTTTTAATATGTTATGCAAATTTCTAATACAATGGTATCTAATGCATTAGTTACATAATCTGCATAACAAACGATCGAATGGAAAAGTTAAAAGGTCACAAAATGCATCACACCACACATTTTATTTTTACGCAAGCTTAAAAGCACACATGTAAAATATTCTTGGAAATGAGTTTTATTTTTTGTGCAAGCTTAAAACACAAATGTAAACTATGCTTGAAATGATAGGGAAAAATGGGCATACCCCCAGCATGGTGTCTCAATTCGAGGTACATGCCCCCCAAGCTTCAGTCCATAGGAAATGGAGTGAAGGTTAAAAACACAAGAGATTTTATCGAAATCTAACAAAACTTGAATTAAATGGGATCATGTTTCGTTATTTTAATGAGGTTGACACACTTAAGAACTGTCCTCGTAGCATCTTGTTCCATTGTTTTAGGAACTTGACACAAGAAAAGGAACTATGCTCCAACGAGCTCAAAGGAGGAGGCTCAGGAGGGGGATAACCAGATATAAAACGCTCGAGACAATTAGACATTACCCCCACGCAGAGCATGTACGAGGAAAGAGGATGTCCATCGCTCCGCGACAGATCTTCGAGAGACATAGTCCCCATGATAGCCTCGTCAGACGAAAAGACTTCTCTCAGAGGATCTAGCGAATCGGCAGTGCTGAGCCAAGGGGATTGAGAATAAACATCAAGAGCCATCCTCAAAGGATAATTTTTATCAGGAGGAGATCTCATGTGGCAACAATCTCAAAATAATTGATTTCAACTGGAGTTAGAGGCATCAATTCTCCAAAATAGGTAACCTGTTCAGGAGAAGGGATGATCCATGGGTCATCTGACCTGGAGCCCATGTTGACATGAACAGTATTTGGTGGTGGCATGGGAAAAATACCCATGAGAATGGGGTTCTTGAAAAGACCAGGTCCTACACTGTCGGGTGGATTGGGAATTTGATCCACGTATGGCACATTATTCTTGGAGGAGGAGATAAAGAAAGACAATTGATCAACAACAATAATATTTCCCTCATGTGGAAACTTCAAAAGCCAAAAGAGGGTGGACAGAATGCATAGCATGGCGTGCGTCCAGCTATGACCAAGTATAATATTGTAGTTGAGTTTAGCATCAACAACTTCCACTTCAACGTTGATTGTTTTACCTTGCAAGGTGATCGGTAGACTCGCGAGAACACCCAAGGGTTTTGATTCCCTACCATCGAATGCCTCGAGGGCATTGGGAGATGAAGTCCAGGTTGGAGAGCCGATGGATTTCCAGCAAGCAGATGACATAACGCAGGTAGAGGAACTTTCGTCCACAACGTCTCTATGAGTATTAAGGCTGTTGATGCCAACTTGTATAACAAGGGAAATCTGGTGCAGAAGTCGAGGGACGAAATTCTCTAGATCGAAGGTGAGAATACTAGAATTGGCAGGATCAATTTTGCTGATGGCAGATAACAGATCTTTTCGTTGAGATGGGAAAATTTGAAGGACTTCCAATGCAGACATGGTGGAGGGCGCATCTTCCAAATCCTCGACAATGATCTAATGATGAGTAGCATGGGCATTTGGATTATAGGAAGGCTTTCGCAGAACACCTTTGGAAGGTGGCCGTACAATGGGTTGAGCGCTGGGCTTCTCAATTTCTAAAGGACCAGAGGCAAGTGAGGGAGGTGGGCCATCAACGACTTCCTTCCCGACTACCTGGCGTGATCCAACCTAATCCTTCGAACAAGTGGCAATAGAAACAGGTGTGACACCATTCATCATGAAAACTTGAGACCCAAACAGTGCATATGGTGAAGGCTGCTCGACCATCTGGGTCTGCTGAGATGGAATATATTCCTTAAGAACTTTCGAAGTTTCCTTAGAGCCTTTAAGGAGTTGAATAACCTCAGATCCTCAGGGACAATATTTGGTGTAGTGGTCTTCATCGTAGATTAGGCAAGGGTACTTCGGTTTTTGTTGGGAAGCATCATCAGCACGTCGTTTATAGGATTCTAGTTTCGGGGCATCGAATCTAGCTTTTCCTTTTCCCTTCTTCTCTCCTTTAGAAGCCTTACCTGCAGGATTGGTCTGAACGACATTGACCTCCGTGGTCTTACCAGAATCTAGGGTAGCAGGAGGAGAAGAATTATTGGAAGAATTCGACTTCTGCTTCCCGTTAGAAGACTTATGAGATGGCTAAGAAATAGAACCAATAACACCATCAATCGATGGGGTAGCTGGTGCTTTAGAGGTCCCTAGCCGCAAGGCATCAGTCAAGATATTATATAACGTGTCGAACTAAGAGTACACTAAATCGAGGTACTGGGCACGAGCGATAGCTTGTTCCTCGGTTACACATGCCCTCATGGAAATTTCCTATGCAATACTGTTGGCAAAGGAGGTAGTGAACCAGTGAGTTAGAAGATGATGAGGAATGTCAAACTTGATTAGATGACGACGATGACTCCACTCATGAATATGATCTTAAATATGAGTGGCTTTGTCCTGCTTCAGAGATGTCATGAGATGCGTCCTGGCTTCATAATGAACTGGTAATTGGAAATGTGTCAGGAATGCCATAGTTAGAGTATTAAAGTCTTGAAAAATACCATGGGGTAGTTCTATGTACCATTTAGTAGCAGCACCAGTAAGAGTGCACTGGAAAAGACGTAGACGGATCGAGTCATCCACCTAAGAGTTCGAAGAACACCACAAATGGAAGGTCATGACACGTGCTTGGGGGGTCTTCTCCAGATTTTCCTTTAAATTTGGGACAGTCACTAGGTACCTTCATCGGAACTGGAGGCCAATATGGATTATGAATAATCGGATCATAGGTCAACTTAGATACATCCGGAAATTCCAATGTGGAGAGGAAAGGTAACTGAGGATTAAAAGGCATACCAGGTACCCGATAAGGACCTGTACCTATACTCCAACATGGTTGAGAATAACCTTTCCCCCATTGGTTCTATCCTGGAGGATTCTGACCATAGGGGGTATAAACTGAATAATTGGGTTGATACGGTTGCTAATAACTAGGGTACGGGGGTTGATAACCAGGGTATTGACCCTGATTATACGTGGAACCCATTTGAGTTGTGTGTGTATTTGAATGCGGAGTATAAGTATAGTCTAGCTGTTGAAGGTAATAACAAGAACCTTGGGGTGGGTTTTAAACCGGTTGAGATTGACCTTGAAGGTAATAGCCGCCTTGGGGTCGAACGAGTTGTTGGTAAGTGGGACCCTACTGAGCCTAATAAATTGGGTGCACAAGTGGGTTCAGCTATGGCATAGAGTAGATCGACTGTTGAGCAGGGTTAACTGGTTGTGCAGGCTGTCCTGGTTGAACAGGTTGACCTGGCTGTGCAGGTTTTCATGGTTGAATAGGCTGACCCAGTTTTTGAAGGGCACCAGGCTGCCTCGGCTGAGAAGGTTGGTCTGATGGTAGGAGAGGGCCAGGTTGTGCATGATAACCAGGTTGACATGTGACAAGACCATAAGATGGCCCTGGCTATGAAACATTCGGACTGATTGGAAACTGAGGTTGCTGAGGTTGCACCAACAGTTGAGAAGGATGGGTTTTCCCCCTAGGACCGTACAACGGTCCGGGATGATACCCCGGTTGCCCTGCGGGCCCTTGATGTTGCCCCAGCTGGACCACAGGGTGAGGCTGCAGAGGTTGACCTTGAGGGTTGTATGACTACCCTTGTAGACCGTACGACAATCCCTGTTGGCCCGAAGGTTGGCCTTATAAGGGTTTCCCTTGCGGGTCATAAGGTTTCCCAGCCTGGGCAGATAGAAAATCATTAATATAATAATAAGCCTTAGGAGTAGGAAAATGAAGAGTGTTTCCCTGCTCATCATATTGACATAAATCAGGGTACCATCCGGTCCATAATGGGAAAAGTAAGGACGGTTGAGATCTTGAGAGGACTGACCAACCTCATAGTTTGACGGCTGTAAAGACAACCAATACTCCTTAGGAGAAATATTCTCAGGAATAGTAGAAGTTATGTAAACATCTTCAAGAACTGACAAGGTCCTAGCTGACTAAGTAGTGATAGTAGGTGTAGATGCAACCACGCAGATAGTAGGTCTAATAGGTACTGATGTAATAAAAGGAGATTTCGTGAGTGGTGTCGATGGCGACATTCCTAATGAGGGAATAACCGGTCTCGTCGATGGATTCGATATTCCCATAGAGGAAACAACGACCATGACCTGACTTAAAGACCTATATCCAGCTGGAAGCGAAGCACCAGGTGAAGACGTGACATAAGATTATGGGATGTTTTCGGGAAAAAGTTGGTAATATTCACCAGATGTAGGAATTTCCTCACTAGGAGAAGGACTGGGTGATTCCATATCTGACCCTACCACTAGATCTTCTAAAATACAATGAAAACTAGGAGGTATAATGGCAGCCAAGAAACGCGATCCTGATGTAAGAGGAGGGAAGTGTTCCCCTACTCCAAATCCAAACCAAGTGTTGGACAAGGGCCAATTGAAGTCAGCTAGTCCACCAAAGGGAAGCTCAGATATAATTGGTCCTCCGTCAGGAAACTCAGACACAATAGGCTATTGATGCTCAACAGAGGACTGAGAGACCTCTAATGAATCGTCTGTGTAAGGAGTCCCAGTAGAAAAAACTGAGGGTTCCACCACTATGAAAGTAATAAAAAGAGGAAGGGATCAGAACAAAGACACATGGGAAAAACCAAGGCAAACAAAAACAGGCCAAAAAATCAATCTCTAAATGGGCGTGTGATCGTAGGTGATTAATTTTACCACATTGAAACTGGAAAATTTTACCGTTTCATGTTTTAAGAGTCTAGAAACGAGTAAAAGATGACTCTATCTCTTTCAATTTGGAAACAAGCATGAATGGAGAAGCGATTGATGATCTCTTAAAATTTAATGAGTCAGAAAAGATCAAAATGAATGCTTTGGTAATCTGGGCAGATGAGTGTACCATATATTCTTGAACTGCCATATACACTTTAGTTAAAAAATGAAAGAGAAATCAACCAAGGACTTGACGTACATGTAGGTAATCTCCCCGAATGTTGTGTCCGGTGTATCACGCGTAAAAGGTGGCAGACTCGGCTTCCTATGGATAAAGTATAACAACCTAGTGGGGTCTCCCTTTATATACTAGATGGTACGGGGAGCAAAAGTCTATACTAGCACTATCTAAAGCCAGATGGCGAACGACAACTACTAGGTTTAACGATGCTAAAACACGTCACTAGCCTAGACCTCTAGATAGTCTGTTAATATTTCAATGTTTCCCTAGGTAAATTGAATAAATTTTATAGCTGAGCTTCAATTTATGTTTCAATTCAGGCCCTATCAAATGTTGGATCTCAAAAATCTCTAAATGCACACTACATGCCACAATATATCACTTTGTTCGATGAAGAGCTAACTACAGGAGGGTTGAGAGCTTTTCAAAAAACAAAAAAATGATCACAAAAGCATCCACTACTGTCTCTAATGCAAGATAATGAAACTAAAAAAATTTCTCTTAGAGTTATATAACACTAATAATTCAGAAAAGCTTTCAATTTTTACTAAACTAATCAAAATGCAAAGAAAATTGTTTTTGTATTTTTCAATGTTTTAGAGAAAATGCACCAAACGAATGAAAAACTAATGAAGAAACCAATTTGAGAAATGAAAGTGAGAGAGATGAAACAAACAAGTTCACTCAATACAAACACACACAATCAAGACCCAAACTGATGGAGAAATCCCTCAAAATGAAAGAAGAAACTCAAAAAGACTCACACAAACCTTGTAATCTAGGCTCGGTATGAGACAAAGTGAAACTTGAATGAAAGAGAGAACAATCACTCAAAAGACGCAATGATACAATGGGATCCAAAAAAACGAATGCAAAGAAGAGAAAATGAAGCTGACCAGAAAGGCAAGAACCAAAAGCTCCCACAGGAGGCTTAGCACAATGTAGCACCTAGAAATCCTAGGGCTAGAATGCAAAATTGATAGTAAAGGGTAAACAACTAGAGGATAAGGGCCAAACATAGTAAAAAAATACTTCAAGGCACTCAATCACTCATAAAAATGACACCAGGACCAGAAACCAAGCTTAGAGAGCCTAAAAGTAAGAAAACCCTAACACCAAACAGATTTTGCGCGCCTATTTGGCTATAATCTGTGCCAAAACAACGTTGGCATGGGGGCCTAACTAGCAACAAGTGCCAAAGATTCTTTATGCATATCCATATGCACATCAACCTCAAAAATAGAGTGAAACTCTTATGCGGAGGCTATTTTCTTCATGACCTATGATATAAACCATACAACATATTTCCGACGGAATTATTTATCCTCACTTCCAACTCTTAATTTAAATACTAAAGTGCCAACATAATTCAACAATCCCTCCATCAATCCGTCCATCCTCAAAATTAATAATCAAACCTTACCATAAGTTATAAAAACTTTTATAACTTACCATTCTACTAATTTATTACTTTTCACATATACTGATGCTCGTTTAATAGGCCTGCATATATAAATATTCGTGCCACAGCTTTACGAACTCACCTTTTTGCCTTCCTTGTAGCTTTGCATTTTTCAACAGCTTATGGTTACAAACCATGATAAATATCCACTTATTTAATTTGAATTATACTTTAGATAAAAACCCATTTTCAAACATAATACATTTGGCCCACGCTTCACATTTCATACTTTGGTTACATGTACCACAGTGCCATCATATAAATACATGCGGGTCCCACATCTTTTTACCATTCCGCTCTTTATATACTTTTGGTTTAAAAAAAAACACATCAATCAACAGGTGTTGGCCCCACAATCTATTTAAATGTACGAATCTGCATCAACATTTCATCAATCGAACGATCATCTCACTCTGTCTCTTTTAACTTCCTAATCTGATAGAAATCACAAATTAAGTTGCATGTTATTTAACTATTCCCAACCTATGTGAAATAGGTGGTTTTAGAATGCCAAAAATCGCCCTCTTAACGCTATCGCATTCATCTCACTTAAAACCACTTATCCTCCAAAAGCGGTGCGGTAAAACCTTGATGGTTTTCTAAACTGCCTTCACTATTCCATCTTCGTCGTTGACTCATGGTTCCGCTTTCAACTCTTCAATGCGCTCCTTCGCATATTTGGTAAAATGTTCAAGAAAGCCATCGATTCATGTTTCTTCTTCTATTCATCGAGTCATTAACTCACAGATTCTTCTTCACACCTTCAACTTCGTCAGCACTATAACATAGCTCCGACCACCCTCTAACCTTCTTACTCTACACAATGTGATTTGGATATCAAATTGCAGGGTTTTGTTTTAACATCTTCATGGGCATCGATCCATTCAGTGATCAATGCTCAATCTCAACATATGCTTTCTATCAGAATTCAATTTCAATTGAATGTTCACTTCTTAGACACACAGTCTCATAACTTTCCTTTGAATTCACCCGATTCATCTGCATACTTATATATTGTTCCAAACCCTGATTTTCACACGAGTTAAAACTGAATCAAGCATTGAATCAATGCACAACATAATTCAGAAATAAAATTCCTCCATATATACATATAATCAAATAATTATAAAGGATATCTTTTCTCTGGCCTGATATTCTGATCAATGGCTCTTTTGTCTAATTTTCCTGTAGGCTTACAACAACAGAAACCATATCAGTCTAAAAACCTTCTCTTTGTCTAAAACCTCTTGACTCATTTCCTTTCCTTTGTCATTCTCCTTGGCATATTTCTTATTTCTCTGCAACAATTCCATCTGATCTTGATCTTGATCTTCTCCCTTGTCCTTGATGACAATTTCTGGTGTTAATCCTTTCTTGTTCTTTTCCATCAATGACAATATTTCCAACAGTCTCCCCATTTTGCATTGATGTCAATACTCCAATGCTTCCTCTAGAATTTCCTCCCCCTTTGACATAAATGGTAAAGGGTTGCACATTTCCTAGTGTGATGTCTATTTTTTTCCATAATACTCTAATCTTGAGGACATGTTTCCATGCACTGTTCCATTGCTTTAGCTCTTTTGTGATAGTTTTTATTGACTTCTCTCCCCCTGGAATGATGCTTTCTTATCCGATACAGACTATCACATGTCTTCTGCACTGATTTTGTTCCTTGTATGTAACCTTTACTTATTATTATTTTCTTTTTATCATATCAGAGAGTAACATCTGCAGACACTACCCCTAGTTTGTCTCTTAGATATTTGAATGGTCCTTTAGCTAGAGGTTTGGTTAATATGTTTGTTGTTTGTTCCTTTGTTGGTACGTATTCCAACTTCACCAATTTATGTGCTACTTTTTCTCTGAGGAAGTGGTACTTGATTGGGATGTGCTTTGTTTTTGAATGAAGTACATGATTTTTTGATATACTTATTTCACTTGTATTGTCACATTTGATAGAAATGGGTTCATCAATGCTTACCTTCATGTCTTGGAGAGTTCGTTTCATCCACATTACTTGTGTACATCATGCTTCTTCTGCTATGTATTCTACTTCTGCTATATATAGAGAGATAGAAGTTTGCTTCTTGCTTAGCCATACCACAAAAAATTTTCCCAAATAAAATGCACCTCCACTTGTGCTTTTCCTGTCATCCACATAGCTGGCCCAATCTAGATCTATGTATGTTGTCAATGTGAAGCTTTTTCCTTTTGGATACCATAGGCCATAATGTGCAGTTCCTTGGAGATATCTAAATATTCTCTTGATTTATAGTAAGTGATTTTGTTTTGGTGCTGCTTGATATCTTACCACAAATCCTACTACTAACAAATGTCTGGTCTAGAAGCAGTTAGGTATATTAGACTTCCTATCATGGATCTGTAAAGTTTTTTATCTACATCTGTAGATCCATCATTAGCACAGTTTGCATCCAATGATCATGGGAGTTGACATAGGTTTGCAGTCTTCCATTTGAAACCTTTTCAACATTTCTCTAAAGTATTTTTCTTGTGAAATGAATATTATTGTGTTCTTTTGTTGAATTTTAAGTCCTAAATAAAAGGTGAGCTCTCCAATCATAGACATCTCAAATTCTGATTTCATTTCTTCAGCAAATCCTTTTGCTAACTTATCTTTGTTGCTACCAAACATGATGTCATCTACATACACTACTACAATTAAGAGCTCATTTTCATTAGCCTTTATGTACAAATTGTTGTCTACTCCTCCTTTCTCGAACCCTTGTTTTTGCAAGTATTTGTCCAACCTTTAATACCATGCACAAGGAGTGTGTTTCAGACCATATAAGGCTTTATTTAATCTGCATACATAGTCATGTTTATCTGTTAATGAGAATCCTTCAGGTTGTTCCATGTAGACTTCTTCCTCTAAATCTCCATTTAGGAATGAAGACTTCACATCCATTTGATATACCCTTAAATCATGATAGAATGCAAAGGCCAAAAACATTCTGATTGCTTCCATTCTGGCTACAGGGGAAAAGGTTTCATCATAATCAAGCCCTTTGATTTGATAATATCCCTTGCATACAAGTCTGGTTTATTTCTGATTACCTGACCTTGTTCATTCATATTATTCTTGAATATCCATTTTGTGCCAATGACATTTTTCCCAGTGGATCTTGGAATTAATTCCCAGGTATTGTTCTTCTCAATTTGGTCTAGTTCTTCGTTCATAGCATTTACCCAGTTTTTTCCTTTGCTCACTTCTTCAAACTTCTTTGGCTCTATTTGAGATATCATGGCTAGATATACTTCTTTTGTCTATTCAGCAAGTTGTCTTCTTGTCTGGACTCCCACACTCTTGTCCCCAATGATTTTATCTTCTGTATGGTTCTTTTGAGTGTGTCTTGAGGGACATTTTCAGTTTAATTCATTATCTTCTGTTTTTTTGCTATGTTCATCATTATATTGGTTATAAGCTTCATGATCATCTAGAGGATTGGCACAACTTGTGCTTCTTGTTCTGTTTGGTAGATCTTCATCAAATCTTACATCAATGCTTTCCACAATTTTGTGCAGTATTTTGTTGTAGCACCTGTAACCCTTACTCTTGGATGCATATCCTAGAAATATTCCTTCATCGGCTCTTGCATCAAAATTCCCTAGTTTTTCATCATTATTTCTTACAAAACACTTGCTTCCAAAGACTCTAAAGTGCTTGATTGATGTTATCTTACCATGCCATAATGCGTAAGGAGTCTTATCACAATTTTGTCTTAGATGAGCTTAGTTGAGAATGTGAACAGTTGTGTGTACTGCTTCTGCCTAGTAGGTTTGAGGAATGTTACTTTCTTGCATCATGGCTCTGGAAATCTGTTGTACTAACCTATTTTGCCTCTTTTCCACTCCATTCTGTTGATGTGTACCTGCAATTGTAAATTGTTGTTTTATCCCATGTTCATTGCATAGGTATGAAAAATCATAGTCTGTGAATTCACCTCCTCTATCTGATCTGATGCACTTTAGCTTGCATCTCGTTTGATTTTTTGCCAATGCCTTGAATATCTTGAATTTTTCAAGTGCTTTAGATTTATATTTGACAAATGCGACCCATGTCAATCTGGTAAAATCATCTATTATCAGCATGAAATAAGATTCTCCACATGGTGCATTAGTTCTTGAAGGTCCACAGAGGTCCATGTTTACAAGCTGAAGTGGTCTACTTGTAGATAGTTTATCTTTGGCCTTGAAATATGTGTGGATCTGCTTGCCCAAATGGCAAGATTTAAATATGGTATTTGGAGCCTTATTTATTGTAGGCATATCTCTAACTACATTTTTCTTGCTTAGAATGATGATGTGGTCAAAGTTTAGGTGTCCCAATCTTCTATGCCATAACCATGATTCGTCAAGTTTTCTTATGTGGAATGCTTCATTCTCTTCTTTCACTATACAAACATTACTTTCTGTTCGAACACCTTTGATGAAGGTCTTTCCTGTGGTGCTAGATCTTACTTCACAATCTTGGGCTCTGAAAAGGACCTCACGACCTTTATCACACATTTGACTAACACTTAGCAGATTGGCTTTCAACCCATCCACAAATAGTACATCTTGAGCCTCTCCTCTTCCATTATTCAGACTGACTGAGCCTTTTCCTTTGATTTTCCCTGCTTTATCATTGTCGAATGTTACATTTCCAGATTTCTTTTCATCAAAGGTTACAAAATTTCTTCGATCTCCAGTCATATGCTTTGAGCATCCACTGTCCATATACCATTGGCTTTTCTGACCCTGAGCTATTAGAGCCAGGTCACACTTATTCAACTTCTTTTTCCACTGAACGCTGCTATTTATTTGGTACCTTTCCTGAGAAAATGGACCACGGTCTTTGAGAGGACATTTGTCAGACTTGTGCCCGATTTGATGGCAGACAAAACATTTGATTATATTTCTGAATGGATTATGAGTGAATTCTCCATTATTCATAAATTTCCTTGAGTTTTCATACATCAGTATTTTTCCATACGTTCTGCACTCCAAGGCATTATGACAGAACCCGTTACAGTAAAAAAAATACCCATGGAAATGATTAGTGTACCAGGTGAAAGGTTGTCCTCTCCATTTGTTTGATTGAGGTAGTATTTTCATTTTCTGCATCCTTTGCTGGTTGGACTTGATTTTACTTATCTGAGAGTATGTTGCAGTATGTCCCAGTTTGTGGCAGGAAAAAAAAGTGATATTTCTTGTAGGAGGAAATAATCTCCTTTGACAACTTCCGAATTTATTCAATTGATATTCAGGAGTGTAAGAGAATTTTTCCACTGACTGTTTCTTTATTTCATTCTTTGTTATTTGAGGTTCCTTCTTGTTTCTATTTACTTCATTGCAGGTCATGTTTTTGCTGGCATCAAATTCTGTAGGAATATTTTGAGCTACTTCATTATCCTTTACAGCTTTTACAAAAATGATATTTTTCTTATCTTCTCCCTTGGACTTACTTATTTCTCCTTCATAGCCTATCCCAACCTTTATGAGAGGAGATATTTGAGAATTTAGTATTTTATCCAACTTTTCAGAGCTTTTCATTTGAGGATTGTTCATTAATAATTCCCTTTAGGCATTTTCTAATTTCTTTCTCAGGCACACTAATTCTTCTTCCAATTTCTCTTGCTTCTGAATTCTATCCTTAACTTAGTAGAGTGTCTTCCACCTTCTTAGCTTCTTCAAGATCTACTTTCAATTTAATGAGGTCTTCTGAACTCGGTTCTTCTTTTATATATTTGATGAGAATGTCTTTCTGTTTTATTCACTTGAGTTTAAGTCTGTCTATTTCCTCCAGAGCACTTCTTAGCTCCCCCTCAAGATCTATCTCACCTTCTTCCTCATCTTCTAGAAAGAATCCTTCAGAATATTCCTTGGTCATCAATACAAATTGATAGGTTCCTTCTTCATTTGAGGATTCATCTGTATTTTCAAATGCACTGCTATCTTGCTGAGCATAAAATCATTTTCTATTGAATCTATTCCCTTTCTGCTAGTTATTTGTTTCGTTTTTATATGTCTCTTGTGTCTGATTCTTTGTTTTCTTATGAGGACACTTTGATGCATAGTTCCAAACTCTTCCACAATTAAAGCATTTAAATGGAAGTTTAACTTTATACTTGCATGAGCCTCTATCTAATATTCTGAAAAATTTCGCCTCTCCTTCATCAGAGAAGGAGCATGTATATTCCTTTTCTTCTTTGCACTTCTCTACCTTAAAGGTTGTCTCCCTCATATTTGACTTCTTCTGTGGAAGTCTCATCTCATAGGCTATTAAGTTTCCAAGTAATTGGTTCATGGTCAATGTTTCACATTCAGCTATTTCTTCTATGGTATAAACCTTGGGGTTAAACCTAGATGGTAATGACCTCAATATATTTTGTACAATTACACATTCTCTAATGGTTTCTCCTAGATATTTCATGTTATTAATAATTTCTGTAACACTTAAGAAGAAGTTGGCAACATCTTCTTCTTCATTCATTTTTATATTTTCAAACTGGGCTCTATAGACTTGCAATTTGGTAGCCTTCACCTTTTTCTCTCCCTCATGAATACTTTCTAATGTATCCCATACTTCTTTGGTAGTCCTTTTGTGCATTACTTTGATAAATTATGCCTCACACGAACCACTTAAGAGTGCATTCATGGCTTTTTCATTAGCTATAAAATCTTGTTTGGCTTCTTTCTCCGTGTCAGAATCCTTTGGGGCATATCCTAATTCCACAACAGCCCAAACTTCTATTCCTAGAGACATTTTGTACACCCTCATTCTTATTTTCTAGAAGGCATAGTTTGTGCCAGTAAACAGGGGGGCTTTATTTGTTGGGAATCCTTCTATAATAGCCATCTTGGGGACCAAGGATCTCCTTCTAGTTGTTAAACTAATACAGAAGGAATTTGTTTTGATACCAATTGTTGAACCCTTAGTTTAACTGAGAGGGGGGGGCAGGTGAATCAGTTGAAAACATTCATGGTCTTTTAGAACTTTCTTTTACACTTATTTACACCTTCATTCCATGATCAACTTTAATATATAATAAAACAACAATATTAATATGAGGTGTAGGCTCCAACCTAATTTTCTATAGGCTCCAACCTACAGAAGGCTACTACCTCAATTATGCAAGCTACAACTTGCAAGGAAGCTCCAAATCTCATCTATTTTATGTATGCTACAACCCACAAGAGGCTCCTACCTCAGCCAACTACAACTGATCATCTATCAAGCTACAAATTGATATGGAAGCACCAACTTCCTCATAATTCAATGAAAACACATGCTGATTTATCTGGATATCATTTTTGTACTGTTTCTTCTTCCACTCTCTGACCTCATGCTATTTTCTCTCCCTTTTTCTTCTTCCTTGTGCACATTGATATTTCCTATTTTATATAGATAACTACATGATTGTTTGCATCCTACAGGAAATTCGAAGTGAACAGGCCTGACTCTATGCATTCCACCCATTCGATTCATTACTCTTTAGTTCTTCTTAATACATCAACCAACAATACAGAAATAATCATTTCAGCACTTATTGGACTTTTGCCTATGCCTATGGAGACTTGCCTTTGCATCACATACAATAAAAAAAAATTAATTCATTTACATTTACAGTTACAACAAATATATCTCACTCAACCCTTTCAGCTCTTGGCTCGCTGTGTATTTGTATTTTCTGTTGTTGTCACTGTCTTTTTAGTTTCTGCTGTTATATTTTAGCTCTATTGGATAACTTCCCTATTTCTTTCGTTATCTGTGTCTTTTTTGCTGCGTTCACCCACAATTTTCTTATAAATTTAATAATGCATATCCATATGCACATCAACCTCAAAAATAGAGTCAAACTCTTATGCGGAAGCTATTTTCTTCGTGACCTATGATATAAACTATACAACATATTTCCGACAAAATTATTTATCCTCAATTGCAACTTTTTATTTAAATACTAAAGTGCCAACATATATCAACAATGCCTCCATCAATCTGTCCATCCTCAGCATTAATAATCAAACCTTACCATAAGTTATAAAAATATTTATTATTTACCATTCTACTAATTTATTACTTTTCAGATACACTGATGCTCGTTCAATAGGCTTGCATATATAAATATTTGGGCCACAGCTTTACGAACTCACATTTTCGCCTTCCTTGTAGCTTTTCATTTTTCAACAACCTATGGTTACAAACCATCATAGATATCCACTTATTTAATGTGAATTATACTTTAGATAAAAACTCATTTTCAAACATAATACATTTGGCCCATGCTTCACAGTTCATACTTTGGTTACATGTACCACAGTGCCATCATATAAATACACTTGGGTCCCACATATTTTTACCATTCTACTCTTTATATACTTTTGGTTTAAAACAAAACACATCAATCAATAGGTTTTGGCCCCACAGTCTATTTAAATGTACATTTACACTGACGAATCTACATCAACCTTTCATCAATCGAATATTCATCGCACTCTGTCTCTTTTAACTTCCTAATCCAATGGAAATTGCAAATTAAGTTGCATGTTATTTAAATATTCCCAACCTATGTGAAATAGGTGGTTTTAGAATGCCACGCATCGCCTTATTAACGCTATCGCGTTCATCTCATTTAAAACCACTTATCCTCCAAAAGCGGCGATAAAAACTTAATGGTTTTCAAAATGGCCTTCACTATTCCATATTCTTCATTGACTCATGGTTCCGATTTCAAATATTCAATGCGCTCCTCCGCATATTTGGTAAAACGTTCAAGCAAGCCATCGATTCACGTTTATGCTTTTGTTCATTGAGTCATTAGCTCACAGATTATTCTTCACACCTTCAACTCTGTCAGCACTATAATGCAGCTCTGAACACCCTCTAACCTTCTTACTCTACACAGTGTGATTTGGATATCAAATTCGAGGGTTTCATTTTAACAATTTCAAGGGCATCGATCCATTCAGTGATCGAAGCTCAATTACGACATATTCTTTCTATCATAATTCAATTTCAATTGAATGTTCACTTCTTAAACACACAGTCTGATAACTTTCCTTTGAATTTTCTCGATTCATCTATATATATATATATATATATATATATATATATATATATATAGTGCCAAACCCTTATTTTCACATGAGTTAAGACTGAATCAAGAATTCAATAAATGCACACCATGATTTAGAAATAAAATTCCTCCATATATACATATAATCAAATAATTATAAAGGATCTCTTTTCTCTGGCCTGATATTATGATCAATGGCTCTTCTGTCTAATTTTCCTGTAGGCTTACAACAATAGAAACCCTATCAGTCTAAAAACTTGTTGTCTGTCTAAAACCTCTTGAATCATTTCCTTTCCTTTTCCATTCTCCTTGGCATCTTTCTTATTTCTCTAAATTAATTTGATCTAATCTTGATCTGCTCCCTTTTCCTTGATGATAATTGCTGGTGCTTCTCCTTTCTTCTTCTTTTCCATCAATGAAAATATTTCCAACACAAATTCCAGGAAGAATTTTAAAAAGATGAAAGAGAAGAGGAGGAGGCTGAGAAAGAAGAAAAGCATGGTTCAAAAGTCCTTTCAACAGAAGAAAGACAGGAGAAGAAGGCTGTAGCATGATGACGAATGCTAGGAAATATAAGGTTTATTGGTGAGATTTATAAAAAAATTATGTTGACCGAAAGAATTATGCATGCATGCATCAAGAAATTAATTGGTTAATTTCAACATCCAGAGGAGGAAAATGTTGAAGCTTTGTGCAAATTGATGAGCACTATTGGTCATATTATTGACCATTCAAAGGCCAAGGAACATATTGATGCTTCCTTTGATAAGATGACATAAATGTCCAATAACCAAGGGCTTCCCTCTAGATTTAGGTTCATGTTGAAGGATCTGATTGATCTGAGGAGGAATGGATGGAAAAAAAGGAAGAAAGTTGACGACCCCAAGAAAATAGAGGAAGTGCATCATGATGTTGTGAAAGAACTACATGAACAGGGAGGCCACTCTCGAGATACCAATATGGGACATTTAGGTCGGAGACTTGTGACACCACTTGATCATGGTGGCAAAGGACTTGTGATGCCACCTTACATAGTAGGTGCATAGAAGGGTTCACTTCCACATATGGGTGGGATTAAAGGGCCACAACCTCATATGGGATCATGTGATTGTGGATTCACCAGTAAAGGTGCTCGAATTATGGATAGGGCTCAATTTGAAAATCAGTCTATGCAAAGCCCTTCAAAACTCAAAGCTTTTGATGATGGTCGCTTGACTCTTTGTCTAAAGGGAGGTCTTGGCAATGGAATAAGAGGGAGGGCTCAGCCTCTGCCATATGCTAAGATTTCTCTAGTAGATATTCCACCATTCACATCTTGAGTAATAGACAAACGGGTGCAAGTCCAATTTTAGGTTGCAATTCTGACCGGATGCCAATTGGTATGAGAGATGCAATTTTGACAATGACTTATGCTGCATAAAAGCCTTTATTTGAAAAATCACATGTCTATGAAAGAAATTTTTTGGATAATGACATAAGAGAGTTTAATAATTCATACTCATAAGGTGACAGAGGTGGGAATATTACAAATGTTGAATTTCAACTATAAGAACATTCTTTTCAAAAGAACTTTGAGTTCACAACTCATTGAGCTTCAACTTAGGGAAAAGGATGAAATGGAAATCAAAGAATATTACAGGTGCATTCCTTTGCAAAGATTTTATGCATTTTCATTATGTATTTTAGAGAATTTGACAAGCTTCCCTAACTTTTTCTTAATTTTGCATGACATACCATCCAGTGTGAGAGTTTTGAAGGAGGCATCTTTTTGTGAAGATGACCTTAAAGCACCATTGTTCCATTCAAATATGGTTTTTCTTTGGATATTATATTATTTTTTCAGGAAATATGTTGAAATTGATCTTCTAGGGATTCTCCTTACACATTTGTGCAAGTTTGAGCCTTTCTTGCTAAATCAAGGACATCTTACTAAAGGGTAATGTGAAATTTTGTGTTTTTTCTTATTCAAGTTTGAATTTATTTAAGGATTTCTAGAATCTATGGTCATTTTCAATTATGAACTATAAATATATATAATTTTGATGTTTCTAGGTTGGAGACTGTACTATTTTCATTGCAGGATGCTATTGTTGATGCGCCCAAGGCTCTTCAGTTGCTTGGTCATGTAGGGTCAAAATTCGCTAAGTTGATTCCATGTCATTAGAACAATTTTTCATCCTTCCTGGGAAACAACTCCATTACAGAATAGGAGTTTCCCAAGAATGAATTTATAACATGAAACCAAAAAAATTACAAACAATGTTAGTTTGTCTTTCCAAGGCATATAATAGAGAACAATGGCTTTATTTATGGCTACTCATCCATATAGGGTTCAATGTGCAATTGGTTACCTAGATAATGAATTGTCTTTCCTTAATATATGTGCAATTATAATTAATGGCTCAACCTATTCTTCTGTCATGCCTACAGAAGACCATGGGTAGGTATTACTAATGGCTCCTCTGCCATTTTTTACGGTAGAGTATGTGGTCTCAATAGAGTTATAACAGAGTCAAAAAGAACTATAAGCTTTGAAAATATACAAATAGGATTTTCCCCAAACTTGACATATTTACTCTTTTTTTATTATGTTTTTCTTTTGGGTGATATGACCAAGGTAGATGCAATTATGCTGAAGGACCCCACCCTTGAAGAACTGAAATTCCTACCTTAAAAACTACCAACAACTGAGGAGCTACAAGAATCAATACCATCTTAGATTTGAGTCTAAATAGTTTTATTATCTCCGTGTATTTCCCTAATCATAATGACCAGTAGATTCTCATCATGGATTATTTCTCTCATTCTATTTATTAGTAAAATCCACAAAATGTATCCCTACATTTGAATATTGGGAAAAAAAATATAATTTTTATCATTTAAACTATCCATATCTCTTGGATCCCAAAAATCCATTTGATTTGGATAAGATTTATTTATAACCTCAAAAGAAACCCTATTATAAGCTAAAGGTCCTCTTGAGTCTTGAAAAAGTATGATGGAATGAAATGGGGTGAAGACCAGATCCATGTTTACCATGTCAGAACCTAGGTTCATTGATATGACAACCTTGGTTTGAAGATATTCACCATACAACCTAGGACCACCCATAGTTATCGTTGCCATCTCTATTTCATCATCAATATTAACCTATTGAGGACCTATAACTCGTGGAGGCCCATGGTAGTCATTGCAATGTAATTTATTAGAATACATGCCATTTCTGATTATAATATTTACCACATCCGAAAATGGCGTCATTCACATAATTTTTAAGAAGTCTACAAATTAAGTCAACATATTTTTTTCACATTTACAACTTCCCTCAGATTTGTTGGTTCTTGAAGCTCGAGCACTTTCATAACAAAAATAGGAAAATTCAAACAACAAAAATGGTCCACTCTCTTTTCATTTTCTAATATTATAATGAAGTTTTATTAGACACTATTTTTTTGTTTCTTTTGGTTAGAATAGGGTTTGTTCTTGGTTTTATGTGAATTTCAATTTATCATATGTAGCATGTTGAGAAATGGGAAGGAATAATGCGTGACATTTATATTGTAGAAACTGATGCTCAATGAAAGGATACATAGTTTAACCAAGATACAATTCACTTTGGTAAGGGTGAAGGAGCATCTTAAAAAACTACTTAAGAATACACCATATAAAAAGTTTGACCATAAGCAATATATGCATTTTTATTTTGTAGATATGTTCTTTTTTCTACCCAAGATATCACAACAAGAAAAATATTGATATTGTAGAAATTGCTTGAGGACGTGATTGAGGTCGATTTTTCTGATGTCCTATTTGATTTATACTTTATCATATGTTGGGAAGGCTTTAAATATGAATTAATATGTTCATGAAACAAATCAGATTCAAATTTTATAGATATAAAGATAAAAACAAATGTCAATGTCTTTGTTTTATTGTTACTTGACTTTGTGGTGCGCAGGTTACAGGAAATGTGATTGGAAAAAGGACAGGGAGACGATGCATATCACGTCTTGGATATGGTTCATTCGTTGTTAGAGATCGCTTAGACACTTAATCCATCGACTTTGGAAATGTTTCTAGTAGGAATTCCTATGGATTTTAATGTTTTGATTATTTCACTTCATGGTTATTTTGGGCAATAAAATGCTTTAGGAATGCCAGAAACGACATCGGTGGACAGGTAAACAATTTTTTTATAATTTCAATTTCCATTCCATGATATCCTCTCTTTATTTTTTTATTGTATTTTGGATGTTTATTTTCATTTTATTTTGTATTTTAACTATGAAATTGAAAATACTTAGTACCATGTCCATTTAAATAACAACCAAAGCTTGAAGATGAAATTAGTATTACACTATATTTATTGGAATCCTTATAGCTATTTTGTGTTAAAATATTTTCATGACTATTAGAAAAAGCTACTTTCATGTTGTTATTTAAGTACATGTTGTTTATATACTTGACTAATTTCATGCATTAGAAAATGAAATGTTTTTGTTAATAAAACGACAAGGATTAAACATCACACCTCAAATTATTTGTTTTCACAAGTTATATACAACTTGAGATTTTTAGCATATAACTTAGTTGACATGATTTTTCCTAATATTTCCTTGAAAGTTGAATACTAAGTCACTAAGGTGTTATTTTCTATATATGGTGATATTTTATTTTCTTTCTTTATACAGGTTATCTCGCGACATTATAGTGGCAATTATCGCCCCAATGAAGATAATTTGTTCGATTTTCTTACTTGTATGGAGAAAAATGGCTCGAACACTGTTGAAGTTGAGGTATACGTTGTATAAATGATTTATAGTCTAATTTTTTTTATATTCTAGTGTTCATTGTCTTTCATGTTTTACACTCTGCATTGTATCTTCTTTTTCTTTCAGAGAATGAACTCAGTATTGATGGTAAGAAGCATGAATTGAAAAAAGAGGGGAGCAATAACATTGGACTGACAAATGAAAAAAGATAGAGAGGAGAACTGGTCTAGTGATACTCTTAGAGCCAATATCTCGCATAAGACACACATATAAAGACTGATGGTCAAGTGTTCAGAGTTGGTGAATTCACCTGCAATGCCTTGAAAACACAACGATAATGTTTGAAGTGATGAAACATCATTTCATGTCTAAATTGTAGTCGAACCAATATTAAGTTGGAAAATCATATTGTAATACTTTAAAATTTCATATAATATAATTTATGTGGTTGAAATTATTTATAGTTGCACTTGATATTGTTTAGTATTGTAATTAAAATATGTGACTTTGTGTTTTCATATTAGATGAACATGCACATTGTATGGCATTTTTAAAATCATACAAATTAATTTATGATGATTAATAATGAACACAAGATCAATTTAAAACTACTAAATTAATAGTTTATATTGATTAATGATGAACACAAATAAAGTTAATACACTACTAAATTAGTCATTTATAATGATTATTAATGAAAGTAAATGAAATGAATATAAACTACTAAATTAGTAATTTATATAATGAATAAAAAACTACTGCAAATGATAATTTTGTGACTACAAATGAGAACTAAATTTTGCATATATATGACTATTGGTATCTAATTTACAGTATCGTCTAACACGACTAAAATTTAATCATATTTCTTAGGTCATTAATTGTTTTCAAATGCTGACTAAAATTTTCATATATATGACTATTAGTAGCTAATTTACAGTATCTTATAACACAAGCAACATTTCTGTCATATTTATTTGGTCATTAATTGGTTTTCTCGGGTGATCATATAGTAATATATTTGGTCATTAATTGTGACAATTAACGACCAAATAAAAGATTAAATCAATGACTAAATCAATGACCAAATTAATGACCAAATCAATGACTAAATTAACGATCAAATCAATGACTAAATTAATGACTAAATCAGAGACTAAATCATTGACCAAATTAATGACCAAATATACAACTAGACAGCAAAATTGAGATAACCAATTAATGACTAAGCTAAAAATGACCAAAATTTGGTTGCATCATAAGATATTGTAAATTAGCTACTATTGGTCACCGACCAAAAAATAGTCGTTTATATGCAAATTTTAGTCACTTTTTTTGTAACTAATTAGCCATTTTGTACTAGTGTAATGATATCGATGTACCTTTTCCATCGATTTAATTTCAAAGGGAATGAGAGAGTTTTTTTCTTTTCTTTTACATTTAATGTTAGTGTAATAAACATTGATTTTATATTTATAATATTTCAAGGGGTATAATTCAATTTCATCCTTTTAAAATTTAACACTAGCTTCATCGATGTATATTTTCCATCGATTTCACTTTAAGGGGCATTATTCAATTTCTCTCTTGTCAAATTTAACATTTGTGCCATCGATGTAGCTTTTCCATTGATTCAATTTTAAGGGGGATGAGTCAATTTATTTATTGTCAAATTTAATGTTTGTCTCAAAGAGGTACATTTTCCATCAATTCAGTTTCAGGGGGTATAAGCCAATTTATTTCCTTTCAAATTTATCGTTCGTCTCATAAAAGTAAATTTTCCGTTGATTTAGTTTCAATGGGTATGATTAAATTGATTTCTTTTGAAATTTAACATTAGATTCATTGACAAAATTTTTCCATCAATTTGTTTTCAATGGGTATAAGTCAATAACTTACTTTTCAAATTTAAAATTAGTATCTTTGAGGTACCTTTTCTAAAGATTCAGTTTGAAGGGATATGAGTCATTTTCTTTCTGTTCAAACTTAACGTTATTTTCATCTATGTACCTTTCCCATCAATTTTGTTTCAAGGGGTATCAAATAATTACTTTCTTTCGAAATTGTTACACAGTAATTTGTGACCTTTTTCACTTCTCGTCCCTGACCCTAAAGTTACCCGTGATGAATATTGTGCAGTATCTTGATCTGAATTTGATTTTTAGTATTTTTTGTGTTAATATCAGTTTTAGATTTATAATAAAAGTGCTTATGTTTTCTTCTTATATAAGGGTTTATGGAAGTGCTTATGATTGATAAACAAACAAACTTGTCGAGATTAAGTTGATTTCATGAAGGAAAAAACATGGAAATTAAATGATGAACAATAGCATATAAACACACAGAAAACCATGACAACTGAATCAATAACACATATTTTTGATGAAGGAGTTCACCCCCCCTGGGCTACATCTCCTTGGTCCAACTTCCATGGCATGGGGCTTTGTATTAGCTTCAATTGTGAAAAAATGTTGTTTACATTCTCTTCTTGCCTCTACAACCTACTCCAATGGCTCCAAAACATCAAAATCTACCAAGAATGACTCTTTCTTAGTCAAAATTTGTCAAAAATTGGCTTAGTTATGGAAAAAACCATTTTCCCTACTATTTCTCCTCCAAATCTGGAAAGAATCCAACTAACCCTACTAAATTTGGAAAATTCCGCCTAAAAAGGCATTGCTGCCAAGTTTTTCGCCATTTTAAGAGCATATTAACAAGCAATTAATGACGAATTAGTTAAGATAAGTGCATCATAAAATCCGCGTTATCCATATGTGTTATGGGAAGATTATTTTAGCATTAAATCAAGATTAACATTTAATAAAACATGTTTATGGTTAATATAAACCTGTCTATTCATTAAGCCTTGTGTCGTAGTCATCTGTTGAAGACTCTAGGAGGGGGTTGGCTTGCAAGGCTGGCCCCCTCCAGACCCCCGTCGTTGGCGTCAATAAAACTAAAATAATAGTGGAAAGCTATATGGGTTAAGACCCATCGTATGGAAGAGGTATTAAGGTAGAGGATTAGCATGGGGGAGGTCATGGGTTCGACCCTGACTGCCACACCAATATTTTGTTGCAGCATACGTTCATAAACACACAGTCGAAAACCATGGTATAAGATTAATAAATTTCGCCCACCATTCAAATGTTTTTCCACCATATAGTTAAGGTTTGAGATTAGTATAAAATGAAATATATAATTTGACTCTACCATATAGTTAATTTCCTCCCCACCATATGTATAGTCTATCCAACATGTTAAATGTATCTACCATATCTAGAATCTTGTCTTCCATGTTAAATGTCTTTTCCATATGTAGAATCTTGTCTTCCATGTTAAATGTCTCTACTATATGTAGAAGCATGTACACCATAATAAATTCTGTCTGCCATAGTATATGGTTTAGACCTTAGGGAAATAGTAATATTTAAACGTAATAAAATATTTTTGTCCAACAATCCGATAGTTAAACCTTAAGTTATAGCCTGAATCTTGAGCTATGGAAATATAAATGAATTCGAAATTATCCCAAGGTTGTATGGGTCCACACCAGAGGGGGCACATGGCAGCCCTTGGCTACACCACGTGTCCATCCCTAGTTGGACTACTCCAACCCCAAAAAAATTCTCATTCAACCTTACAAATAGATGTAAAAGAAATTCACTTCTAAAGTTCACTGGTGAATCTGACTGTGACACTTGTCACAATGTCATTGGGCTAAAATTGGAGAATATTCTCTAGAGATACCTGAAGTGCTGACTGGACTACCATGTCATTTGTCTTTCATTGTTCTGCTCATTTTTTACTTGTTTGGGAAAACAGACAGTAGATCATGTATTCTTCATCCAAAGTCAGATTTTGACGAAATAATTGTGCCAAAATCCGGCGACGAGCTTTATGGGGTCGTTCTAGTTCGTAGCGTTTCTGAGCAGTTTCATTTTTGAGTTAAATACTAAGCCTCTGATCATGCCTCCCCACTAGAAGCCTTTTGGACCCAAAAATATATTATAAATTGTTTATTAGGTGAGAGTACAGATCCCTCACCCTTTTAATATCCATCCATTTGGACTTGGAAGGATTTTTTCCCTTGACTCCCACTCTAAGATATTCAACATTCCCTCTAGTCGAAGTTTTGGTTCTTCTGTCAAGTATGAGATCCTGCTGAATTTCATCAAGATATTCTAGCAATAAATCATATATTGATGGTAGATGAACATGCTCTCATTGATCATCAATCAAAGGAGGCTCAAACAATCTCAAATTCTCAACATTAATGACATAATATATTTACATCTAAGCAGGCAAGTCTAGATTAAATTCATAGATACCAATCGTTTCTAGAATTTTGAAAGGACCATAACGGATTGGCTTAAGCTTTTTACCTTCCCCTTGAAATATTTCTTTTCTTATGTATAACAAAAATTCATCTCTAACCTCGAATCTGTGATTAACAGAGTGTTTATCCTGCCTTGCCTTGTAGCTTCTTTGACTCTTTTCAAGTTGTTCTTGCACCGTGTGATGTACCAACTAAATTTTCTCAATGAAATTCCTTTCATGATCTATGTCACTATGAAAATATATAGAGACATCTTTCTCAAAGATGAATTCAAAAAGTGATCTTGAAAATTACCCAAGACATGCTTCAAATGGCGATGTGATTGTGGAAGAATGCTTTGTCTTGTTGTATGCATGATGAATGTAATGCAACTATTCATCCCACAACTTGGGATGTTTGTTGAAATAACCTCTAAGAAGATGAATGACTATCCTATTAACCACCTCAGTCTAACCATCTGTTTGTGGATGAAAGGTTGTAATCTTCTTCAACTTTGTTTCCATCCCATCCCATAATTTTGACCAAAAATTCCCAACAAACTGGGAATCTTGATCACTTCCAATAGAAGTAGGAAGACCAAAATGAACTGTTGCACTGAAAATTGTCATCTTGACATTATGCTATCTGTATGAGCTCATTATCACTCATACGTTTCTCCTTTGCAAGTCTAAAACATCAGTTCCTCATGTTGAGCCTTAAAAATAAGAGAAAAACTCTCAAAAGTCTCTACAACTCTGGTATCGCACTTTATCTTTACCTTACTTGCAGTCTCGCACCTAATGTTCATGACTCCTACGTACCTGAATGCACTTTCTCTGTGTTAAGGGTGCGGACCCCTGTAAAATATTAAAAAGGTGCAAAGTAAACTGAAAATCTCACTTTAAGTCATTTCTAGAAGCTTCTGGAAGAAATCTTGCGGTGGCTAGTCCGCTCTTTTGAGGTTCATGTATCCCATACCTTAAGGAGCTAACCCCTTGATGTGAGGAGTTTATCCCTTTGAAGGAGGATTCTATCCCTTCATAGTTGGAACTGAAACCTCCTCTTTTGCACTATAACAGGAGGCCTTGGGCAGCCTCAAAGGGAGTTCAAGCTTTAGTATTATTTGAGGTAAAGTGCTGTTGGAACTTAGACTCCTTTAACTGTGATTTTGTGAGGAAGGATTACATACCTCTATGTGTCTCGGTTGGAAGAGTGCAAGGCTTGTCATAGAAAAGGAGATTCCCTCTTTGGACCCTCGGAAGGCCTGTTCAACATCAACGCTGAAAAGGTTGTAAGGTTCTTCTATATTCAAAGTTAATACAAATAAATTTGTTTTTCTCAATAAGCTGTTAATTAACTGTTTATTTTATGGATTCCTTGATCACCATGATAGGAATTATTTATAATGTATACTATGCAAGTGCTATTTAATGTTTTCTTGTTTTTGATTCCAGGTCTTGAAAGATAACTCTTTCGAGTGATTGGAGAACGACTACTACGAACAAGCACTGGATCTAAGGTAAGACCTTAACACCTTTGTAGTATTTACCTATAAATCACATATGTCTAGAGAAAGATAGGTTTATTTGTATGTTTGTTGCTAGCCTATCTTCTGATACTAGGGAGATTGGTCTTATCTGCAAGATCAATTTATCTAGCCAATAAATTTTTGACTCCACTGGGGAATGAGTTTGGATCTTTGGTTTTCCTTTGTTTTGACTTGAGAAAATGATTTTTCTAGTTTTTGATTGATGTATACTTACCTCGGTAGCTTAGTTTTACTTTTCTTTGAAAAATTTTGAATTTTTTTGAGTTTTTCTTGAACTTTTCTGGGGACCTCACTTTGTCTTCTCACACAGTGCGGGCATATTCTCACTTTCCTTAAGTAACCAGTGCGGGACCGCACCTGTTTCTTCTGGGGCCTGCGAACCTTGTTAAAATTTTTGAAAATCTTCAGATTTCTTCTTCCAGTTTAAGTTTAGATTTTTTTAGGACTCTTAGTCTCTGCCCAGATCTGTATTTCTCCTGTCAAAAACCTTTTGTGAGTGAGTTCCAATAATATTTGTGTTTTGAGTGATTTTCTAGAAGTTTTGCATACTTGGAGTGGTTTTCACTTGGTTTCTGTAGTGACTCAAAGATTAGAAGCTTGAAATACCTTAGATCACACTGGTGTATTTTTGTCTTCTTGATGAATTTGAACTGGTTGCAAAATCCATCCTTTTTGAGAAATAGATCTATTTTTCTCTTCGAAAATATTTGAACAAACTTTGTTATAAGTTCTGAATTTCATTTTTACAAAAGAAAACATATCTGGATGTTTTTTGATTTGTTTGTTATTATGTGCAAATAAATCCTTAGTTTATTGAACAACTAAGCAAAAAATTCTCAAAAAATTTTTTGAAGCTTTTATTCAATTAGATTTTCTAACTTTTTAGATATCAAAATTAGTTTTTCATAGTTTTGGTTGCTTTTCTAGAACTTGTAGATCTATTTTGAAAGAAAAATTGTTTTTGTACTTTCGAGTTTTGAAAGTGGAAGGGATTTATTGTGAGCATTGATTGTTTGTCTCGTTTGAGTTCTTATCGAAAAAACAAAAATATTTTCTTTTCATTTATTCTTCATGTTGAAAGAAAGAATTGTCTCTTAAGAAATTGCATTCTCGAACTCTTTCTTTAGCTAGAATTTCATTGAAAGAAAAATGAATTGCTTATCATTTTAGGTGCATTTTTTAGTATTTTTGGAAGTCGAGTCTTCACACCATCAAAGTTTCATTTTCATACCTATTGACTTAAAGAAAATTCATAAAAGCAACACTTAATTAAAATTGAACTCGTAATTTTTTCTATTTCTAGGGATCTTATCACCAATATAGCTTAGGTTAGTATCTTGGAGTAGGGAGTAATTAACTATCCAAGATAGTTAAAACAAACAAGTAGGTAAATCTTACGGTAGGAAATAAATCCAATTGTAATTTGTACATCTGGGAAGTTTCTCTTAAAGGAGTTAATCACGAGATCATGCCCGAACCTTTGAGACAATCAATTTTGTTTCATTAGGAAAGATAGAAGATCTGCGCGCATTACAAATGGTAAACCTTGGATTAACCATTATCAAGGAGCCTGGGATCACTTGTTGGCAAACCTTGGATTGACGATATCGAGGAGCCTTCAAGGGAATCGAGCTTTGTTACTCTGCCCTTGCACGTAGAATCAGATCATAGACTGTTTCCGTAGTTGTATTTGTTGCTGTTGGTAACCTTACTGTCCATAAACTTGATTATTTCCTAAGGTGAAGGTGAAGGAAAGATCTCATTGTACCTAGAGCAGACGTCAAATAGACTCACTTGGACTCTCTGGGGGGTTCTCTTCACTCAAGATGGTTTTGTGAAGAAAATTGTGCCAATCTGTTTCATTAAGCAGGTTTTCGGGGTAACTGTTCCAACCGCCCTTTCTGTATTAAACTTCTACTAAGTTGGATTTCATCACCAACTAGTCTTTTTTAGTACGGGAAGTTACTATTTGTGTGTGGTTTGAACTCTTATATTTTTATGCATGTGATTCAATTTTTTATTCATTTAGATACTTTAGGTGTTTTTATTGAAATTTTCTTTGTTTTCATGTGATTAATTGATTTTCAATTGTGGCAGAATTACCGAGACAATCTCGGAGACTTCAAGGGAAGTCCCCTAAGTATACACCAAGTCAACTTGAAGGGTTGTGTGCTCTAGTATCATCTAGTAGCAGTAGAATTAGATCAACAGAAGTCAGAATTTCATCTATATTTGTTCATCCTGATCATCAAATACCCACAACAGAGCATATTCAAGAGCCAATTTCAGTTTCAGAAGTTACTCGTAGTATTTCTTCTTCCAATGAATTAGCTGAAGAACCTTAAATTTTTTAGCCTGACACTGAATCTACTATTTTGGAACCGTCCTCAGGATTTATTACTCCAACTTCTAGTGATCCTGGTTCACCTAGGGTAAGAAATATCGTTACTAAAGATCTTCCTACTGGCCTCATTTCTATTGAAGAACTTTCCAGTTTAGATGAAGAAGTAACTTTTCCTGAATCCCCACAGTCTTTGAATATTAGGGAGCATGAATCCATTTTCTACAGCCCTATTAGGAGTGATGCTTGGTATTTATCTTTGACAATTTTTTTAGAAAACCTGGGTCTTGCTTTTTCACCACCTTGAATTCCTTTTCATCCTACGCCCATGGGTTATTATCCTTCATCGATCATGTCAGGAGAGTCATCTATGTTTTCCCAAACACTGGAAACATTTTTATATGGTGGTCCTTCTGTTCCTTCGAGGTACCAGGCACTCTTTGGTACTTTCTTAGGAGAAACTCCTTGACCGACTGAACAAGTATTATCATCTGGTCTGAATGGAATTAAAACTGAAAAATCTAATGCAAAGTAAAGCTTTATGATGTCTGGTAATATTCCAAATCATCAACCTCAAGGTGGTCAGTTACCGCCTGGGGGGCAACCTCAAGGTGGTCAGTTACCGCCTGGGGGGAAACCTCAGGGTGGTCAGTTACTGCCTGGGGGGAAACCTTAGGGTGGTCAGTTACCGCATAGGGGGAAACCTCAAGGAAGTCAGTTATCGCCTAGGGGGAAACCTCAAGGCAGTCAATTACTACCTGGGGAGCAACCTCAAGGCAGTCAGTTACCGTCTGGGGGCCAATTTCACGATAATTGTTTCCCAGGACAAACTATAGGACAATATTATTTCAGAGAGCAAGCTCAAAGACAATACATACCTCAAGGTTATCAACCTTCAGGACAGTACATACCCCAAGGTCAACCCCAGACTTAGTATGTTCCTTAGGGTCCTTATCAACCCCAGATTCAGTGCGTGCCTCAAGGTTATCAACCTCAAGGTTAGTACCTAACACAAGGTTTTCAAACGCCTTCTGGTCAATCATTTGTACAAGGAGTTGGAAATTTACCACTTAATTATCAACCCTACATTCAACCAGGCTATGGTCCTTCACATGTACAACCTTCTATGGGACAATACCCCGGAATGAACATGGTGTGGGATCCATCCCAAATTCAACAGACTATGCAACCTAATGTGGAGTTACCTAATCAAACTAGACAGCCTTTGGTTTCTGGTCCAACCCAACAACCTGTCTAGCCTACTATTCAAATCCCTGCACCTGGTTTTGTTCAGTAGCCTGGGCCTAGTACACCTCAGACTCTGCCTCAAACTACTGCAACTACTACAACATCTGTTCAACCTACAACACCTGTTTCTGGAGTATCTGTAGCTCTAGTTTCTTCTATCCCTGCATCTGTGCAAATTCCTCAAGTCTCTGTGCCCCAGTCAGGACCTATAGTTCAGACTTCGGTCTAGATACCTACAGGGAAATTTGGTACAAGTACGATTGTCACAATTCAACCGCAATTCACATATCAACAGTACTAGGGACAATATCAATTCAGTCCCATTGCACAAAACCCAGTTTATCAGTATCAACCCTCTCCGAGCCATACTTATCAATAGCCTCAACAACCCCAGTTTGGTCCGGTTAATCCTGGTTTCCCAGGAGGTTATACCATTCCTAATGCAAATCTGATTCCCAGTTATCTTGGATATCCTCCTCTCAGAACTGCTCTTATTACTCAAGGTTTTCACGACCCTAGCCGTTAGTTACCATTCATTGCAACTTTGGATTTACCTGATTTGTCACACCTTATGAATGATCCGATTTACTATCTTCTGTATTGGCTGCCAATGCCACATAATTTTCCCAGTGATATACCAAAATTCAAGGGTAATTCAGGAGAGGATCCATCAAATAACGTTATGACTTATCACCTCTAATGTGCATCTAATTCGATAATTGATGATTCAATTCGCTTACATCTTTTTCAACGAAATCTTATTGGTCTTGCTGCCAAATGCTACATTAAGTTACCACAAGGCTCTTTTAATAATGTCAATCAGTTAGCAACTAATTTCTTAACTCATTTTCAGTTGCTTTTCAGATATGAAAATGGCACGGAACTATTTCCTTCACTAAAGCAATCCACGTCCATGTATATTTCTCATCATATTCATGAATGGCGACGTAGAAAGCGTTTAGTGAAAGTTTTCATTCCGGATCAAATTTTGGTGGAATGGTTCATTAAATCATTATTACCCAAAATAACTGAATATGTAGCTAAGGGAGGAGTTGTTACTGAAGAGCAAGTCATTTCTCAGGCTCAATACCTTGACCTCATTTACACACAGTCAGGTACTTTACATGAAAAAATCCCCGATCTTTCAAAACACGGTCAAATAACTGCAGATCCTTCAGGATCTCATGCCGCTGATGGTATGATTCATTTAGTTAGTACTAAAAGCAAGAAGAAATTTTCAAATAATTCTTCTCCTATAATAACTTTACCTCATTCCCCGAAAGGATATTCTTCCGCTGAAGTTTCTACTGACATCCATGTTGTAGAATCAACTATGACCAAATCTAAATCTGGCAGTAAAAAGAAGGGGAAGAATAAAAACAAACAAAATTCAAGAGATAAAACAGATAAAAATGAATCTAATGACAAAAAATGCAAACCTCTCTATCCTTGTTTCATTTGCGACGAGGATCATTTTACTAAATAATGCCCACATCGAGCAGAGGTTTCGAAATTCGTTGAAGGTTCTCAACAAATTGTTGTCCTGAAGGATCCTTTTCCTACTCAAGATAGTAATATGATTGGTTCTACCTCTAATGCCTTAGAAGAACCCATTATGATGATGTCTCATGTCAGGATTGCGACGCGATCACAAGATTATGGTCGTAAAAATCCTGTTGGTGGTAAAGAAGCCGAATCTTCTAATTCAAACACATCAACTACACCTCCTCCTATTTCTGATCTGCTACAGATCGAGAAAACCAAATCAGACTTATTAATCAAACCGCCTACTAAAGGTGTACTTCATAAATCAACTTTCAATCCACATGCGAGAGCTGCTCAGAATTACAACATTGTTGAGGACTTAGCTATTTCCCCTTCAGCAATGTCGGCTTTGGAAGTGCTGCAATTATGCCCAGCACAACGTAACTTACTATTGTCTTCCATAGGATTTGTCGATATTCAGGATTTGAACCTAATAATATTCGATTTAGATAATATTACACCCTACCTACCTCATCAAATGGCTTTCCAGATTCCATTATTAGTCAAAAACAGACCCATCTTTCAGACTATGATTGATGAAGGGGCTTGTACGTGTATTATGTCGATCCAGTGTTGGAAATCACTTGGTTCTTCTACAATCAATCAATCTCCGAAAATTCTAAAGGCTTTTGATGGCCAAGGGTTCCATCCTTTTGGTACTTCGCAGGCTTTACCTATAGGGGTCGAAAGCAAAACCGTAAATCTAGATGTGGAGGTGGTTGATGCCCCTCTAGATTACAACCTTCTCCTGGGTCGCAGTTGGTATTTTTCTATGACTATTGTTGTTTCATTGGTCTTTCAGCTTATCAAGTTTCCACATCAAGGAAATATCATTATAATTGACCAGCTGACTTATTTATCATCTGATCCAGCCTCTACATAAAATATCCAGCACATCGGTAAAACAACTATTGCTTACAAGGATGTCGGTGTAGGTTTGTTTAAAGATTCTGGTTTACTGGGATCTTTTTCCTTTCCAGCTCCTAACATATCACCTCCTATCGCAAATATTCATATGATTTCATCAAATACTATTACTTTTGATGATCCTTGGATCGTACCTTCCGATTCTGAGGTGGATTCATTTGATGGCATGATGCCTTTCAGTCCCTTTGAAATTGCATATTAGGCTATACAGTCTTTTTCTGATCTTTCTTCAACTGAAACTGATCCAATGAATGTGATCCATGAGGAATCACTTTCTATATCTAGCTCAACTACAACAACATTTCCTAATCTTGTTCATACTGATGAGCAGATTCGTGAATTTTTGTCTATTGATAATTTACCATGGGAAAATCTACATCACAGATCTTCATTTTTACTTGAGTTGGATCATTTTGAAAATGATTTCTCTTCTATTTTTACTGCTGAATATGTCAAAGAACTGTAGAATCCATTGCAAAATCCTGATTCTGAGTTAAATTTGGAAAATATCTCTCGAATGGTTCTTATTGACATTTTAGTTAACCCAGGAATAATTGTAAACATTCATATAGGTGCTTCTTGTACGGACGATGAAATCCAAACTTATAAAGTCCTATTTCAAGAATTTCATGACGTGTTTGCCTATTCATATGAAGAAATGTCGGGAATCAATCCGTCAATTGTTGTCCAAAAAATTAAGACTTACCCGGATGCTAAACCTGTTTGACAACGCATACGTCAAATACCCAAGAAAAGCTACTGCTATCAAAGCCGAAGTTGAAAATTACTTCACGCAGGTTTCATTTATCCAATTCCTTTAACAGATTAGGTATCGAATATTGTTCCTGTCAACAAAAAACAAGGAACGATAAGAGTATGTATCGACTATAGGGATATTAATCACGCTTTTTCTAAAGACAATTACCTAACCCCCTATATCGATCAAATTATTGATGATTGTGCCGGTACTGAAATTTTCTCCTTTATGGATGATTTTTCCAGTTACAATCAAATAAACATACTCCCTGTTGATCAACATAAAACAGCTTTCATTTTTCCGTGGGGAACATTTGCTTATTGCAAACTACCCTTTGAATTGAAGAACACTGGGGCAACTTTTCAAAGGGCTATGTCTTACGCATTTCATGACATCAAGCACATTGTGCAACCTTATCTCGATGATTTACCTGCCCATTCATCACGTATGGCTAATCATCTCACTCATTTATGAGCTATCTTTATCAGATGTAGGCATTATCAAATTAGGTTGAATCCACACAAATGTCTTTTCTGTGTAGAATCGGGTCACTTAATGGGATTTGTCATTTCCAAAGAAGGCATTCGTGTTGATCCGTCAAAGGTTGAAGCTATTTTCAATCTACCGCCTCCTTCGACTTTGTACCAACTCTAAAGTTTGCAGGGGAAAGCAAAATTTTTATGTCGTTTGATTCCTAACTACGCCGAGTTACAAAGGGTTTTACCAGGTTGTTAAAACAAGACGTTCCATTCTTTTGGGATGAGATCGCTAATCGATCTTTTGATGCACTCAAACACGCGTTGACCCATGCACCGTTATTGCATCCTCCCAATTACAACCGGGATTATTTTTTGTACCTCGCCGCTTCTCATTCCACCATTGGGATGGTTTTAGTTCAGGAAGATGAACTCAAAAATGAACATGTGATTTACTATCTTAGTCGAAATCTGCATCCGATAAAGATCAAATCCATGCATGTGGAGAAATTTGCCTTGGCAACTGTTCAAGCTGTCCAAAGATTTCGTCACTACATCTTATTATGCAAAACCACAGTGATTTTTTACTGTAACCCTATGATGTACATCTTGACCAAAAAATTTCTAGGGGGAAAGTATTCCAAATGGATAGTTATCCTGCAGGAAGTTTGCTTGGAATTTGAAAAATCCAAGGCAAAGAAATCTTTGGTTTTCGCCGAACTGATGTGTGATTTCCCATGTACTAATACTGAAACTGTGGCAGAGTATCCCATTGCGGACGAATACTTGTTTCTTATCAATACTCTTGATCCTTGGTAAGGGGATATTATTGTTTATCTAAAAACCCAATATTTTCGGCCTGAAATATCATGATCTTAACGACATAAAATATGTTTCCAATCCCAAAAATACAATATTATTGGTGATACACTCTACAATCGTGGAGCAGATTCTGTTTTCTGAAATTTTCTTACCCATGAAGAAGCTGAGAAGGTTCTAAATGACTACCATTCTGGAGCATGTGGCAGTCATATGTCTGGGTATGCCACAGCCCAAAAGATATTGCGTGCTGGTTATTTTTGGCCATCCTTATTCAAAGATTGTATTTATGCAGTCTGAAAATGCCACAATTGTCAGGTCTTTGACCGTAAAATGCATGCACCACCCGCTCCTCTTCACCCTATAATTGATGTCGGTCCTTTTGAAAAGTGGGGTATTGACTTTATTACATGTAACCCTCACTCAGTCGGGGGGCATGTGTATATTATCCTAGCAGTAGATTATTTTACTAAGTGGGCTAAAACGATGCCTACATTTTCGGTAGATGGTAATACTGCTGCAACTTTTGTATTCAATCATATAATTTCTAGATTCGGTGTTCCTCAAGCTATCATTACGGATCATGGAAGTCATTTTCGAAATATAATGATGACTGAACTGACAGATCAACTTGGCCTGTGCCATGATAGTTCTACTCCATATTACCCATAGGCTAATGGTCTAGTTGAAGCTATCAATAAAGTTTTAGTCACTATAATCAAACGAATCATTGGTATTCATAAGTCGAATTGGCATTCCATGTTATTTTCAGCACTTTGGGCATATTGGACCTCAGTAAAAACATTAACTGGTTTCACTCCTTTTCAACTGGTGTATGGTTTGGAAGCTGTGTTACCAATTGAATGCAAAATTTCGTCATTAAAATTAGCCATAGAATTACTCCTAGCTAATTCTAAAGAGGAGAAACATTTTTTGTACTTAGCTCAGCTAGATGAGAATCGACGCACTACTGCATTAGCAAACGAGGCTCATGCAAAGCGAATAAAAGCTCAGTACGACAGAAATGTTACACCTCGCAACTTTTTAGAAGGAGACATAGTTTTAGTATATGATCAAGCAAACAATAAACGAGGGGCTAGAAAATTTGTACCTATGTGGCATGGTCCTTACATTGTTAAGTGAAAGCTGGCAAAAGGGGCCTATGAACTGATATATTTTGATGGGGTCTCCTTAGATAAACCCAGAAATGGGCTTTATTTGAAGAGATATTATGCTTAAAATTCTGAGTGGAGATTTTTGTTAGATTAGTTTATTTACAGTTGGTGTGTCTTATATTAGAAAAGTGTGCCTAGTTTAGAGTGTGCTCTTATCACTATTCCTGCTTATCTGGGTTTTACTCTTGATATTGCAGATGTCGACGTCTCTTCAAACCTACATTGGTTTTGCTGATGGTGCTTGTCATAGTACACGGAACATTTCTTCCACAACTTGGGTTATCTATTCACCCTTTGATGAGTTAGTGTCCATGCCTGGGGTAAGCCTCGATCAAACAACGAATAACATTACAGAGTATAGTGCAGTGATTGAGTTATTATCTGAATCCATATCATTTGGAATTCAGAATTTGATTGTTAGGTTGGATTATGAACTCGTTGTATTACAAATTAACAGGGTTTATGCCATTATAAATCTAGTATTATTAAGGTTATTTTTAAGAATTCGTCTCTTGGAACGTGAATTTGAATACACTGAATATCAACATATTCCAAGAAATTTAAATACTTTAGCAGATGAAGTTGCTTCTAGTATGATAAATAGACATTTGCAATAATCAAAACAGTAAATTGTACAACATTTGATAATCTGTTACACAAGATAGCCGATAATAATGATATATCATAGCAAAGAAGTGTGTTTCAAAATATACATCGTCTTCGATCATATTTTGAAAAACACCTTATGATCGGAAAAAATAATAATACAAAAAGTAAAAAATGTTATGATTCTAAAAATCGATCATCCTATCCCTGGTGATGATCACGATAAGAAACCACTGCTCAGGCCACCCTACACAAGAACCTCCTAAAAGGTCCTGGGACACCAATCACATATCTCTGTAACCTAAGTGGAATATCATCTATATCAGTCTCTGGAATATCTAATGTCAAGCGCTCTAGATGATGCTCCAAGTCGGTCAGGATCTTTGCTGATTGGCCCTATGGGGTCGGTGTTGCTGCAGCAGGGTGTCTCCTCTCATAAGGCTAGAGAGTGACTGGTCGTTGTGGGCCCACATCTTCATTTAAACTTTTCATTATTAGTTTTGGACGATTAGAATACAAAAAAATTAGAACTTAGAAAATGTTGAAAATGGTTTTTACCTGAATCTTCCCACTGTTCTCCTACTGGGAGAGCCATGTCTTGGTCGTCGCAGAAGTCCATCCCGGCATATGGAAAGTCCTCTATAACAAAAATTTTGTGTTCTAGCTAATGAAAATATGTAGAAGGAAATCGAACAACCTCTATGCCCTCAGTGTGACGGGCCATCAAAGCAACCCAAAGAACCATCCTAGGCTCTCGAGGTCGACCAACATCGACAGGAATATGCTACGAGGCTAACATGGGGAGCCTATCTAGATCAAAGGTGACTACAATAGATCCATATCCAAAGTTTTTTAGCTTTCCATTGTTTGCTCTGGTTAGTTGGCCTTTCACATTTTCCAACACAGCCTCGCACCAGTTGAAAATGGTGCCTCGAAAATAGTCTGCTGCAATCCGCATTTGGGATCCAGTAGCCACATGCAATGCTACACTCCCACACAATCTAGTAACAGTGAATTCAATGAATTTAAGCTTATGTTGGATGATAGTTTTAATATCAATCCGTCTATCCTTGGGCTCTGCTCGATCATCGCAAAACTCTAGTCGAAGACTAGCGACACACTAGCCACCTAGCCTAGTCCCAAATACAAATATTTGTTCACCCCTTTTCGACAAACTAGTCAAAAAATATATATCCTCTGGCTCAATTTCGAGCCGGTGGCTGCCAATAACAAAACACTCATCCTCAGTGTCCCATTTGTTTACCAGCCATGTCAGGAGGTCTACCTGATCCCTCATGCCCTGTATGGCCTAGAACTTGTACAAACTGCATTCTCTCAATGCTTGAATTGTAGGCAAATGATTCATTGTGGCGTCATCTACATCCTCATGCTCGCATTCTCTCCAAGTAAGCATTTTGAATGTCCTACAATATATAAAAAGACATATTAGAACAATATTGTCTGAAATATTTTGTGGGGAAATTGAGAAATTTAAGTTCGAAATTTCATTGCATGGGGTCCACACCCTTTTCTCATACATAGTGCGTAGATACACACAGGCACTATGAAATAGGTGTGAACCCAAGACTTTTGTCTATGAATAAAAAAGTCGGGGTCCCCAGGGCCCGCGTGTTGCACTCGTGGACGCTCGCAAGCGATTTTTTCAACCTATTTTTCATTAAAAAGTAAAATTTAAAGCCTAAAAACAAAATGTAAATGGATGAAATGCAAGTTAAGGAAGACGTGGATTACCTGGAGCTAACGGTTCTTGATTCCGACAGATGGATTTTCCAGAATCTTTACAGGAAATTTTTTACCCAAAAGCTCTCACTTTTCACTCTGAACTCAAATGGTAAAAATGAAATTAGAAAAGCCCTTTTTATAAGTTTTTTCGAATAAATGAATTTTTAATTTGTTTATTTTTTACTTTAGAAAGGTTAATTTTGAAAAAAAAATTATTTATCTTTAAAAAGTATGTGTAATGTTTCGAGTTTTTGTGCAGAAAATTGATTGTTTTTCAACAAAGAGCATACTTTTATCACTTTTTCGGACTCTTTCAAAAAATCTGCAAAAGCACGAAAACCTGGAGTCCTCTTTTAAGCTCTTTTCAGACTCCTGAAAATTGAAAATATTTCCGAGCACTTGATTATTCGAACTTGTTAAAATAAATAAATGATCGTCCTTTCAGTATAAGTTTACCCCTTTTACAGACTGAAGTGGACTATTTACGAAAAAGGTATATGTTGACTAATTGCGATCAATAGAGTTCTCTCCCGCATTATTTTATCCTTTTTTGGGCTCAAGAGACTAAATTTACAAAAATGTACACCCATGGAGTTTTCTTAAGTTTTTCTTCTAACTTCCTAAGATTGAAAAACATCGAGTTTCTCCTCTACTGGACTTGTTAAAATTTAACAGTAAAGGACATGTTCAATTTTAAGCAGTAATGAACCACTCCTTCTTAGGGTTCGAATCTTAAACTAAGTTGGACTCATCCAAAGGATGAACTTATAAACAAGCAAATGTTATCCTCCTCAAGCTTGTCAAAAATAAGGAGGTACTTGCCAGAAATGGTGGGGGGAAAGAGATAAAAACGAACCTGTGTTAACCACTCTTGAACACGACACTTTTGTTCACCTGGGTTGGGAAAATCCTTTGCCTAACAGTTAGTCAAGCCATATTGAAATTCTGCAGCCGGTTTCTGGGTATTATCTTTTGTTCAATTGTCTCCAAACGATTTGCAGTGTCATTATGTGTTCAAGAGGATAGTTCAAACAAACCATTCATTTGCGAAATATTTGTCTTCCATTTTGACCATTCCTGATTCAGTCCTTGCCAATATATTTCTTCAAAACTTGATCTATGATTTCGTGTTGTGGGCTTTACTAAGACGGATCACTTTCTATCGACGACAGCTCATTATTTAGGAAGTTGATCTAGAAATCGTCAGTACCTTGAAATTTTCATGCCTCAATGGCAGGTTTCTCGCCTTCGATGACAGGTTGCATCATTGACATTCGATCGAATGATTCTGTGACATGTTCGACTTTAGCTCATTCATTCATATTTCATGGATTATACTGAATACTTTGAAGGCCATTGACATTACTGGTGGTTACTCTCACACTTGTTAGCGGTTTACATTATTGATGGGTAATCAAGTGGTTTCTACCATGTTCGACTTCGACATATTCATTCACATGGATAGAATCATACTGGTTCGAGAAGCGGAAATCAAGATCCTGGATCTAGTTTCTACCATCCATCCTGTGAGGAATTTTTCTATTCATTTATATAGTGGACTATTCATAAACAGATGGTTGTGTCCATACTGTGTCTACACATGTCTATAATGTTGATGTATTGAAAATCATTCCTGTATCATAACAGTTTAAGTCAGTTTTTTAGTTATTTTTTATCTGAGCATGGGAATTCCTACCTCAGCGATGATATGTCTACATATATACATTTTTCATTTGAAGTTTTTTACAAGTTCCGACTGGGGTGTCCACAGGATGATCCTTGAAATGATAAAGTACTTCACTCTTCGTACATGACAAACTCTATCTTCATCTATTACAAACTTCCCACTTTAGGGGGCAATCTGTTGCACTGAAAATTGTCATCTTGACATTCTGCTATCTATATGAGCTCATTATCACTCATAATTTTCTCCTTTGGAAGTCTAAAACATCATTTCCTCATGTCAAGCCTTAAAAATAAGAGAAAAACTCTCAAAAGTCTCTAAAACTATGGTATCGCACTTTCTCTTTATCTTACTTGCGGTCCCGCACCTAATGTTCATGAATCCTATGTACCTGAACACACTTTCTATTTGTTAAGGGTGCAGACCCTTGTAAAAGATTTAAAATGTGCAAAGTAAACTCAAAAGCTCACTTTCAGTCATTTCTAGAAGTTTCTGGAAGAAATCTTGCGGTGGCAAGTCTGCTTTTTTGAGGTTCATGTATCCCATACCTTAAGGAGCTAACCCTTGATGTGAGGAGCTTATCCCTTTGAGGAGGATTCTATCCCTTCATATTTGGAACTGAAATCTCCTCTTTTTCACTATTAAAATAGGCCTTGGGTAGCCTCAAAGGGAGTTCAAGCTTTAGTATTATTTGAGGTAAAGTGTTGTTGGAACTTAGACTCCTTTAGCTGAGATTTTGTGAGGAAGGATTACATACCTCTATGTGTCTTGGTTGGAAGAGTGCAAGGCTTGTTAGAGTAAAGGAGAGTCCTGCTTTGGACCCTGGAAAGGCCTGTTCAACATCAAGGTTGAAAAGGTTGTAAGGTTCTTCTACTATTCAAGGTTAATACAAATAAATTTGTTTTTCTCAATAAGCTGTTAATTAACTGTTTATTTTATGGATTTCTTTATCACCATGATAGGCATGATTTATAATGTTTACAATGCAGGTTCTATTTAATGTTTTCTTTTTTGTGATTGTAGGTCTTCAAAGATAACTCTTTCGAGCGATTGGAGAATGACTACTACGAACAAGCACTGGATCTAAGGTCAGACCTTAACACCTTTGTAGTATTTACTTATAAATCACATATGTCTAGAGAAAGATAGGTTTGTTTGTCTATTTGTTGCTAAACTATCTTCTGATACTAGGGATATCAGTCTTGTCTGCAAGATCGATTTATCCGGCCAACACGAATCCATACATTTTGAAAGAAAAGATGAGTTATTTGTTAAGCTATAATTTTTTTTTTACGTGGCATCAAAAGACACATTTTTCTGAACTTCTCTACCACAACATACAAATAATTTTGACCTTTCCTTGACATTGGAAGACCTCCTACAAAATCCATTGAGATACTCTCCCAAGGATGTGAAGGAACTGTAAGTGGAGTGTACAATCCAAGTTTCCTATTACTAGGATTACTTATTACACACAAAGAACATCCTCTAATAAAATGATATACACTATCAATCATGTGTGGCCAATAAAAATACCTTTGGAGATTCACTACCATCTTGCCTACACCGAAATGTCCAGCAATCAATGAAGTGTGTGCCTCCCTTATGATAATGTTTCTTTCTCCCTATGGGATACATAACTTTCCCAAGTGATACAACAAACTGTTATGCACATGATAATCTAACTCTTCAATTTGGTTTCCTTGACTCAATATTTCATACACATCTTGAAAACCACTATCATATGCATATTGATCAATGTAACTTTCATACATGAATGAATTGTGCTCGAGTATAATAGATGAAATTACAATAGTCTTAGAGAGAATATCAACTACCTTATTGTGTATTACCTTTTTATACCTAATAGCCAAATGGAATTTTTGTATAAATCTCATCCATCTGAAATTTCTTGATTGTTGCAACTTTGACTGTGATTGTAAGTACTGCAACAACTGATGGTCAATGTGTATAATGGTCTCATTCCCCATAAAATAATGCCTCCATTTCTTTACACTTTGTACCAAATTCATATAACTCTTTCTCATAGGTGGGATAGTTAGTCACAACTCCATTAAAAAATTCAGAATGAAATGAAATAGGCTTACCATGATGCATGAGAACTCCTCCCATGGCGTAATCACTTGCATTTGTTTGGATCTGAAATGGTTGTTTATGATCCAAAAGAGCCAATACTAGTGTTGAAATTATATTTTTTTTTAAAGCATAAAATTATTTTTGCTACATATCTCCCCAATGGAAGAGTTTCTTGACACTTGTCAATGCATGTAACAGAGCTGCAATGGAAGAAAAATTAGCAATGAGTTTCCTCCAATAATGTGTTGCCCCAAGAAAGTTTCTTACCTCCATAACTGTATTTGGCTTGGGCAAATTCAGAATGACCTCTACCTTGGAAGGGTATATCTTCAATTAACCTCCTCCAACAATGTGTCCCAAATACACTAAAGAAGTCTTTACAAACTCACACTTTGGCATCTTTAAAAATAAATTCTCTTTTTTAAAGACATCAAGTACCTTGTTCACATGCATGACATGTTCATCTCTTAATTTTCTGAATATCAAAATATGATATAATTAAGAAATGACAAATTCATATAGAAATGGTATTATAACATCATTCATAACTCTCATGAAAGTAGTTGGAGCATTTGTTAGAATGAATGGCATAACTAGCCACTCAAACAATCCTTGTCTAGTTTTAAATGTAGTTTTCCAAATTTCCTCCCCAGCTATTATAACTTGATGATAACCACTTCGTAAGTCTAGCTTAGTGAAATAATTTGCATACCTTAACTGATCAAGAAAATCATCAATGTGTGGGAGTGGATAGCGATTCTTTACCATGATTTTATTCAGTGCATGGAAATGTATGCACATGTGCCAAGTCTCATCCTTCTTTGGTAGCAAAACAATCAGTGAACCACATGGAAAAGTAGATGGGCATATGATACCTTTTTCTATAAATTCTTGGATTTTCTTCTTGATTTCCAAACTCTCCATAATTTACGTGATACATACCAATGTTTGGAAGTGGAACATCCTGCTGCAGCTAAATCTCATGTTGAATTCCCCTCTTGGGAGGTAACCCACTTGGTTCTTGAAACATCTCGCCATGCCGACTTACCACATCAAACAAATCAGATTTTAATTTTTCATCACATCCTTCAAAATATTGATATTCAACATCATCTATTTTCTTGATCATGAGAAGCACAAAAAATTTACTTGCATTATCTAGTATCTTCATTTGCCTTGCATTAACTAAAGAAATAATCAGTATTTTTCAATGAGCTCTCACAATATGCTCCACCCCATCCTTAAGCAAATGATATTTTTTCTCATGGTGATAAAATACCTCTTTCCTGTCATACAAATATGGACTTACCAAGATAATCCCAGATGTTAGTATGAATCTTAATTCCAAGCGTACGAAAAAAGATCACTTTAGCTGTGCATAACAAATAGCCCTAATAGCAGAAATTATTGCTAATATCTTCAGATTTGCAGTTAGGCGATCAAGATAAATGCTGAAAAAATCTAGATCTATCCATTAGAATACATTAAACAGTAGAAAAAAAAAGATTTACTCAATGCATCCAATAGACAAGACAAGAATATATCAAATGAATTTTGCATTAATGGCACCCAGGAGGAGAACACAAGATGGTGTTCCCTGTTCTCCTCAATGGGATGGGTTCTTGCAAGTCCTCAACACTTCAGATCTAGAATTCCTCTCTCTTGATGGTGTAGAAAACTAAGAAAAAAATGGAAAAATATGACTATGATGGTGGATCAATAGTCAAGCCAAAATTTTAGATCCAGAGTGATCTTTAGGCAACAAAAGGTGGTAAATGAATGGGAAAACCCTTCTATTTATAACAAAATATTGAGTTAGTCTAGATATTGGTGCATAATTAAAATATTATTTACCAAATCAACATCCAACTTTTATGGAATATTTAATTATATTTTTTGGAGGGAAAAGGAATTTGACTTGGGTCAAATCCCTTTATTGTAAATAATAAATAAATAAATTATTTATTTATCATTTTAAGGATATGGTTGAGTAATAATAAGATAAATAATGATTTATCTAATTAATTTCCTTGTTTTGGGTTAAATATAACCAGAAATATTAATTAAAGTACTGTTTAATTAATTATTCCTTGAGGAAAATCAAACAAATGTATATTTATTTAATATTTCCTCATGGGGTTTCCTGTTTAGACCATAAAAAAACTTAATAAAGGTGGTTTACTAAGTTATTTTCATAGTGAAAGATATTTTACTTGGGGTAAAATTGGTCTTACATGGTGTACCTGGGTCCATCTAACGATAATAGGTTAGATGACCAAAAAAACAGTGTAACACCAGAAATGTCAAGTGGAACCACATCTAACTCGACTTCATCAACAATTTTTTTAGTAATGGAAAATCGAAATATGCATTTCCTTGTAACATGTAAATTGGCATTCTTAACTATCCAACCCAAAGGGTATGGTTTATGATGTGGTATGGTTTCAAGGTTAAGCTTTTTTACCAAGTCTTCTAAAATCAGGTTTTCTTGTGACCAACTATCAAACAATGCATCAATATTTTTATGATTTGAAATCGCCCTTACATGGAACAATTATATCATTGTGTCCTTAGTTGGAGTGTTTTTGTGACAATTTGAGGAACTAGTACTTGCTATGGATTCTTTTCCATTTTTTACCATGGCTACGATCTTGGTCTCATCAATAGAATCGGATCCAAGATTATGTTGTGTGGTGGTAGTCATCTTGTATTTCCCCTTGTTGTTTGGTTTCTTAGGCCTTAGTTTGGGATCTAGTTTCCAACAGTGTAATTAATCATGCCCTTATTTGGAACAATGTTTGCATGTAGTTTTTTCCCCTTATTTCTTAATACTTGCATTCTTCTTTCCCTTTCATTTTCCTCCCTTCTCTTTTCCCTTACCCTTAAATGGCTTCTTCTTACTACCCTCTTCATGAATTTGTTTTCCCCTTGCTTCAGGATGTGTGGCTTGCACACATACTTCATCTAAATTTCTTGGGTTAAACATAAGGATATTATGTTTCAAATAGGAATGTAAACCCCCATTGTATTTCAAGAGTGTATCTTGGGAATTCAATTTTACTCCTAACAACAAGGCCCTCTTTCTAAACTTTTGGGTATACTCTTGAACTATTTGACCCTTGATTTGCCTAAAGTTTTTCCAACTCATAATTTATTTTTTAATATGGGCTAATGGATAAAATTGTCTTTTAATGGAAGAAATAAATTCAACCGAATAAATGGATATATTACCATGGATTCACATTTCCTCTTGAGTCTTTGCTTCCCACCAAACTAGTGTTGCTCCTTCTAGCCTTAATGAAGCTAACAATATATTTATGTCATTCTCTTATAGATTCTAAATTGTGTAGTATACCTCCAATTGACGGATCCAATTGTCCAACTTCTCTACATTTACCTCACCATTGTACATGGGAAGTTCAAACTTAATGTCCAATTTGAGTAATGGAGTTTTTCCTTTTGGGATTTTTGAATGAGTGTGGGTGGTTTTTGTGGTGGAAGTGGAAGATGATGTTGACGAATATGATGAGGATGAGGATGGTGGAGATGGAGGTGGCTTTCCTCCACTTCCCTTTGAACTCTTCTCTTCAGCCTTCTTATCATTTGAAGTTCCTTCTCCTTGTGGAGGCTTAGAACCTTCTCCTTCCCTTTCAGCAGTGAATGCATCAAACATGATTTTAGCCATCCTCTTAATGTCATTGAAGTCTCTCTTGAAATATTACTCTTATGAATTTCCTTGAGTCTCTCCAACACCTGATATGATGGCTAAGGATTCAAGATCAACTTATGATGCTTGTACCTCTTCAATCAACTCAACGTCTTGTGCAATTTGTACCTCTTCAATCCCAACATCAGGAGATATAACCTAAGGTGCTTCATGTGAAACTATGAGTGGAACTTTGGGTGAAGATGATTCTCTCTCAACTCTCCTTCTTCTATTCCTAACCTTAGGACTAGAAACCAATAGCTTCTGTTATCCTCTCTGCAACTTCAACCTTGTAAGCATCACAAAATTTCAAATATTAAAACCCTTATTACATAATCTCAAGCAAAACAAGAAAATAACCTTTTATCTAATACCATCTTGATCTGAATTTGATTGTTATTTTTTGCTGTGCTAATATCAGTTTTAGATTTATAATAAAAGTGCTTATGTTTTCTTCTTGTACAAGGGTTTATGGAAGTGATTATGATTGATAAACAAAAAAAATTGTGGAGATTAAGTTGATTTGATGAACACAAAATCATGGAAACTATATGTTTAACAAAAATATATAAACACACAGCAAACCATGGCAACTAAATCAATAAACCATTGTTTTGATGAAGGAGTTCACCCCTCCTAGGCTACATCTCCTTGGTCCATCTTCCATGGAATGGGCCTATTGCCTCTGCAACCTACTCCAATGGCTCCAAAAAATAAAAATCTACCAAGAATGACCCTTCTTGAGCCAAAATTGGTCGAAAATTGGCTCAATTATGGAAAAAAAACATTTTCCCTACTATTTCTCGTCCAAATCTGGAAAGAATCTAGCTAACCCTACTAAATTTGGAGAATTTCGCCTAAAAAGGCGTTGCCACCAAGTTTTTTGCCAGTTTAATAGCATAAGAGCAAGAATTTAGTGATGACTTAGTTAAGATAAGCACATCATTAACTGCATGTTATCCATATTTGTTATGGATGAATTAGTTTAGCGTTAAACCAGGATTAACATTTAATAAAATAAAATTATTGTTAGTGTTAGGAATCTATAATTAGCAAGATTGGCAAAGTCCAATCACAGAAACAACATTATTTCAACCACTTTGGGATTCTAGGATCTAGCCCTCCTGAATCCAGAGAGGGATCTCTCCAATAAGTGCAAAGATGGATTTGTCTTTGAAGTTTTGGGTAATGATATTAGGCTAGTTATGAAGGCCGAGGGTTTGTTTTGTTTTTGGATGGTTGAGCATGATTATTGTTTGAGGTGGAAAGTCCTAAATGCAAATAGTTTCAAAGGTGTGAAGTTGCAAGAAAACAGAACAAGCTTCGGCCAAAAATATAGATAATTGCAGGTTTTATTCCATTGGGCTATGGAGTCATAATAAGGTTTAATTGAAACAATAAGAGGCAAGAGTGTTCCATGGGGCAAGTCATCTGTGTCTAATTATATCTTCAAAGTTTGATTTATGGAATGAAATGAGACAAAAAGAACTGGAATTAAACAAATTAAGAACAAAGAGTAGCCTAGGATCTGGTAAGTACTTTCAAACTAACCAGCCTTTGATACACTTTCAATAGAAAACATTTTAAAACAAAGGGAAACTTGAAGGCAACTGTTGGAGAAGAAACTAGCGGGCCGAGCTCACCACAAATCCTCTTCTAGCTCTGCTCTACTTGGTAACTTTCAAGAAAAACACAAAGATAACAAAGAATTGCCTAAGATCTGGTAAGTACTTTCAAACTAGACATGTTTTAACACATTCCAAGGGAAACTTTCAGACAGTATTTTGGGATAAAAATAGGACCAGGGCACACCATATCTTCCTTATTTCATCTCTACTTAACATATACTAAAAATGAAATTTAAGAATAACAACTAGCTCAGACAGTACAATGAGGGAACGCCAACATTCCTATGATTGAACTAAATTAGATCATTCCTAAATAACACAAAATGGAAGAAAACATGTAGATAAAGATTTTCAGTCAGAGAAGGGTACTGATATATAGTAGGTCCTAACTATATGCATGTTGTTCTTTATAAGATAATATGAACACAGTGAAAACAGAAATAAAACAACAATTCACAATAAGAAATAACATCACCGTCGACATAGACTAGGGTCCCATAAATCATCTTGTATTGATGCTCCAAACCAGTTATAGCTTTAAGTCCAATGCTTTAGTTTAGCAATCATCTACACTTCCCAGACTAACTTATCTATCACAAGCAGAGCTCCAAGTGCCAGTGAACACTATTTACAAGTAGAAGTCTCAAGCTCAAGTATATTTCAAATTTTAGCAACCAACTCAACCAACCCCTCTCTCATCTTTTCCAATAGTATTTATAGAAGAATGAGGAGGTGAGATCTGATAAAATATATCCAAAGATAATTAATACAGTCTTAATGGCTTCTCGGCCTTTGAGGGGCTCAATGAAGAAGTCTTACAGATGTTTCTGATTGTATTAATGTTTTTCATTTAATATTAAGCTCGATGGGAGCTCTCATTGACTTTTGAGGCTCTTTGTGATGTTAAAGTAACTCTACTGATATTTTGTCATTAAGCTTATTGGCAGAATTCACTCTCTAGCTACACTGAGGAAAATATTTGATCTTGATCAATAACTTCGGCCTCTTTTTGCATGCTTTGAGGCACAGGTGGCACTATGGTAGCTGGGAGGGATCAATTTGCCTCAGATGTGGCAGTAGAGGCCTTCTGTCTTGTAAAAACTTATGATTTTATTTAAACTATATTTTAATGGGAGGATTAGGATTTTGATAATCATTCTTAGCCGTAATCCTCATAAATTTGTCTTCAATCTTCCATTGTGGTGTGTTGTGTCTTCGACACTGATACTCTTTGATTGTGTTTCATTTACTGTGTTTTGTTGGTGTGCAGTGCTACAGAAGGATCATGAGGCATCAGTGCCTTTAGAGTATTGGCGAGGGGTGGAAATTTGAACCCATGGATGGCTTCCTTTTAAAGAATTGAAGGCATGAGAATTAAAACCTAGCCTTCGGCCTTTCTTCAACATATAATGGAAAAGCCATATAATTACCTTTACCAAATAATATATCCGAACTTCAAAAATTTTGATAAAACCAAGCTGTATAACCATTTTGGGTCACAAAAGGAGCTTGCTGATGTTAGGGTGTTTGTGACCCGAAATTTTATGAAATCCATCATATAAATTTTCCCGAGTCCGTTTTGGGGCATGTTGACGTCAGGGTGTTTGTGACCCAATTTTTTTATGAAATCCGCCATATAAAGCTCCTCGGATCTGGATTTAACGACCATGCGAGTAATCGAACAAGACCCACTCCAATCTGCTGCTGCCGCATGGATGCTGACTAGGCGTTGGGACCACCGTTTCTGTGGGACCGTTGACTACTGTCGTGGCCATGGGGACTAGGGTGATTGATTATGGGCCATCGGTCTGTAGATCAGATCGATGGTGGAGATGTTTTGATAAACGTGTCATACCTTAGTTCATCCCCCGAGCTCCTTTTGAGTGCGATCACCATCTGATGAGCCGGCCTCAGATCGGATGGCGCACGTCAATATCGCGTTGAACCCATAGTGGACCTTTAATTCGCGGGGAGGGCAGTATCTCCAAACCGCTGAAGGCCACATGTCGGCCTGTGACATTGATTGCGTCCAAATGGGGAATACAACTTTCCTTTCAAAGGCGGTGCAATCAAAACTACTCCAGTTTTGTACAATGATTGACCATAGATTAAACCAGGGTTAACACCCTGTTTCCTATGCGCTTCGGTCCATTAAAATCCAGGTTCAAACCTCAGAACAGTGGCTCCATTAACTCATTCCTGATTTATTTCTTCTGTAAGTGGGGTTCTTCCTTTGGACAAGGTTCGTAGCTCCCATGGGAAACAACATTACAGTACCATACTGAAGCGCTATCGATCCTTCCAGTGATCGATAGACGATCATGAAGTGTAAAACCTAACTCATAAAATGGAATTTCATTCAAACACCTACACAATACAAAACAATATTAAAAAATCCTACATTATCTAGTTTTACTACTTCAGAGGGTGTGGGGAGGAGCGTGGCCATTGGATGGCATCCACCAACGGTGGCAAAAATGATTTGCATGAATGGAAGAAGGGGAATTATGAAAAATAGAGAAATTTTTATGGAGGAAAAGGGGAGAAAAATGGAGGTTAGTTTCTCAAGTGAAGAAAGAGATAAAAGGTGATTTTGCAGTAGTTTCTTCTCATGAAATCAAAAAATTCCAGAGTGTAAAATGGGCACAATAGGGAATATTTTGGACAGAGGCATGAGGCCTTCAAGAGTTTTCAAGGGATAACACTTTTTTTCAATAAAATTTCTTCCTTGAAGGATCCAAAAAATGATTTAGCCACCTTTTGGTATAAAAAATTTCACAAGTGGCTAACAGTGGCTCCACTTGGGGATGGTGCCTTCTTGAAGGCATTAAGAACTTTAGACTTGCATTCTCTGGGAGGCTGATCGGTGCCTCATCCATTGGGCTGCCTTTCTTTCCTTGAATGATCTTATTTATCTTTGAAAACATATTAGCAGCCATAAAAACAATGGATCTTTCATCAACAAGCTCTCTACCTACCCAATCCTATAGATCTAACATTTTTTATTCTTTAGAGTGCACTTGGATTGGAAAACTCTTTTACAACATTTTAGTCTTTTGAAAGCAGTAAATCTAATCTATTTCTACTCCTTATTTATCCATGGACTCAGTTTAAACAGTTGAGTCCATATGTTTCTCTACCCAAGCTACTAATCTGTTAATATTGAACAATCTAACAGATTTTGATTCTCTAAATTCTACAACAGAGATTTAAAAACATACAAGTCAGGATTAAGCAATCTAACTTGATGCTGGTCTATGGCATAAAAAACAAGTTTCACATAGATCTTATTTTGCAGAAAATTAAAACAAAATGGAAGGCTTAGGATCTGAAATTTCAAAGCATTTCCTTCATCTTTTTTACAGCTCTGTTTTGATTCTTGTTTGAGCTGTCTTTGCTTGTCCTCTGGTTCAGATTTTGAGCTAATTGGAACCTTTAACTTCTATTCTAAACTATCTACTGATAAGCCAAGATTAAACAGTTTGGCAAATCGAATTCACTATCCTATCAGCAGAAAATTTAAAAATAATTAGTCAAGATTAGGCTATTTGACTAACTAGAAGTGTGTTCTTTAGGAGTGGCATTTGAGCTTGCACACTTTCAGATTTGTTTCTCTTTTTGGTATGGGGTTGTACCTTTCTTATTTTCACAATCTACCCTCTTTTGTTTCTTTCACTTGTTTTTGTATTTTTGTATTTTTGATTTTTCTTTGGAGACAAAAATCAACAACTATCTAAATGCTCAGAACTGAGCTTTATTGACATTCTTATCTAACCTATTCTGAACATGGAGTATTTACATATTCATATGATACAAAAGTACCAATGCAGCCATCTGAGTAATGTCAAGAAGAAGAAGAAACTTTGGTTGCTTGTCAAAGGTATCCATATTATATTTTGAATATTAATCTTCAAAACCAAGACTATCACAGGAGGTGATAGATTTTCATGTCCCTACATTTTGCAAAGGATCAATGCTTGATCATTTGAGCCAGTTTAGATTTGCACACACTCTTCCATAGGATCAACAAAGAAAAGATGAAGGTTCTCTTCTTTTTGGCCCTCCATGTCTAGTAGATGGTCTGCTTCCAAGGCTTCAACTTTGAGGAGCATATCTTCAAAAAGTTTCTTGGAAGCATCATCATCCTTAACCTGCAAAATAGAAAATAGTGAAATATTTTCCTTCTTTAAACCTATGTTTTCTTCTGATACAAATTCAGGTTCTTTAAATGGTATATTGATATCAATGATAGGGGAAGTTTCTTCTTGAAAAGATGGTATCTCCACAGTAGGATAATCTTGTATTTATTTTTCTCCTTCAAAGTTTTGCTAGTATATTTTCTTGTTTGGGATAGTAGGTCTGAATTTTTCTTGAATTGTATATTTTCTTCTCTCCCAAGGTCTTAAACATGTACTAGCCACAAGGGCTAAACCATTAGCAAAACTGTTTTGGTCTTTAGGAACAAGTATAAGTTGAGATTCTTTAAAAAATTTCAATAAATCTATGGTATCATCCTTATAATATTTAAGTGTAGGATGCTTAACTATGCATTCATATTTTACTTGCATAATTACCAATTCTGCACTTCCATGAATTGTTATCCTCTGGGCTCCTGATTTTTTCAATAAGTGGAATCCTAAAAGAAATGCCTCATATTCTGCTATGTCAGTTGTGCATTGAAAGTTAAGTTTATATGAATAGATTTCTGAATAGTTTTTTTCTGTATCATAAAGCCATATTACTGCACCTGCATTAGTTTTAGTACATAACCCATCAAAATTCACGATCCAAAGAGGCCTAGTTTCAATATTATCATTGATTTCCTTACTATCCTCTTTGTATTGAGTGCCATTGGATTGTTCAATGGAATAGGCACCATGTTCATGACTGTCTGGTTGAGATGGTGGTTTAGAGGGTAGCTGCTTGCCTAGTATTTTCTTAATTTGTTCTTCTGTTAAAGGAGATATTTTTCTTTTAGAATAAATAGAAGAAGAGCTACCCTATTTTTCATGACCAACAAAAGAACTTTCTGCATTTTTACAATGAAGTTCTCTATGTGAATGAGCAAGAGTGAATGATTTTCAATAAGTTTCAGAGACTGACTACTTAATAATATTCCGATCTATCTCTTTTTCTATCAAAGGGGAGGATATTTCTATGTTCCTTTGAACAGAAGAGCAACAGTTCTCTGTTTCTTGTAAAGGTTGATTTTGAGGCTGGATGTTTTCTTGAGCCTCTTCTGGGAGATCTTGAGTTGTGCTTGTAGGGAAATTTTGAGGATTTTCTATTGTAACCTGATGGCTACGTGTTTCCTCAAAGCACGAATCACTATTAGTTTTTTCATTTTGATCATGAAGATCTCTTATCAACATCGTACAAGACATAGGAAGGCAATCGAAATTTTCTTGATAACCTTCTTTATTGCTTCCTTTGAAAGTTTTCTCATCATATTCTATAAGGTTTTGATCATGATACATATCTTGGTCACTGTCTTGATATTGAGGTGATTGGGCTTGTGTTTGATTAGGGGAAGGCATAACTTTCTCTAGATCATCAATATTCATATTAGCCATCAACCTATCCATTCTCTTTCCAAGCATGTACATCATTTGTTCCATCATGATTTCTTGTTTATTCTCTTTGTAATCTTGTTGATCATACATGTCTTGTCGGGGTAGAGTTGGTGTTTGCTGAGGGAAAGGCATATGATGTTCTGGTTCACCAACGTTTATATTAGCCATAAACCTATCCACCCTTCTTCCAAGCATGTACATCAATTTTTCCATCATGACCATATGTTTATCATCTGGGTCTATATCTAAATCCATGTTTGTAAATCAGAAAAGAGGTCACTCTGTCTGTTTAATCAGTTCAAGGTCTTCTACCAGTGGAGTAATTTTGGTATTTTGTGAGTTTCAGAGTGTGGAGTTTCCAGGTGGAATTTCTTAGCTCGTAGGAGGTAAAATGTTTAATGGTTCCACCACCATGTGTTTCTTGTAGAGCTGCAAGGTTTTCAGGAATTGAATTAGTTCTCAAGGGTGATCTGAAAATAGTTGAAAATTTTATCTTAGGAGACTTCCTAAGGATACTTTCTGGATTATCAAATATCTTAGGTATATCAGGGTCAGGATAGGCTCTAGTATGAATCTTTCTAGGAGCCACTATGTTGTGTTTTTCAGACCCAAATAAACAAGAAAATTTCAACTAGATATGACAGTATTTAAAACGTCAACTAATCTGTTTACACAAATTTAAATCCTACAATCCTCTAACTGAGTTAGAATGATATTACAATGATAAGGGTTCTTCGCAGTAGAGTCTTAAGGTCTGTTAAGGATTTTGGAGTCTCCAAGTGGAAGTTCTTAGCTCTTTTCAAAGGTAAAAGGTTTTACAGTCCACCACCATGTTTATTGAATTCCAATATGAAATATTTTTTGGTTTTATGAGTTATTTTTTAGTTGTGTGGTTTCTAAGAATGTCCTAACTCTGTTTCAAAACTTAGCTATGGTTATGAGACAAAGACAGTCTACTCTTATGGCTAATCCAGCTGATCTTTCAAGGTTAGATAAACTCTTATGAGAATCCTAGGATTTGCCTAGTTTGTCACTGATTCAAACAAGTTTTATCATGATTACCATTTCTTGGTAGTGCTTGAAAAGGCTACTTCTTACTCATTAAACAATTTTTGTATGAAATTTTAAGGGGAACCAGGGATTCTGGGTTCGATCCCCAGCAGAGTCGCCAGAAATGTTAGGAATCTGTAATTAGCAAGATTGGCAAAGTCCAATCACAGAAACAACATTATTTCAACCACTTTGGAATTCTAGGATCTAGCCCTCCTGAATCTGGAGAGGGATCTCTCCAATAAGTGAAAATATGGATTTGTATTTGAAGTTTTGGGTAATGATATTAGGCTAGTTATGAAGGCCGAGGGTTTGTTTTCTTTTTGGATGGTTGAGCATGATTATTTTTTGAGGTGGAAAGTCCTAAATGCAAAGAGTTTCAAAGGTGTGAAGTTGCAATAAAACATAACAAGATTCGACCAAAAAGATAGATAATTGCAGGTTTTAGTCCATTGGGCTATGGAGTCATAATAGGATTTAATTGAAACAACAAGAGGCAAGAGTGGTCCATGGGGCAAGTCATCTGTGTCGAAGGATCTCTTCAAAGTTTGATTTATGGAATGAAATGAGACAAAAAGAAGGGGAATTAAACAAATGAAGAACAAAGAGTAGCCTAGGATCTGGTAAGTACTTTGAAACTATCCAAACTTTGAAAAACACTTAAGAAAGACATAAAAGTAAACTAGGATCTGGTAAGTACTTTCAAACTAGCCAGCCTTTGATACACTTTCAATAGAAAACATTTTAAAACAAAGGGAAACTTGAAGGGAACTGTTGGAGAAGAAACTAGCAGGTCGGGCTCACCACAAATCCTCTCCTAGCTCTACTCTACTTGGTAACTTTCAAGACAAACACAAAGATTAAAAATAATGGCCTAAGATCTAGTAAGTACTTTCAAAGTAGCTAGGTTTTAACACATTCCAAGGGAAACTTTCAGACAATATTTTGGGATAAAACTAGGACCAGGGCACACCATATCTTCCTTAGTTCATCTCTACTTAACATATACTCAAAATAAAATTTAAGAATAACAACTAAATCATACAATAGGATTAGGGAATGCCAACATTCCTATGCTTGAACTGAATTAGATCATTCCTAAATAACACAAATTGGAAGAAAACATGTAGATAAATCTTTTCAGTCAGAGAAGGGTACTGATATACAGTATGTCCTAACTCTATGCATGTTGTTCTTTATAAGAGAATATGAACACAGTGAAAACAGAAATAAAACAACAATTGACAATAAGAAATAACATCACCGTCGACATGGACCAGGATCCCATAAATCAACTTGTATTTATGCTCCAAACAAGTTATAGCTTTAAGTCCAATGCTTTAGTTTAGCAATCATCTACACTTCCTAGACTAACTTATCTATCACAAGCAGAGCTCCAAGAGCCAGTGAACACTATTTACATGTAGAAGTATCAAGCTCAAGTATATTTCAAAATTCAGCAACTAACTCAACCAACCCCTCTCTCATCTTTTCTAGTAGTATTTATAAAAGAATGAGGAGGTGACATCTGATAAAAGATCTCCAAAGATAATTAATACAGCCTTAATGGCTTCTCAGCCTTTGAGGGGCTCAATGAAGAAGTCTTACAGATGTTTCTGACTGTATTAATTTTTTTCATTTAATATTAAGCTCGATGGGAGCTCTCATTGACTTTTGAGGCTCTTTGTGATGTTAAAGTAACTCTGCTGATATTTTGTCATTAATTTTATTGGCATACTTCACTCTCTGGCTGCACTAAGGCAAATATATGATCTTGATCAATAACTTCGACCTCTGTTTGCATGCTTTGAGGCACAGGTGGCATTGTGGTAGCTGGGAGGGATCAATTTTCCTTAGATGTGGCGATGGAGGCCTTATGTATGGTAAACACTTATGATTTTCTTTAAACTATGTTTTAATGGGAGGATTAGGCTTTTGATAATCATTCTTAGCCATAATCCTCATAAATTTGTCTTCAATATTCCATTATGGTGAGTTCTATATTCGACACTGATACTCTTTGATTGTGTTTCATTTACTGTGTTTTGTTGGTGTGCAGTGTTGTGCAGGGATCGTGAGGCATCAGTGCCTTTGGAGTATGGACGAGGCACGGAAATTTGAACCCATGGATGGCTTCCTTTTAAAGAATCGAAGGCATGAGAATTAAAACATAGCCTTCGGCCTTTCTTCAATATATAATGGAAAAAACATATAATTACCTTTACCAAATAATATATCTGGACTTCAAAATTTTTGATAAAACCAAGCTGTATAACAATTTCGCGTCACAAAAGGAGCTTGCTGATGTCAGGGTGTTTGTGACCCGAAATTTTATGAAATCCTTCATATAAAGTTCCCCGGGTCCGTTTTGGTTTATGCTGACATCAGGGTGTTTGTGACCCGAATTTTTTATGAAATCCGCCATATAAAGCTCCTTGGGTCTAGATTTCACGACCATGCGAGCAACCGAACAAGACCCACTCCAATCAATTGATGTCGTGTGGATGCTGACTAGGCATTGGGACCACTATTTCTGTGGGACCGCTGACTACTCTCGTGGCCGTGGGGACCAGGGTGACTGATTGTAGGTCATCAATTTGCAGATCAGATCGACGGTGGAGATGTTTTGATAAATGCGTTGTACCTTAGTTCATCCCCTGAGCTCCTTTTGAGTGCGATCACCATTCGATGAGCTGGCCTTAGATCGGACGACGCACGTCAATATCGCGCTGAGCCCACAGTCGACCTTTAACGCGCGGGGAGGGCGGTATCTCCAAACTGCTTAACACCACGTGTCGGCCTGTGACATTGATCACGTCCAAATGGGGAATACAACTTTCCTTTCAAAGGCGGTGCGATAAAAAATGCTCCGGTTTTGTACAGTGATTGACCGTAGATTAAACCGGGGTTAACACCCTATTTCCTATGTGCTTCAGTCCATTAAACTCCAGATTCAAACCTCAAAATTGTGGCTCCATTAACTCATTCCTGATTTATTTCTTCTGTAAGAAGCGTTCTTCCTTTGGACAAGGTTCGTAGCTCCCATGGGCAATAACATTACAGTACCATATCGGAGCGCTATCGATCTTTCTAGTGATCGAAATCTGATCATAAAGTGTAGAACCTAACTCATAAAACGGAATTTCATTCAAACACCTGCATAATACAAAAAAATATTACAAAATCCTACGTTATTTGGTTTTACTGCTTCAGAAGGTGTGGGGAGGAGCATGGCCGTTGGATGGCATCCACCAATGGTGGAAAAAATGATTTGCATGAATGGAAGAAGGGGAATTATGAAAAATAGAGAAATTTTTATGGAGGAAAAGGGGAGAAAAATTAAGGTTAGTTTCTCAAATGAGGAAAGAGAGAAAAGGTGATTTTGCAGCAGTTTCTTCTCATGAAATCAACAGAATTCCAGAATGTAAAATGGGCACAGTAGGGAAGATTTTGGACAGAGGCATGAGGCCTTCAAGAGTCTTCAAGAGATAAAACTTTTTTGCAATAAAATTTGTTCCTTGAAGGCTCCAAACAATGATTTAGCCACCTTTTGGTATAAAAAAATTCACAGGTGGGTAACAGTTAGTATAAACCTTTTAATTCAGTAAGCATTTTGTTGCAGTCATTTGTTGAAGACATATGGGAGGGTGTTGCCTGCCTCCAAACCCCTGTTGTCAGTGCCAATACAATTGAAATAGATTTGGTAAGCGATATGGGTTAATTTCTATCATGTGGAAGATACGTAAGGCAAAGGATTAGCGTGGGGGAGGTCATTGGTTCAACCCCGATCCATGCACCAATATTTTTCTGCACCAGACGTTGATAAACCCATAGTCGAAAACTGTGGTATAAGATTAATATATTTTTCCCACCATTCAAATGTTTGTCCGCCATATAGTTAAGGTTTGAGCTTAGTATAAAATGCAATATATAATTTGACTCTACCATATAGTTGATTTCCTCCTTGCCATATGTAGAGTCTGTCCACCATGTTAAATGTCTCCGTTGTATGTAGAGGCCTGTCTACCATCTGTAGAAGTTTTTCCACCATAATAAAGTATTTTTGCCATAGTATATGGTTTAGACCTTAGGGAAATATAAATATTTCAACCCAATAAAATATGTATGTCCAACAGTCTAATAGTTTAACCTTAAGTGATAGCTCGAATCGAGAACTATGGAAATATAAATGAATTCAAAATTATCCCATGGCTGGATGGGTCCACACCAAAGGGGGCACGTGGCGACCCATGGCTGTAACACGTGTCTAGCCCTAGTTGGACTAATCCAACCTAAAAAAAATTCTCATTCAACCTTAGAAGTAGATGTAAAAAAATTTCACTTCCAAAGTTCACTAGCGAATCTTAGTGTCACACTTGTCACAGTGTCATTGGGCTAAAATTGGAGAATATTTCTTGGAGATATCTCAAGTACTGACTGGCCTTCCATGTCATCAGTATGTCACTGTCCTGCTCATTTTTTAGCTATTTGGGAAAACAGATAGAAGGTCATAACTTCTTCATCCGAAGTCGAATTTTGACGAAACAAATTGCGTTGGAATCTTGGTGACGAGCTCTACGCAAGCATTCTAGTTTGGATAATTTACGAGAAATTTAAATTTTGAGCTAAATACTGGGGCTTTGATCGATATCCACCTTTGAAAAATACATTAATATATCCTTTAAAGACAAAAATAAAGTTTCCTTAAATAATTCCTAAAGAATCCTAGCTCAAACACTAAATTTCTGGGTTAGCACTTTTCTGCAGTTATCTTCCCGTGTTGATGGTAGGTTTCACATTTTAGCCTAGAATTGTTAGTTCTATTCTAATTGGAAAAACCTCGCTAAACCCTTTCTGGTAGCGTTTCCTCAAATGGAGGAGAATCTTTGAGCTCTAGAAGCTTCCAGGACGGCGAGCTGGATATTGTTCGGTGGAGATATGGTTAAGCTCTCTCATTTTGAGCTCTTGATATTATCAATAGGGGATTATCCTTTGAAAATTGGACCTTCCTCCTTCTTTCATGGGCTCCTAATTCCCTCTCCTTTCCTATAAATTTATCCCCACCCCTGCACTACTAGTTGGTCATTTTTGGGTTGGTTTGATCATTAATCCTTCATATTCTTATGTTGTGTTAATGCCTAAATTTCCATTCGTGAGAAGGAGCACTTGAAGAAATTTGGTTTGGAATAAGACTACACCAAAGGGAGGCCTCCAACATCAAGTCCATAGTTGTAATATTCCTATTTTATATTATCAATAATAAATCTAGTGTTTCGATTTCTATATTTGTTTGGATAACCATACAAGTAACCTAATACTCCTTGATATATTAGGTAGTTAATGTTCAATGTATGTTTTGTATTGGATCATGTTTATTGTTGTCTCTTGATCTCCTGTAGATATTCAAACCCCACCAGTAGCGAGGATCGATCCTTAAGGGTTGTGGATCAAGGCCTTCATCAAAGGGTTGGGAATATCATCAGGAAGAGGTAGGTTAGTTTCCTCTTCTATTCTTGCTTTGAATATTTAATAAGAGAGTGTCCATTAGATAGTCTTGTATGATTCCATACCCACTCTAGGGCTAGAGAGATCACCTCTATTCATGGAGGGGATCATCTTCACACAAAAATTGCCGACTCCATTGGGGAGCTTTAGCCTCTTTTCCTTCCCTTTTCCAGATTGGTTTTGATCAGTTTGATCGATTATTGAGATCTGATTCTATTTAGGTCTTTGTAGGTCCACATAGGATTTCTTAATTTCTTTAGGGTGTCAAATATGGTATGAGTGTTGAAATTATTCCTTATTTTTCCTTGTATTTCTTGCTCAACGTTTTTTATAATATTACAGTTGTGTCGACAATGTTGTTCTCTGTAAAACAACCACATTGATCTATCTTTTAGCACTATTCTGGTACTCCTAGATACATTTATCCCAAATATAGGAAAAATATAGGGTTTCCCTTTAATATTTCTAGTGTATTTTTACTTAGGCGTTATCACAATAAAGGAATGTAAAGGGAATGAATGACCTTACCAGCCCAATAATGACCAACCAGTAGTGGAGGGATGGGGATCAATTTATATGAAGGGAGAAGAGGTTATGAGCCCATAAAAGGAGGAGGAAGGTCCACTTTCTAACGTACAAACCCCCACTGATAAGATCAAAGCTCTAAAATCAAAGAGCTCAACCTTATCACCACCAAATAACAACCAACTCACCACCCTGGAGCTTCTAGATGTCGAAGCTTCTACTCCATTTGAGGAAACACTACCAAAAAGGGATCATCACGGTTTTCCCAGAAAAAAAAGTACTGACAATGCTAAGAAAAAACTATCAACCTGCTATCAGCATGGGCAGGCCACTAGGGAAGTCCACTGACCTAGAAATTTAGGTTTTTGACCAAGTTTCTCCAGTGATCTTCTAAGGCAACTTTCTTTGATTCTTCAGAGGATATCTTTGTGTATTTTTCCCAGGTGGATATACTACACAGGACCTATCACGGGGCACTTCAAGATTAGGGATTGGAAGTGAGATGGGTGACAAATTACGTTAGGTCCATATATTAGTAGTATAGGCCCTCATTGTTTTTATTATAACCCCCTTATTTTTATTGTTGTACCCTTGTAACCTCAATATTGTTATTATTGTGCCCTTACATTATTATTGTTAGGTCGGCTAGGATTATATTGTGACCCCATGGACCCCTGTATATAGAAGAAGGTTTTGGTCATTTGTATCATCCAAGAATTGTTCATTTATGGAGTGTATTGGAGGTTTCCCCCTCGAAGTGGCTGATTTATAAGGCGGTGATCTCTCTTTTCTTCTTTTTTGGAGTTGGTTTCATAACATTTGGTATCAGAGCTTTGGATTCTAGGGTTTTGCTGCTCCAAACAGGTCATCATGGAATTTACTCTATAAAGTTTTTTCTACGAAGTTTCAGAAGCTAAATTTTTTACAGAGCGAAGCCAGAATCCTGAGAAACGCCATGGAAAAATTTCAAATCTTGGTTCGCAATATTTTCGGAGATATGATCTATGTAAGTTAGGGATTTTTTCAGGCTCCTAAATTTCACCTAAACAGATCATCATGGAATTTTTGCTATAATTTTTTTTCTATGAAGGTTCAAAAGCTTAAATATTTATAGAGCGAAGCCAAGATCTTGAGAAACCTTTTATAGAAATTTCAGATCTTGGTTTACAATATTTTCAGAGATAGGATATGTGGAAGTTAGGGCTCCCGAATTTCATCTTAAAGAGATGACCGTGGGAAAATATTCATAACTCTCTCTCTGAGCATTAGATTGGAATTCTATAAAAAGTAGCTGCAAAAAAACAGATTGTAGTTTTCTCTATAGAAATTTCAGAGCCGAAGGAGGAAATAGTGACACGTGGTACACCGTACAAGTTTTCTCTATTGAACCAGTCCATAATTATTGTGGGAGATTGGGCATAGCCTTTCCTTGAAGAATCTAAATCAGGTCAGATCTATGGCATTCGAAATAATATTCAGAGGGATACTACAAGACTGAATTTCAAATATTGAAGATCCAAAATCACATATATAATTGAGTTTCAATATAGAGCTCCTCAAAAGAAAGAAAAAGGTGTGTATTTTTTTCGAATTACATAGGTCTTGTTTGAAAAATTAGTTTGAATTTATTACAAGGGGATATTGAAGAATATATATCAGTATTGATTCCTAAAATGCCCCCTAGAAAAAAAATCAACACCCATTAAGCCTTCATAATTCTCTACTATGACTCATGAAGACAAAGAAATGCAACATGAGATATCAAAATTACAAGAGCAAGTGCACCAAATTTCGCTATCGCAACGAGTGGCAAAAAATGAAATGGAAACTTTGAAGAAATGCATGGAAGCTAATATGGATGGTTTGGAAGATAATATGGATGGAATGGAAGTTGGAATGGAAGCTAAGATGGATGACATGGAAGCTAAGATCGATGAAAAAATGAAAGAAAACATGGAAAACATGAAGAATGATCTAAATGTAGACATAGAAGGTTTGGCAAAGTTAATACAAGAAATGTTTCCTAATGGCGAAAATATAGTAGAGGAAACTCATGATGAGAAAAAAATAAATGTTAATCTTGATTTCATAACCTCTAATGTTGGATGTAAGAACCACCATATTCCAAAGATGGACACGAGGAAGTTTTATGGCAAGGATCCTGTAACATGGATACTACAGATGGAGCAATATTTTGATCTCAATAATGTTCAAAACACACAAAAGGTACGCATTACAACTTTACATCTAGAACAAAATATATTTGTATGGTATTGTTGGCTTTTATCCTGTAAAAAAATTGCCACTTGGTCAATTTTTAATGAGGAAATGATAGCACATTATGAGGATACAAAGAGAAACACCTTCTTTAGCCAATTGATAAATCTCAGAAAAAGGGTTCAGTGGTGGAGCAAATTGAGGACTTCCAAAAATTGTATATAAGGGTAAATGATATTCCAAAGGAGCATAAGATTGATGTCTTCATTGAGAATTTAAAGGATAACATCCAATATGAGGTTCAAATTTGGGAACCTGATTCACTGGAGAAGGATTTCAGGTTGGCAAGAAAAATTGAATGTAAAATTACGACACAAGGAAGCCTACCACTTAGATCTATAAAGACATAAGTGTTGCTACTCCTAGACTTCCACAACCTAAAAGTTTGACACAAAAACAATTGGAATAAAAAAGAGAAAAAGGGCTTTACTACAGTTGTGATAAAAAATACCCTAAAGGTCATAAGTCTGCTTAGAATAAATTATTTTACATAGATTGTGCAAAGGAGGAATAAAATGAATAAGAAACCTCAAAAGAAGAGGATATACACTCGAAACCAACCCTAGAAGAAGAAGAAATGATTCTGACCATATCGTGTAATGCATTGTAAGGAATTACCACTCCTCAAACTCTCAAGATAGAAGGACATATCAAGAATAAAAAGGTAATAGTTTTGATTGATTCAAGTAGTACCATAATTTTATTCATTGTAAGGTAGCTAAGGAATTGAATTGATTCCTATAACCAGCACCAGAATGTGAAGTGATGGTTGCAAATGGACGCACTATAAATTGCTCTGGAAAATTCCATAATATCAATCTAACCATGGGGTAATATGTATTAAATATTCCAATGATTTCTATTCCAATGGGAGGTGTTGATGTTGTACTATGAGTACAATGGTTACAATTTTTGGGTATGGTAGAACTTTCCTTGAAATTTTTTTCGGAAGAAAGGAAGTAGAATTACGTGGTATCATAGGGAAGCCGGGAAAGATAATAAGCTCTAATGTCATGACAAAGCTTATGAAGAAAGAACAACGAGGAATTATTGCACAATTATGCTCACTAGAAGTTCCAACATCAAAATTTTCTATTTCTCCAGATCTACAAAAAGTCTTGGATAATCATTCCAAGGTGTTTGAAACTCCAAAAGTACTCCCACCTATTCGTGATCATGATAATACTATTAATTTAGTTCCAATAAGTGTTCTTCCAAAGATCAGGACTTATATATATCCTTATGTACAAAAGAGCGAAATTGAAAGTATGATTACAGAAATGTTAGAGGCTGGTATAATTCAACCTAGTCAAAGTTCTTTCTCTTCTCCAGTAGTATTGGTGCACAAGAACGACAGATAATGGCGCATGTGTTCGGATTAGAGGGAGCTCAATAAGCTCACCATTAAAGATAAAATTCCAATTCATGTGATTGATGAATTATTGGATGAATTAAATGGAGCAATTTATTTTACCAAGTTGGATCTGCGTTCAGGATTTCATCAAATTGGAATGAAGACTGAAGATATTCTGAAAAAATTTCAAACTCATGAGGGTCATTATGATTTTTTGGTCATGTCTTTTGGCCTTACCAATGCACCTTCTACATTTCAAGGGTTGATGAATTCCATTTTCAAACCCTTCCTTAGAAAATGTGTGCTAGTATTTTTTGATGACATACTAATCTACAACAGATCTTGGAAGGATCATGTTCAACATGTTGACAGGATGCTCAAGCTATTGGAGGAGAAACAACTATATGAAAAAACATCCAAATGTTTCTTTAGACAAGAGGTGGAATATCTAGGTCATATTGTATCTCACGAGGGTGTTAAGGTATACCCTAAAAAAATTAAAGCCATTAAGGAATGGAAAATCCCCACAACCATAAATAAGTTGTGAGGATTTCTCGGGTTAACAGGGTATTATCGCAAGTTTTTTCAGGATTATGGGATAATAGAAGCACCTCTAACAACATTATTGAAGAAATATTCATTTTCATGGACGACTAAAGCAACTATGGCCTTTGAACATGTTAAAGACGCAATGTGCCTAACACTAGTATTAGCTACGTCAGACTTCCCAAAAACCTTTATTGTGGAATGTGATGCCTTGGGACATGGAATTGGTGTTGTTTTAATGCAAGAAGGAAGACACATTGCTTTTGAAATTCTTCCAATAAAAGGAAATCATTTTCAAAAAGATATTTATGAGAAGGAAATGTTGGAAATACTACATGCACTAAAGGAATGGCGACCTTACCTAATGAGAAGACACTTCAAGGTAAATGTAATATTCCCAAATTTTTATATAATATTTGGAATATTAGAGTTCTTAATTTTATTAATGAATTAAGTAAATAAAAGGGTGGAGGGACCCATAATCCTCAAGATGAATACATATCCATTTTTTATGTGTGAATGTGGATTGATTAAGCCTAGATCTACATAATGGGGTAGTGGAGAAACTACTAATGTGAATGGAGTGGAGATCATGTCTCATTAATGAGATAGATCATGCAGGTTAAAGTAGTTAACTAAGATCATGGAAGGCATCTAATTTAAGATCATATAGCATTCATGATGAAGTGATGGAGGAAGTTGTGCAATTAATGCACACATGATGGAGAAGTTGTACATTGCATGTAGACATGATGGATGACTTGGAGAGACAACCTAGTCAAACATGGAGGATTATGTCCACATGCACAACATAGTTTAGATGTGGGCCAAGGCATGGGAAGGATCATAAAATATATAAAGGAGATGAAGGCAACAATGGAGACATGGTTTTGATTATTCATTTGGAGATATGTTTAGATTTAGAATTTTCATTTGACATTCCATGCTTTCTTTGCTTTTTTAGCTAAGATTGTAAGTGATGTTTAGCATTAGGTGTTCTCGAGCAAGAATCTAACCTCTTTCCTTGAGTTATCTCGAAGGAACAGGGTTTTAATTCATTCATCATCAAGCATTGGTGCCACAAATATTTCCATTCTCTGCAGAACACCTACCTTCAAGAATTACACAATTTCTGAAGATCATTTGGGAGGTGGAAGTTGTCTTCAGTATTTCAGCTGGAGAACCGGTGTAGGATTATTACTATCACCTAGGACTTAAATATCAGCATTCCCAGGGATTCATTTTAGATTTGGCATCAGGCCAAACATTATTGACCTCTTATCAGTAGTAGTCCCATCCAGGATTGTGCAGTCCATCATTGGAGATCCAAAGGAGGAAGGAAGTTACTAGTATTTCAGTTAGTAAACCTACGAGGGATCATCCCCTCACCTTGAAATCACCATTTCCATTAGCCTATAGCTTATTGAAGCACATTTCAGCAGGAATAGAGCCTCTCCATCTTGTACAATGTATTTTCTATAGCAGCTACATATTCAGTTGCTGCAACTTGAAGGAGGAAGAAGAGGAGACAAGATCTCAAGCTCCTAGCTTATAGATCTGAAGAAGGGATCAGCCCTTAAAGCTTAGATCTAGTTGTATAAAATATTGCAGCCATATTTGGATTATATCTAGCTTATGATCTGCATAACCCGGAAGTCAAATAATCAAACCCTAGGAGGGTGATTTTCCAAAGTTGTAGATCTGGAAAATCCTTTCTGGGTTATCTTGGGTTCCCATCACATTGGCTAGATCTTGAATCTTGGCATCATCAGAGCTCCTAAGCTCCATATATCTACATTTCCTTTTGTAGTATCTTCATGTACATCAGCAGCAAAAGGGACAACGTAGTATTGCTTTTTGTAAGCTCACCAGTTACGTAGTGCTAGTTGTAGCATGTTTGCAGGGTGATTCTAGGCGATCTCTTTGGCTAGATTCCCTCATATTTTGTACATTGCATAACTGTATCCTCTCCACATAATAAAAAGGCTCATCTTCTTTATATATTATGATGTTTTCTTTAGATTTATTTTTTACTTAGTTTTAGTTCTTATATTTTCTTTCAGTATTACAACATTCTCCCTTTTGGGATATTATAGTAAAAACTGATCATGATAGTCTTAAACACTTTTTGGAACAAAGACTATCTTCGGAAGAGAAAAAAAAATGGGTCACAAAGATGTTGGGTTATTACTTTGAAATAATCTACAAAAAAGAGAAGCTAAATGTTGTTGCAGATTCACTCTCAAGAAAGGATGAAGAGGTGGAAGCATTGCTTTGTTCCATTTCTATTATCCATCCAAATTGGATAACCGAAGCAAGGGATGAATGGAAGAAGGACGAAGAAGTGTGGACACTCATTCAAAATTTTTAGTAAGATCCTAGTACATATGATACATTTATTTGGAAAAATGATTCCTTATGGTACAAAGATTGCTTATATATTTGCAAGAATTACCAACTAAAAAAAAAGATTCTTTTGGAATTGCACACTTCTCCTTTAGGAGGACACTCAGGATTTTTCAAAACTTACCATAGGGTGAAAAATGATTTTTTTTGGGATGGCCTTAAATATGATATTGAAGTGACGGAATATTTGGTTTTCTAGCAAAATGAAGTTGAGACAATTAAGACCCCTGGTTTTCTACAAACTTTATCCATTCCAAGTCAACGTTGGCAGGAGATTTCAATGGATTCTATCATAGGTTTACCTAAGTCCAAAGGAAAGAGTGTCATCATGGTGGTAGTTGATAGAATTACCAAGTATGCAAACTTTTGTGCATTATCTCATCCATTTAAAGCAAGTACATTTGCTACGGAATTTATTGAAACAATTCAAAAGCTACATGGAAACCCAAGGATTATTGTATGTGATAGACATCCCATTTTTACTAGAAATTTTTGGACGGAATTATTTTCTTGTTTTCGTACTCAATTAGCTCATCGCTCATCTTATCATCCTCAATCTGATGGTCAAACTGAGCTAGTGAATAAATGTTTGGAAGGATATCTTCATTTTTTGTATCTGATAAGAAAACACAATGGATCAAGTGGTTACCTCTCGTTGAATGGTGGTATAACACTTCCTTCTATACTGCATCAAAAATGAACCCATTTAGGGAAATTTATGGATATCATGCACCATCCATCACATCTTCTTTAAGAGAAAATTCTAAGGTTCAAGAAATGTAATATCACATCGAGCATCAACAAGAAGTTCTCCAACTCTTTAAATATTACCTAAATTTGGCACCAAATCGAATGAAACAACAGGAAAAGCAACATAGCAGTGACAGAGTTTTTGGTGTAGGAGACTGGGTATTTTTACGAATACAACCATACAAACAAATGTCCCACAAGCAAGCTCAGAAGGATAATAAATTATCGCCAAAGTAATATTTTCCTTACAAGGTGTTGCAAAATATTGGTACTATGGCATACAAATTGGAGCTTCCCACTTCTTCACGAGTGCATCCAGTTTTCCACGTTTCATGCTTAAAGAAGGTTATAAGGGACAAAATTCTAGTTCAAGCAATATTTCAAGAACTTGATGTGGAAGGAAAAATCATATTGGAACATGAAGCAGTCACATAAACAAGAACTCGATAGCTATGAGATCAATCAATTTTAGAGCATCTCATCAAATGGAAGAACTTACCCACTAAAGATTCTACATGGGAGGATGATAATTTTATACAAAAGCATCTAGAGCTACCAAAGCATTGAGGACAACACTTTTTTGAAGGAGAGGGGCATCTTAGGTCCCTATATTAGTAGTATAGTCCCTTATTGTTATTAGTATAACCCCCTTATTGTTATTGTTGTACCCTTGTAACCCCAATATTGTTATTATTGTAACCTTACATTATTATTGTTAGGTCGGCTAGGATTATATTATGACCCCATGGACCCCTATATATAGAAGGAGGTTTTTTTCATTTGTATCATTCAAGAATTTTTCATTTATGGAATGTATTGGAGGTTTCCCCCTTGAAGTGGTTGATTTCTAAGGCGTTGATGTCTCTTTTATTCTATTTTTGGAGCTGGTCTCATAAACAATCACTGTGTAATAGATGCCCCCTAAAGCATGAAGGTATAATAGGGAGTGATGGGTGAAATTATTTATGAACCAAGGAAAAAGAACGCGGAATACCACCAGGAAACCTACCAAATAAAACATAATACATTATATGACATCTCTCATGTGAATATGCCTAATACCATATCTTTGTATTAGGAATCAAATAACATATGAACCCATGACATGGCCATAGGCACCCGTTTGAAAGAGATCATGGAAATGGATCCATGGTATGGTCGCAACCATCTGTATAGACAAGATCATATGTACAATCATGGATACTAAAATACTCCACACAACTTGGGTATTTACCACAATCTCAATCTACCCAATGTTTGAATCTAGCCATGTGAATAGATGATATGATGCCAAACATGGTAGAAACCACCTTATTACCGTTCAATGATGAAAATCATTAACATGCATGAGAGAAACCGCTAATAATGACAATGGCCCTCAATATTCAACAACGCAATCTACAACTATGAATAAAGGTGTTGAAGTCGAACACTTGTAGAATCATTTGATCGAGGGCTAGTGATGTGAACCTATCGTTGAACACAAAGAACTTGCCATAGAGGCATGCAAGCACCAAGGTACTGAAAAGGAGTTTCTAAATCATCTTCCTAGATAATGAGCTAAGGTCGATAGGAAATGATTCACATAAGGAAGGCCATAACGATTACCACATCATCGACATGAAAAAATGGATATCTCAAGATGATAGGAGTGATTTGGGACTGTAATAGAGAAGGTCAGACAAGAAGGACTCCGTAATGTGGCACAACTCCATAATGTGGCAGCGTTTGTCTCAAATGGGATCAAAGGTCATGATGACAAAAAAAATGATCGAATAGGAGGCAAATGGATTTCCCAAACCCATGGAAGAAAAATGATGAATGAAGGATATCCCCAACCTGACACGAACTGCAAATGAGTGTCATGTTCAAGAGTGACAAGCTGCCCAAAATACACGTAGGATGTTCACTTAAATTTTTTTCTCCTATTATTGCTAATGAGTATCTATTTATTTTTGATAGCTAGCATGAAGAGGATAGAATATGTTGAGTTTATAATCTCATTCTTCGAATGAATCCATCCTAGTAATATTAATGAGCCCAAGGAAGGAGGAACTCGATCTCCTCATAGTGACAAGTCTTTCGCTGTTTAAAATTTAACGAGTTTGATTGAAGTGTAACTCGGTGTATTTTTCATGTTTAAGGAGTTTAAAAAAGAAACGGAAAATAAAAATCCACCATGTCACTTTTTTGAAATCATCTCTCAAATTTGAAAAGGTAGAAAACAATATCTGAGAGAACCTCTTGACCATGTTCGATCAAGGTATTCCTTTTTCATAAATAGTGAATCTCAGCTAGAAAAAGAGGTAAACACATACTGAGAGAAAATCAATCCATTCAATTTAACGAGTTCGAAATGACAAGTACCCAGCAATATTTTCATTTTTTGAGAGTCAGAGAAGAGTTGAAAGGTGAGTCCAAGGCGTCCCTTTTTCATTTATTTTTTACTGAGTCTGAAAAGGAGATAAAATAAAACCTGTTTTCATCATAAATAATAATTGTTGGTGTAGATATCCTATTACTGCAAAAAAAAAATAAACATCACCAATATCGAGGAAAAATAATAAAATAATGGTGAAAATATCTTCAAAAATTTATAAATAGACATAAATTAAATTCATTTTCACCATTCTATTTTGAGTAAATTGTGAAAATGCATTTAACCCATTTTCTCTTCGAACTTCAAATCAGTGGTACGGCCGATCTAGGACACCATTCAACAATTCGTCAACTATAGGAAAGAGGGGGGGTATTTCAAAATTTTATTTACGCTGCAACCTGCACAGATCCGAGCTTTGGATTCTGTAATATTCCCAAATGGGAAAAGCAGGAATATAGTGCAAATTATTGGAACAAAATTACAGATCATCATTTATAAAGCAAGAGGCAAATATGGGGAATTTTCATATGTTATTACAGCAGAAAAAAATGTGTAAGAAATGACCCATAAGATGCATAACAAGATATACAAACCTCCAATGAAAAAAATCCCTCAATATGAGGTACTGAAACCATATATAAAAGATGGAAAACCGTTACAGTGTTATTTTGTTGGCTCTACAGCAACAATTGATTATACATCAGATCTAGAGCTGATATGTGCCTCAAAAGATATATCTATACCAGATCTGAGCACTATACAAGCTCCTCTATATAACCCTTCAAGGGATTTTAGTAAAACACCAAGTACAAGATGTAGATCTGAGATCTACGGCTGCAGATCTACTGAAAAATACAGATCTATAAAGGTGGCTGATCTGATATGATCAATATAATAGCCTCCTCTAGTAGATATTCAAAGTGAAACACATATCCCATTCAATAGAAAATCAGCTCTCCAAATGGTGTGCCAAACCACCCTGCAACTCCTCCTACAAAAATAACGTAGATCTATATGTAAATTTCACTGTAGGGATCAGAATAAGTTTACCCTGATGCCGAGATCTGAAAATAAGCTCAAAGCCCTTCAATATTGTCCTCCGAATGAAGTGGAAACCTCCTCCACTAAAAATAAGCAATGAAATGGCCTAGATCTAGCGATCTAGTCTCCACTTGCTGTAGCTTGCAAAACAACCAAACCCTCAATTGGATCTGCGCTGTAGTTGAAAGAAGAAGCTTGGCCTTAAGCTAGATAGTGGACAATGTACTGTAAGAGTCCTCCAAGAACTCCTCAATGGAAGAGGTGGGATTCTCAATCAGAAACACCCAGTTCTAAACAACACTCTATCTCAGCTAAACAACAAGAGAAATATATATGTCTAAATAGACCATATATTCAGAAATATAATATACATCAACAACCTTCATATGGCTACCATCTTCTTACTTAAATAGAATATGAACTTACAAACCCTAAGCCCCATCCAAAAATATCACTAAATTCACACAAAGCATCTCCATCTAAAACTACATTGTCCCTCATTGATGGCCACTCCTCCATGACAACGTTGTTGATTTGGTCAAGGTTGACCTAGTTAAAGTGATCCAACCCCTTTCACACCAAGGGTGCTTCCATTAAGCTGCCAATATTTGTCTCTTTGACATTTGGCATTGATTTATTCATTATCAAGGAGAATTATGGACCTCCTTTGCCCTATTATTCTTTAAACAAAGAAATAAAACAAAAATGAATATTCCAACTAGCTCATGGCTAATTGGGAATATTACAGTCCTCCCTTCACAAATGTTTCTTATCCTCAAGAAATTGACAAGGTGAGTGTTGCAACTCTTCTCCTCCTCCATTGATGACACCAACATGTGATAATATTCCCTCATAAGCTAAATTTTCACCAATCCATCCCCTCGTGGATTGCTCCTCCAAAGCTCTCATGAGATGCAAATAAGCCATCCCATAAGGAGACAATAGTTCAAATGAAATAAACATGGTTTGCCCAATGTTCTCCCTGAAACATGTAACATGGATAATACCCATCCCATAGGGCACATACATACCTCCCATCCTCCCTCCATACGTTCCCATTACCTCATCAATGTATGGGATCAAAATTAAATGCATACAAACAGAAATTTGCGCATATGGAGGTGGGTCACAGTCCCACATGTGGAACTAGCGTAGTAAATCTCCTGACTACATCATATCATGATGTGGTAAGTGATTTCCCCACCACTTACTTGTTTCCCAAGTCATCTCACCATGGCTGAAAGTGTGAGATATATTTGGTGCTTTAGGAGTGCACCCACAATGATATAATATCTTCCTTTGATCTCGAAGGGAGTGGCCATGTTCAGAAATTTTTGTGGCCCGAAGTTCGCCATGAATTTTATATGGTATAATAATTCTTCTTGGAGCTATGTCCTACATAAACATAGTAAAAGAATGCATATGTTCATCAAATAAAACATTAGGTACATAATCATATCTTTCACCAAAATTCCTCCTTAAACAAATGGAGTGGTGTATAGATCTATCTCCTCTCTCAAAAGAAGAAATAAGTGACTAAATTAACTCCTTTACAGAGTTATGTTGCTGTCCCGAATCCACATGGTTCATGCATCTTTGAAAATTTTGATATAGTTCTGCTTCAAATCCCTTCCAAGTGTAGCTTCTCATGATGATGTTGTAGAATCTCATGAATATGTGTGGCTAAAAAAGAAATCTTCATAAGCCCTTTGTAGTACTTCTCCTTGAGCTTGAAGGATATATATAAGAATATCATACCACGATAGTAGATGAATCCTTCTTGGACTGAATAGACCTCCTCATGTAGCTGGTCATCAAGTATCATGCATGTATGAAGATCCTTGGAATAATCCACCAACAATTGGGATTTACAATATGGATCAATCTCCGATAGTGACAGCGCTAATGATATATCAAAAGGAATGTATGTCATATGGCTGATATCCTCCTTGACATCTCCCATGCCAAAGGTATATGATGGAATGTTTCTATACCCTCCTTGTTTCCCTTCTTTCATATGCACATGCTCAAGTAAAGATTGAGGTTTTTGAAATTTAGTCTCCCATGGGAGGCTATCATCTATCCAATACCTCCTTGGTTTAATCAAGGCATGCATGTGTGGCCACCATCTCCTATCATGTATGGAAGATTTATCTCTAAGTGAGATCATATTATGAATCTCCATAGCCAAGGAATGGTCTCCTTGCCCTATGATGGTGTCACCCTCCAATCTTGTAGCATTACCTCTCAGCACAGTTTGAGATGAGAGAGTGGACAATGGTGATAGTGGAAGAATATCTTCCTCATCCTTGTGCTCACCCAAGACTCTCAGTGTTTTATTTTGATCTTCTAATGCTCCCATCTTTCCTAGATCTTTGAATGGAGCATCAATTTGTGAAACATCTTTCAAAAAATCTAGATCAGGTGGTCTCCCAGGTGGTTTACCACAAGATAATGATGTTTCATGGATTATTGTCATGTGCATAATAGATGGGATCATCATATCCCTATTTCCATTGTGAAAATTTATGTTTGTTTCTTTTTTTGAAGTTTCATGATAATTGGGTATCACTCTGAAGGATGCAAGAGTGACTCAAATTGTAGAAATTGCTTCATCCTCACCCCATGTGGTGGTGGATCATCTCTTTCTATGCCATTGCTATGACCCCTCCCTTCTTCTTCTTCCTCCTCCTCATCATCTGAGAATACCTCTATGTAATGTGTCTTTCCAAATACACATATATGTCCAAGTACCTAAGCTACTTGGCATGTGAAGCAAAGCTTCATCCTCCTCAAGTATTTATAGACATCATCATCAAGAGGTTTTTTGTATTGGCTCTCCTTTGAAGGAGCAACCTTTTCTTCTTTTCCCTTGGATGGGAAAGAGGGCTTATGTTGAAATGTTACCTTTGCTTTTGGTAAGGCATATTGAAGGTCTCTAGCCCTTTCAATGGCATCATGTAAGGTAGTGCGCTTGGTAAACTTAACAAACCCATGAAGAGGTTCATCTAACCCATCAATGAACATGTACACCCTTCTTGCTGCAGAAAAATTAGGAACCATAACAGAAAGTCTTAAAATTCAAAGATGTAAGTTTTTGCATTACCTGATTTTTTTAGCTTTGCAAGGCTCATGAATGGTGCTTCAGGATCTCTTCTATCAATTTTTTCCACCAACCTTCTAGTGAACTCTGAATAAGCAGTAACATTGGCATGAGCCAATGTAGACAAGCCATGAAACCACCAGTCATGTGCTTCACCCTCCAGGTGTAACGCTGCAATATTAATGGCCTCCATTTTCGGAACTTTGTTCAGATGAAAGTAGATGTCAATTTTTTCTACCCAATATTTGGCAGTACACTTGTATGACCCGTCAAAATTGAGTAAAGATAATCTACCCATAGTGTAATGTCGAACATGATTCTAAATGAATCCACCACTTCTATGATGATGCCTTGGTCTTCTATTGTACTTTATTTGACAAAACTCCTGAAAAATCAAGTGATATTTGAATCTCTGAGTTTGATATTCATACTCCATAAAATAGTCTTCAAGGGATTCTTGCTCTTGAAACCCTTCATTTCCCACAGCCAAAAATGTAGGCATGGCAGAGTGTTGGGAAACTTGTGGTTAATGCACTAGTTGATCATTCTAGTGGTGAAACATGCCAGAGCCTTCTCCACGATGAGATCCTTTAGGGGATTCATTGAATCTGTCCATCCTCATCTCCTTGATCTCTCTAGCAATGTCTTGCATGGCTCTAAGAAGAATCTAAGGGAACTCCTTCTCTTCATCTTCACCTCCAGATAAAGCGGTTTTACCCGTGTCTTCTTTGTCATTTGTATAATCAAATATTCTATGGCTTCTTCTTTGATACCTATTTTCTCTATCAGTAAGAGGTTATCCTTCTTCATATGACATATTGGCTTATAAAATGCACAAGTTGTGCCAAGATTATGCTCTGATACCATTGTAATATTCCCAAACAGGAAAAGCAGGAATATAGTGCAAAATGTTGGAAAAAAATTGCAGATCATCATTTATAAAGAAAGAGGCCAATATGGGGACCTTTCATATGTTATTAAAACAAAAAAATATGTGTAAGAAATGGCCCATAAGATGCATAACAAGAAATAAAAGCCTCCAATGAACAAAATCCCTCAATATGAGCTGTTGCAACCATATATAAAGGCTGGGAAACCCTTACAGCATTATTTTATTGGTTCTGCAACAAAAGTTGATTATACATCAGATCTAGAGCTGATATGTGCCGCAAAAGATATATCTATACCGGATTTGAGCACTATGCAAGCTCCTCTATAGAACCCCTCAAGGGTTTTCAGCAAAACACCAAGTACAAGATGTAGATCTGAGATCTAAGACTGCAGATCTACTGAAAAATATAGATCTGGAAAGTGTGGCTGATATTATATGATCAATATAATAGCCTCCTCCAATACATCCCAAAAGTGAAAGGTAGATCCCCTTCACTAGAAAACCAACCCTCCAAATGGTGTGCCAAACCACCCTGCAACTCCTCCTACATAAATAACGCAGATCTGGAAGTAAAATGTGTTGTATGGATCAAAATAGGGTTGGCCTGATGTCAAGATCTAAAAATAAGCTCAAAGCCCTTCAATACTGTCCTCCCAATGAAGTGGAAACCTCCTCCACTGAAAATAATCAATGAAATGGCTTAGATCTAGAGATCTAGTCTCCACTTGCAGCAGCTTGCAAAAACAACCAAACCCTCAATAGGATATACATTATATTTGAAAGAAGAAGCTTGGCCTTAAGCTAGATAGTGGAAAATGTAGTGCAAGACTCCTCCAAGAGATCCTCAATGGAAGAGGTGGGATTCCAGATCAGGAACACCCTGTGCTAAACAACACTCTATCTCAGCTAAACAACAAGAGAAAGACATATGTCTAAACAGACCATATATTCAGAAATATAATATACATAAAAAACCTCCATATGGCTTCCATCCTCTTCCTTAAATATAATATGAGTTTGTAAACCCTAATCCCCATCCAAAAAATATCACTACATTCACACAAAGCATCTCCATCTAAAAATACGTTGTCCCTAATTGATGGCCACTCATCCATGACAGCATTATTGAATTAGTCAAGGTTGACCTAGTCAAAGTGATCCAACCCCTTTCACACCAAGGGTGCTTCCATTAAGCTTCCAAGATTTGTCTCTTTCACATTTGGCATTGATTTATTCATTATTAAGGAGAATTATGGAGCTCCTTTTCCCTCTTACTCTTTAAACAAAGAAATAAAAAAAAATTAATACTACAACTAGCTCATGGCTAATTGGGAATATTAGAGATTCGTGTTGGTCGCTATTTGCCTTAAAGGAAAATACACCACTAACATTGTTTTGAATTTTACAGTCACATTGACCGCAAGGAATAAATTAAAATAATAAATTCTCCATTTTTTAATGGTTTATTTCCAAAACTACTCTGATTAAAGAGCTTAAAATTTCAATTGAACATGTTTTGTGTGTGATTTCAGTGAAGATGGTCATTGAATGGATAAAAAAAGGCCATGAGCTAGAATATCACGAAACAATCGAAGACCCAAATTGTGTAAATGCGTTGCAGAATCGTGGACTACTGAAATTCTTCCAAACATCAGGGTTAAGACCTTAGTTGGAGCTACTTTAGTATTTGATTGGGATATGGGATGTGGATTGCCAAGTATTCATAATTATGAGACCAGGTATTTGAGTTGGATTTCATGGACATATATGTTATTACAGGGTTATCTGGGAGAGGGGAGAGAATCCAACTGTCTGGAGCTTGTGCTAGAGGTGAGAGTACCAGTATGTTCATCCAGAGACATTGTCGTGGATTTAAAAAGAAATAGAGTGGGAAGGTATAGATATCCTCAATCGCAAATAATCCCTTACACACAATATTACATTACATGGCTCGAGTGAATGGAGCCTAGGCATTACATGAGGCAACTAAATCACATTTCCAGTACGCATTGGACTATCTGGATCCTACTATGTTTAACTAGTGTGAGGGGTTATTGGCTAATATGAAGAGCTAATTAACCAAGTGAAAAATAGGTTAGCTGAAATAGTTTGGGTATGGGTCCATTTTGGTTTCCTTCTTTCTAGAAAGGGTTTATTTGTTTCAGTATGAGCAGTTGGAGACCCATGATCCAGCACTGAGGGACCTGAGGTTTTTTGCGATGGTGTGAAATCATGCCCCGTCAGGGAGGGGGCCAACAGATGAATTTCTTGACCGCGTTCTTCAGCTGGCTGAGCCATCAGAATATCATGGTTGAGGACTAAAAATACACATGATTTGACTTCAAAGGTGACCCAGGTCTACCTCTTCTGCTAGGAGAACAGTGGTCCGATGCAAGTGAAAGGTATTTTTGAATTTTTTACTTTTTGATGTTTTTGGTATGTATTCCGAGATCTAAACTTATGGTTTTTGTAGATGTAGGATTAGTAAGACAAAATGATATGTATTTTATTGGGAGGAGAGAGGTACACCAGGTTGAGGATGCTCCATATGAGGAGGGGGCAGATCGAGTAGCAGAGATGGAGCATAATATGACAGGCCTAACCTAAGGCATACTAGAATATGCAAACTTTGACGAGATCCCACTCCACTATCAAAGGCACACCGTGGGGGTCCCAGGCCGACTGCGTCACTTCTATGGCGAGTGATCCGAGCAGTAACATGATGTCATGAACATCATGTGGGTGGATAACATCCTTTAGCTTTTGGTTTTTGCACTAATGTAGGGTCATAGAGCCATTATGTCATGGAACACAATATTTTTGAGATTTTGATGTCACATAATTGACTGAATCAATATATATGTGTGTGTATATATATATATATATGCATGTTTCTATGGCTACTAAGTGTTCATGTATCATGATGATGTATTGGTTCTTTTACATGTTATACAGTTGTGTAACTAATACATAGTTTGCTAATGTATTCATCAATGTATTCAAATTTCAAGGAATGTAATGGTATATAATGTAATCAAAATGTCTTTCCAATAATCGAACATGTAAATAAATACAAAAAATACTAGGATTTATAATTGAATAGTGACCATTTAACCGCAACATAACGAGTTGTGAGTCTAAATTTACAACCAAATATCTTATATCAAGATCAATTACATCTGATAATAGTTCAATGACTGCACTATATTCAACAATATTATTAGTTTTTCAGCCCAAAAAAATACCGTGTATATTGATCAACTCACCATCAGGGGAAAAAAGTTCCCATGCTATGGAAGAAAAGCTCCATGTGCTACAACAAGCACCATCAGCGAAATCGATATAATGACTTGATGACATGTGCAAACCAAGTGTAACACTAGGTAAGAGGGGGAATAATTTCTGTGAAGTAAACAATCAAACCAAAAATCTAAAAAAAACATAAATTAATAACACACTAATGTACAAGGTACCATACTTGTCATCAAGCATAATAATTTTTCAGATAGAGCCCATTTCAGGGCTTAGCCAATTGATTACCTTCATAATATTCTAGCTCATAAGCACCTCTTTCCAATACATGTTGAATGATATAGGGCCCGTGACACATTGGCCCGAGCTTCCCGAATCCCAATTTATCATGGGCTCTATCGTAGAGGAGGACCAAGTCACCTTTAGAGAAAATGCGAGGGTTGATATATTTATCATACTGAGCCTTAAATTGTTCTTTTATGATTCAATGAGTAGAGCATCAAGTCTTCGGGTCTCATTGAGATGCTCAAGGTAAAGAAAACATTCATATTTCAGGGTAGGACCAGGAATTAGCTAGATGGCTAGCTTCAGAAAAGGGATTTCACACTTCATTGGGAGTGTCACTTCTAGACTGTACACTAGTTGAAATGGTGTAAATCTGGTAGCAGTCTTAGAGGATGTTCTGTAAGCCCATAGAGCCAATAAAAGCATGATATACCAATCTTCTTTGTGTCTCTGAATGATTCACTGAAGCATTTTAAAAAAAACCTTGTTAACAACTTCAACTTGGCAATTGGCTTATGGATAATAAGGAGTGGAGCTATCATGGTGTAGCCCTAGCTGAGCGGTAAGCTCTGTCATCATATGATTTCAAAAATGATATCCATGGTTAGTGAAAATGGTAGTCAGGACACCGAACTGAGCTATGACATGATTAAATAGGAATTGCGCCACAGTTAGACCTTCATTAGCATATGTAGGCATCGACTCAGCTCACTTTGTTAAATAATTGATGTATATGATAATATAACCATGCCCCCTAGGCGAGCGAGGGTTACATGTCATGAAATAGATGCCCCATTTTGAAAATGGCCCGATGGTCATAAATAGGTACAAGGGTGAGGGTAGGGTGTGTTCCTTCTGAGAATATATTTGGAAATCGTGACATTTTCGAATGGAAATAATGAAATCCTTAAATATGGATGGCCAAAAGTATCCTACGTGAAGGATTTTCGAGGCGATAGCATAACCGGACATCTGACCACCATAGGACCCAGGGTGGCAATCATTAAGAACAATTTTCTTAGCTTCCTCTAGTGTCAAACATTTACGGAGGATGGATTCAACACTAGTGTGATACAAAGTATCTCCAATAATGCGATAGGGTTGGGACCGGTGATTAATTTTCCGCCTCTCAGAGTGAGATATCTCTGGTCAAAAAGTTTGGTTTTGGAGATAAATGATGAGATATCCATACCAAGGGCCCAGAGTACTGATGAGAAAGAGTGATACATTTATAATCGATATTTCCAAGGAAGTGGAATCAACCGTAGTGGGAAGATCATATATCAGCTCACAAAGAAAAGTGATTTCTTCGATTTGGATGTAGCAAACTCTAAGTCAAATTCTCGGAGAATCACAATCCATTTTGAGTATTTTACCCCAAGAAAATGACATGTAAGAATATAATTCATGGGGTTGTAGTCAAAAATCACTAGAGTTTTATGCAGGATAATGTAATGATGAAAATGTTAAACAACATGAACAATGACCAATGCGAGTTTCTCAACATGAGCATAACAGGTATCAACATCGGGGATATTTTGGATCAGGTAATAAACTACATGTTCCTATTCGTTGTCATCATCTTGAACCAACACCATACCAATAGTGCTCTCTACGACAGCCATATACAGTAAATAATCTCGATGATAGTTGGGAGGATGCAATAAAGGAGCACTAATCAAGGCTTTCTTCAAAGCATCGAGAGTGTTGGGAAATTTCATCCCAAATGAATGGGATTCCATTTTCAATAAGAGAGATAATATTTTAGAAATTTTGGTGTTGGTGTAGTTCAAGATGGATTGATAAAGAGAATTGGCCTTCCCCTGTAAGCTTTGCAGTTGATGCATGGAAGAGAGAGGGAGGAAAATTGTTGATAACATCAATTTAATAGGATATATTTGGATGCCTTATTTAGACACCATGAAATGTAAGATACCACTGGATTATATGTAGAAGATACATATATGAGGATTTAACCGGATATTATAGTGTCAAAAACGGAGAAATATTTCTTTTAGATGGTCAAGGTGATCTCGACGTTTCACGGAATAAATGGGAAGATCTTCAAGATATGGTTGAACTATGTGTTTAATATCATGAAAGGCATATGGCATAGCTCTTTGGAAAGTGGCACCAACATTTTTAAGGAAAAAAGAGAGTTTCTTGTGGGCAAATGTTCCCCATGGACAGATAAAATATGTTTTATGTGATCAGCAAGAGTGATGTTGATCTTGTTATAGCCATAAAAACCATCCATAAAAGAAAATATTTCACTCCCAAAAAATTAGTCAATGATTTGATCGATAAATGGCATGGGATAATTATCTTTAGGAAATGCATGATTGATATTACGGTACTCAACGAAAACCTAAATGGTCCCTTATTTATTAGTAACGAGAAAAATATCGGAGACCCAATCCATCAATGGTATTGGATATATGAAACCATACTTAGGAAGTTTTTAAACTTCCCCTTTAATGGAAGTAGCCCTTCTTGGGTGCACAGGATGAAGCCACTAATGAATGGGCTTAGATTCTGGATATGGAGGGATTTTTTGCATGAAAAAACTAGGGTCTATGTTAGGAATTTCCTCATAATGCCATGCAAAGACATCATGGAATTCCTTAAAAATATCGGTGTAAATTTTTATCTCATCAGGAGAACAAGAGGAACCAATGTGAACACTCTTGACAATCCCTGGCTTGACAGAGATGATTATGGGAATGGTGGGAGAGATATTCCCCATGTTTCCTTAATAAAATACTTCATGAATCAAGATGGTATTCTAAGAGGGCCAACCGATTCAGATGAAACACAAGATTCAAGATAGGTGGAGATCTCATCGAGGCTTGGGAGAAATGAGGAACGATGATGACCATCATCCCATGGAGTTTCATCGAGAGACATTAACTCCACGATACTCTCATCGGTGGGGAATGCCTCTTTCAAGGGAACATCATAATCCCAAGAATCAAACTAGGGAGACTGCACATAAGTGTCAAAATATGAAACCAAAATGTCATTGGTTTCAGAAACATCCTCGGAATCCAGAAGAATGTTGTGATATATCTGTTCCATAAGACTAAGAGGCATAATTTCACCAAAGCTTTGAAGCTAGTCAGGACTAGGAAAAATCCATGGATCATGACCAGATGATATCATGTTGATAGTGGCGACATTAGGAAGTTGGAGTAGAAACATTCCCATAAAGTTTGAGTCCTTGAAAAGGCGCAACCCAATGTTCTCATAGGGGGTATAGGTATTCCAAATAGATGGAATGTTTCATGTCTAAGAATTAGAGGAGAAGAAAGTATGTTGATCGATGGTCACAATCTTCCCTTGATGGGGAAAGAAAAGAACATAGAAGAGGGTGGAGACCTCACAAATCATTGCATGGGTCCAAATTCTTCCAAGAAGGAGGTTATAATTCAGTTTTGCATCTACCACCTCCACTTCCAGGTGTTATCACTCTCCCCAACTTCCCAAGGCTGACAATAGGATTGGAGAAAGGTAACCACAGACCAAACTTTAGGTCAGGTAGCTAGCCCTACCAGGACCAGAGAGGGATCTCTCATTGTCACTTTTATATTAAAAGGAATTATTGAGTATCTAATGATCTTATTCTAGGCATATAAGATCATTAAACAGGTTTTGTTTGATGTTTTTAGTGTTGGATAGAAAATTCAGTGAGTTGACTGTGTATAACGTTTTAAGGTATGAAATCCAAAGTGAATCTACATATATTATGTGAGGCAAGATAGGTAGTTTGAAATAATTTTAATAATTCTTTGAGTATATTATGAAATGGAGGAGATTTTGAATGAGAACTACCATGAATTCATTTATTCTAGAAGCAAATAAAATAGTATGGTAAGCCTTGTCTAAAACAGAGCATGCATAAACATTATTTATACTCATAAAATTACAAGATAAACATATATGAAGAAGAATAAATGGTATTAATAATGAAATTATAAACATACATAAGAAAAATAGATGCTCCAAAGCATACCACAAGTATCTCAACACAATTCCTGCAAATCTATCTTAGATTTCATTCCAAATAGCTGATTACAAGAGCTCCAATGCAATGTGTGACTATCCAACCCAGAAAAAGACCAAAGAGAGTCTACTTATAGACAATATGGACTATGACACCTCATCAGGTCAAAATTCCATCCAAAATGGATCATAAATACACAAGATGATTCATTTCCAAGATTCTAGGGAGGTTAGAAACCATTCCCTAAATTTTAGCTATGAACTAGGAATGTTTGTCCCTTCATTAATTACATATTACCTAATCATAGGAGGTAGAAACCAACTCAATAAACATAATTCCAAATCATAGGACAACAAAACCTTGAATTTGTGACTATTTTTGAGCTTCAAAAGTGTCCTGAGGAATCCAATGTTGATTTGGGACATTTCTGACAAAAGGGTAACATAAATTTGGAGGCACTTTTAAGGCACTTTTAGGAGTCAAAATCCACTTCTAAAATAATTTTGAACTATCCATGTGTGTCTAGTTTCCAGAACATCTTGAATTTTTAAAAATTACCCACAGGAAGGCCTTCAAAAAACCATTCTCCCAAGGTTACTCCAAAAGCATATCGGAGGCTCCAGAAAGGTGGCAGAAACATGAAATATGAGTGGTTTTTGAGTTTTTTCTCCAAAATTACAACTTTTCATGCCATGGGGGTTCCTGATCTATGATTTAATCATCAAAATAAATCCATCCATGTAAATAAATCATCATTTTGATGCCCCTAAAAGAAGAGTAACAAAATTTCGTTACTCTTAGGCAATGAGGAATTTCCAGAATTTTGCAAAAATCACATAAATGAAAAAATTAATCAAAACTTCTCAAAATTGGTTCTATGGAACCTGTGAGAGATGGGATAAATATCTAAAGAATATTTAGCCAATAATTCCAAGCTATCATTATCTTTGAGATTCATTTGTGCCTCTTTAAGCCTTTTCTTCACTTGTTTCAACCTCATTTGAGAAATGGTGTTCCCAGTGCGATAGTGGTTTTCCATGTGTCTTTGCAAATTATTATCCGTTTTTTCCTTTGTCAGAATCTTCTCCAAATTATCATAACCTCTTGACAGCCAAAGCTCCGTCTCTTCATTGATCTCCATGGAAATAATCTCATCAAAGGTCAATTCTTCAGATTGAAGAGTTCACTGTCTTTCTCGCTCCATCGCCCTTTTCAGGCCTCTTATTTTGGTCTTATTGTTTGTGTTTCAGCCTCCATGTCCTTCATTTGGTAAAAAAAATAATATTCTTTACTTCACCTCTATTTTCCTCTATGTATGACTTTGGATTGCTTTGAAGGAACTGATTGACTTTCAATTGAAAATTTTCCTATTGAAGGAAAGTAATTTGATATTCTGAAATGGAGAAGGCCTCTTTCAATTCTGATATGTATTTAAATTTCTTTCTAATGATCTCTTTAGCTGATCTCACCTCCACATGTTGTGCTACCTTGACCTCTAATGGTGCTGAATCACTATTCTGATGCAAAAGAGGTTTCTCCTACACCTCGCAATTTTCAACAATGGTGTCAAGTGTAAGATTACTCTTGGCACACTTAAGGCGCAAATACTTGTCTCTTCCCCTTCTCATATGTGAGAGTAAATTCCACAACCCTAGGAGCATCTGAAGTTTGATTAGGCATTCTAGAAGAGCCAACCTCCAATGGTTTTGTTGATGATGTACTAGGCAAAATAGAAGGGTTGATGGTAGGTGATGTTGACAATCTCTCCAAGAAGTTTTTCCAAGTCATGTTAATGGAGGAAACGTGATGCAACACAATAAGCTTTATTAGGCCATGATGACAAAGACTAGTTTGTTGATATTCTATTCTACTCTGAACCATCTCAGCCATCGTAATCAAGATCTTGTACAAATGGTATGGCTAATAAAGTATTTTGATAGAGGTAAAATGCATGAAAATCCTGGCGTGATACCTATAAAACCTGGGGAATATTTCTTCACAAGTGAAGTACTTCATTATGAACATCATTAAAGGAGCATACTTGTTTCTAAGGTGCCTAAAAGGAAAAATATAGTCTGGCTCCTCTCTAGCATGAGGCTTGAGAAATTGCTTGTAGTACCACTACTCTCCATGAGAAGGGATACCTATATCTAAAGAAATTAGGTTTGATGATAGGCTTATCTCCATACCTACAATAGTGACCTTTAACATACTATATATTTTTGAAACATGTTGGAAAACTGAAGATGATGCCCCTCTTCCATGAGCCTTTCACAAAATCTCAAAGATTGAGCTCTCTCAAAGAAAATTTTGGCCAATGGAGAAGAATTAATTTCATGCATGGTGAAAGGTTCTATCATGATGTGGTGCCCTCCATTGAATATATTATTGTCACTTTCGATTATGTTTGTCCCTGTAATGATGAAAACCCTATGGTGTTAATGAAATGAGTTAATGAATGGAAATCTGGAAAAACAGCCTGTAGGAAAGTGTGAGTTTAGTGAATGAAATGAAGGGCCTTGAAGCTGAGAAAAAATACAGAAACATTTGAGTAGGTTGCGTTGTGTGTTAGATTCAAGTTATAGGTTGAATGAGGAAAAATGAGTGTGAGGAAGGAGTAAAAATTCTCAAAACACATGAAATTCTCAATTTTGACTGTGAGAATAGCTAATGGAAAAGTGTTTTAATTTAAGAAGGTGAAATAAGTGCCATGGATCTAATAAAAAATTCTAGTAAAAATCCAATGAAGAGGATGGCATATTAGCTCCACATTGAAATTTGAATAAGGGAAAATGGATGAGTGTAGGATATCTAAGTCTAGAAAACACAATAAATTCCCAATGCTTTCACTATGGAAAAGCTAGAATTAGGGTTTGTTTGTATTTGACATGTTAGGGGTAGTGGTGTAGATGATAGGAGTGTGAGAATAATGCATATGGTATATATTAGTTATGGTTTAGATGATGGGGTTAGGGTTTTAGGTCAATGTTGTAGGTTAGGGTTTGTCAAAATAAAATAAAAAAATCTATGTATGGACAGTGACAGTATGGAGAAAACATAAGTGAGCATGAAATGTTTTCAAACATTAAAATTCAACCAAAAACGAACATGATAATGGAGATTTACTTTGTATGGAGGCTACAAAAAGTAAAGGAGCATGAGCTTTGAGTTTATTTGGAGGTTTCTGAAGCCAAAAGCCACAAACTTCTTCTTTTCCAGAAGCGTAACACCTACCTACATGAGCGTAACAATGTGGGAGAAAAAGTGTAACAGTGTGGTTTAAAAGCATAACAATATTGTTTTGCAACGCTTGCATGACGCTTAGAAGCATAACACCTATTATGCAATGCTTCCAAAACCATAACAATTCAGCCCAAAAACATAACACTTTGGTCCAAAAGCATAACACAAGGGTTCAAAAGCATAACAACATGGTTTCAAAGGATGGAAAAGGGATTTTTAATGGGATTTCAGCCTTGAACTTTGGAGTTTAGACACCATGGAGGGCAAGTGTGGTGGAGAAATACTCTTCTAATTATAAAAACGGGAAAATTGAGTGAAATGAATTTACCTTTTCCCTTCTTTAAACTAAAGATGACAGTTCACCTTTTCCTTTTGATACATGTAAATGAATTTTGAACTTTTACACTTGCAAATGACTTTTTTCTCCTTTAAGTGAGACGAGAGGATATAATTAACCTATTTTCATTATTTGACATTTTAAATGACTGTATGGAGATTTGAAATGAGACATCAAGACAAAATTGACCTTCCTTTATGAGACAGTAAGACTGCTTCCTTTGAACTCGTGGAAGCCTCGGAATTCCATTGCAACAACATGGGGGATAACCACCCATTCTGGACGTTAAAGCAACTCCTTTTCCATTTGGTGTAGTGGCTCCAACTGAGGATAATGGGAATAGTTTCCCAATAAAGAGATTGATATGGTAATGCTAGGTTTTTATTCAATATGAAATGATAAATGAATTTAAACTAATGAAAGTAATATATCTAAATAACAAAACATGCAACTCAATCTATAACCTGAGAAAAATTACCATTGATTTGATCTAGAAATATGTCTTAGAGAAAAAGGTAATAAAGATCATTAAATTGTTGAAAGAGATGACACTTATGTAAAATGATTATCTTGAATAAATAGTTAATCAAAATAATTATGTGTAATATATCACATCTATCAATTTTATTTATGTATATAATAAGGAATTACAGCTGAAACATTGTACATAAGTGCATGAATGATAAACTGTAAGTCAAAATACATACATATCACAATATAAAAAAAAATTTAATGTAAATTCACAATCAAGACTTAATCATAAGATAAAAGTACCATATATGATAAGTTCTTCTCATGAAATCCACAATATTGGTCTTCTTCTCTTCAATTCAAATATAATTTAAGAGTACAAAAATGCAATTTTAGTAAAGCATATTCAATTTTCCAAAAATTATATCTTGTTCCACACATTTCATCAAAGGCATTCATAAAATTACAAAAGTGCAATCTATCACAAATTGTTCTTTGATAAAATTCTGAACCCTTCTCTAAATGCATGAGAAGGGTTTAAATACTAAACTAAATAAGTCAAAAATAGATTATTACATAAAAAATTGAGGAGGATTCAAACAACCTTCCTCATAATAAGTAAACTAAACTAAAATATATAAATAAAAGATAACAATACTTCTCAAGTGGGTTTATCTTCTTTTGTCATTTGATCTATGAGCTGGAAAATATCCATCATCAGCTTTAACTAAGTTGGATGTGTGGTTTTGGATTTGAATTTGCCTTTAAACATGACATTTGAGAGTGTTGGCAATTATTTTCTAGTGGAATCGATTAATTATTGTAGAGTCAGACACTAGTGATGTGGTTTGATTAATAAGTTCCAGTAATTTTCTAAATCTAATTTTGTTATCCCCTTGATAGATTCTACCTATGTCTTGATGCTTCCTTTCCATTGTGTCTCCAATATTTTGACCTTTGGGATTGCTTCGGCTATATTTTATTTAATAATATTATCGTTCTAAAGCTGTCCATTGATAGACTCATTTATCTCATTTGCCAAGTTTGATGCCTTTGACATTGCTTTCTATGCTTGTCTCAACTGCATCTCACAGTCTTTAAATAAAATATCTCTATTAAAGTTTTCAACTTTTGAGAGATCAAACTCCTTCCCTTCGTCAGATTCTTGCCATAAAATGAATTCATAAATTTTCTTATGAATATTTTCACATTCCAATATTCTATTTTCCACTTGTTGAGTTAATATTTTACTTGTTTCCCAATATGAATTGGTAGCTGAGATTTGCTGACAAAAAGTCTCCTGTTGTTGTCTCAACATTGTATTCAATTCAAGTGCCTATTTTATAAACTGTTATTTTTGAGGTTCGATTTTAAGCTTATCCATTACTACCTCTATCGTTGTATCCTTCTCAGATATTTTTCCTTGATGTTGTAACTTCAATATTTCAAATTCCTTTTGGAACTTGTTATCACTCATATTGAACCTCAAGCTGAGAGAGGCAATCTCGAGGTAACATAAAACCATGCTTAGCCAAGTAGCTAGCCCTAATAGGCCAGGAGAGAGCTCTCTCCATATAGATCAGAGTCATAATGACTGAGGAAAGAATATTTTAGGCTAGGTATAGTAGCTCAGGGTTTTTCATTTTTATTGTGTAGGGTTCGCTCGATCAGGAGGAGTCAAATAGCTAGGGCAAGGAAATTAGGTCAAAATTTGCAGGGGTTTCAAGGGTAAAGGTAGGTAGAAGGTTTAGAAATTAAAATATGATTATGGTGAGGTGGAGATACTAGTGAGAAGCTTGGGAAATAATTTGGAATTTATTTTCCCTAAACTGAGGAGAATGAACACATTATACTAAATTTCCCAAAAAAAGAGCAGAAATAAATCTGAATTCTAGACATGTAATGGTTTATAAATTAAAAATACATTAAAAAAATTGATAACATAGAGGAAAATATGTCTAAAACTCATACCACATGGATCCCAAGAAAATAGCTACAAATTTCTATTAATGTCCAAGCCAAACTGATATACAAAATGTCTTTGAGATGCCCAAAGATCCAAGTGGGTCCAAAATATACAAATGACTGAGAAAATACATCATATATACCTTAAAAACACTCTCCCTAGCCTCATGGAGTCGAATCCATAAGATATGGATCAGTTTCACCTACTCCCAAACAAGAACTGAAGACTAGGAAAACTCAACAATTTTCCTCTAAAAGAGAGGAAACTGATTCATTTGACCTATAGAAGACTTATTTGATGCATCTTCCCTAGATGAAAATAAAAAAATGAAATTTACATTCACCATGACCATTTACATCATTAATTTTCTCATTTTCCAAATAAAAAGTCAAAAAGTCAAAATTTTGTTGAAGATGACGAAAACTGCATTTTCCTGGTAAACGAGCAGCGCTAAGACAAAAAAATAGCTTGTCTTAAAGGAAAATTCTAGAGGCCTTCTCGATGTTCAAATCATCTCCATGATAGCTCATTCGATCGCTCTTTGTGTCTAGTTTCAAAATATGCCTCCAGTTTCCAAAATGGTGTCCATTTTCCCTATCAAAAACTTATTCTCCCAATAATGGTAAACACGTAGCGCCAAGGTCAAAAAGAGGGCAGGAACATGATTTTTGGTGGTTTTTTGCCTCTTTTAGGGACCATTTCTCCTCCAAATCTTCTAAAACTTGCTACATTTTATGTCCTCATTACTCTAAACATGATGGTGGTGGTAATTTTTCAATTGGATGCCCCAAAAAAGAGCACAACACAGGTGGTGTTGTGCATTTAGCAAATGTTTTGTGTGCTAAACTGTCCAAAAATCAAAATTTGGACAAGGTGTGCCAAAATTGTGAATTTTCTTACTGATAAATGGTTGGAGGCATGGAGAGAAAACTTAGCAAGTATGTATAACCTCTCCTTCTCCTTTTTCTCAGTCAAAGCTCGAATTTTTGCATGGGCTCACTTGACCTTGGCCCTTGAAATTTTGTTCCTCATGGCGTCGTGTTTGGCCATTTTCCTCTGAATGTGATGGTCCTTTTGAGCCTCGGCCAAGAGCTGCCCTAAATTTTTGTTGACCCTCTCAAGCCATTATTCCTTGCCTTTAAGAACTACATTGGTGATTTTGTACTCATTTTCCTCACTTAGGTCCATCAACTGAAATTCATGCTCTGTATCATGTTTGCGCTCCTCATCATCAATGTTTAGCTCTATTACCTTTTACTTACCTTTTTGTACCTGCTGTTTTGATGGAGAAAGCATGGCCCCTTTTACACCATGTAAAGCAAACATGTGCCTATGACCTCTCCGATAGGTATGTACCAATATTCCCAAATCAGCCCTCCTAGGATTGCTATTTCACCTTTGCTAGATTGCCATGATGTATTTGGTGTCAAAACCCTAGGGAGATGATGAATGAAATGAAGGAGTGTGAATTGAATGGAGGTGTGGGGAAATGAAGGAAATGGGAATATTTAAGGGAGCCTAGGCTAGTGAAAACCCTAGGGTAAATGGAATGAGATGAAGGGAATATGGATTTGAAAGGATAAGCTATGACAAATGGAGGAAGTGACAATGTAAATGATAACCTAGGTCTAATAAAACCCTACGATATTATAGCTTTTACTGATATGTGTTAAGGGACATGAGGATATGGAAAAATATAAGATTTTATGGATTAGGTTTGAAATGAGAATGAGGGTTTCTTCCTTATGAAAAGTTTCAAATGATTATAAGGCACAAAATAAATTAATGAGATGATGCTAGGGTTTACTCACTGATAAATGGAGCTTTAAAAACAAACTCTACAAATATTGAGCCTTAGTTGATGGATTGGGAGGCTGTAAGACATTTTTGAACTCTCCGGGTGAGTGCACGGTGCCTCTGTTCCCTCTTCCAAATGCGCAGTGCCATCTTCCAAACGCACAATGCCATTCCTGAACGCGTAGTGCCACTACAACACCTTTTTGCAAACCACATTTGGAGGCCTTCCCGGTGTCGCAATTGGGCCCAGGATAGCTCATTGGAAATATTATCTAGTGTTATTTCCAAATATATTTTTTTTTGTATGTTTGGAGTTCATTTTCCTTGTCAAAATTTGATTTTCCCAAGATTGGTCAAAAAGTGTTGAATGAGGGTGTAGAAATGTAGAGTGTTGGTGCAGGTAGCTTTTGGAGGCCTTCCACAACTCCAAATTTGGCTCATGATAGCTCCTTGGAAATATCTCTCTATATAGTTATCATTTAACTCATCACAATAGTCATTTGGACAATTTATCTATGGGAAAATTTGATTTTCCCAAGGTCACTCCAGAAGTGCAGCAACTCTCTTGTGGCACCTGTATTTTTGACATTTCTCCCAAACCATGATACCTGTGTAAAAAATGAAGGAGTGTTTTCTTTATTGACCTATGAGGGACAAAAACTTCTCTCTTGTTTTTCAAATTCATATTTTTTTGGTCAGAAGCATAGTTTGAAGAAAAATTGGCCCTATGAGTGGAAAATAACTTGACTCTTGGAATGATTTCTTAAATATGATGGAGACATGATCTTATGAGTTGGAATGGCCTCATATTTACTGATATGACCTACCCTATGCCTCCTCTGCTCATATGCCTCTTTTTCATAGCAAACCCTAGTTCAGTGGGAGAGGAAATTAGGGTTTAGTGCTTGTGAAAAATGATGACTTGGGGACCCTTAGGAAAATACCACTCCCTTTGACATTTGATGTGTTTGCATGTGGAATTATAAGTTGGAAACCTTTGGGAAACTGAATAATTATTATATTTGAATTGATTGAAGAAAATCATGAGTTTATTCTGGTTCACCTTCACACCATCTGCTGCCCTTGATTGAAAATGAGACAGTGCAATTATTTGACCTAATGAAATCCTAGTGACCTAATGAGAAATGAAAGAAACTGAATCAACAAGTGATTTCGACTAAAAGTTAAATCAGAGTAGACTTGTTTAAAAAATTATGATGACATGGATGAGGGTCAGCAGGCATATGCTTGTGAAGGAAAATGGGACACTTGACAAGGACAACCACCAGTGGAACAATTTTATATCATGACCTAATGGAAAGATGAAAAATTTATTCAGAATGGGACACCTAAGATGCACATGCAAATGTGTTTTGATCCCTGGTGGAAGTATGCAAATATTGGCACTAAAATTGGCTCCAGCTGGGGATGGTAGCTACTTGGAGGTGCCAAGAACACCGTAGACCAAGTGCTTATTCATTGGGCATGGAGTCAATAGCTAAAAACCAAATTGAATACTAAAAGAATATTGACTCAAAAAACTGACTTAAGGCTGACTCAAACTAAAATACAACTGAAAAACTAAAAAAAATGCTTAGAATTGAGCTTATTCATCAAAATCTACTCTAACTGATCCATTCATTACCTGATCAAGTGAAATGGAACAACCAATGCAACAATGTAGGCATTCTGGCTGCTGTTTGAATTATTTGCAAGTGCTTGCTTATGAGCAATAAGAAAGAAATACTGAAAGGAAACTCCCATTAAAACTTGTCAACAGATCGAATCTTGATGAAATTTCAAAGTACGAGCCCACCGACTGACCTCAAGAATGCTGCATAAGGATATTCATAGGAATAAATATTGATTTCCAGCCCATCTAATACATTACTGCTCTACTCTAGGTAGTCTTCATACCTTGGTTTTGAAATTTTCCTAACACCTGTGCTTTTTTTCCTCGATGACTGCGGCAAGTTGACAAAAGGATCATGAAACTCGTGAATAGCTATTGTTTCCAGATGATCAAAAATAAAACAAAAATATTCTTCATTAATCTCCTGATATGACTGCAAATATTGGTATGAGCTTTGTAATGAAACACCTGTTGAACAAGTCAATGGAGTCGGTTGTCGGATCAAGTCTATATCATCAATCCTTTTAGGGTCATAGTTAGCTAATGGAGAAGGAATTTTACTACATATATCGTTTAACGCATCAACTATTGGGTCATGAAAAATGTGAAAAGACTGCTAAAACGTATCCATCAGTTTTAATGAGATTGCATGAGACTCTACATGATTCTCATCCTTTTCTTTAGAGATATTATGAAACATTTTCTTTAAAATTTGAAATGCTTCAAAACATAGTGGTACGGAATCCTCTTGCATCATTTGACAATATGTTTCAATTTCCAAGCCTTCATCTGAAACCTGACATTCAATGGCATTCGGTGGCTGAAAATCTATAGCTAAGGAGGATTCTATGTCGCAAATTATTTCCTCAACCATTTCAGGAGAAGGTTTCTCATTAACTTGCTCAAGAAGTTCATTATTTACCTCAACCTCAAAATCAAAATTGAAAGACTTCTAATTTCTAATCTTCAAAAAAATTTCTTTCAGAAATTGAAATGAAGCAAAACATAAAGGCAAAGATCCTTCACTTACTTCCAAATTTTATAGACTTTCCTCATCACTGTCATAGCTGATATGCATCGACTAATCACTATTTTCGTGCTATTGAAACTGAACTTCCTCCTACAAACCAACTATTGATTGCTCTGTGAGATTAGCTTTTGTTTGGAGAACATAATCATCATCATACTGATCAAACTTTGACAAATCATCAATATAAGTAATGTCACCAATCATACACATTAGATTATCATATTGTTTCTCCTCAGATTGATCTACAAATCCATTTTCTGATCTATGGTAGCTGGGATTAGCAAGAAAATTTTTAGGGCTTGCAATCTCTTCTTTTTCTAGGATAAGTGGGTCATGATGATATTGAACGGAAAACTCATCTCTCATGGTAATCCTTTGCATCATTTCCTCTATTTTACTTACCAAAATGTTGAGCTTTCCCTCTGAAGGTGGCAGGTGCTCTGCCATTTTCTTCTTCTCTTCTTCCTTTAGCTTTTCCCTTCTGATCAGCAGATGAGCCTCTACATCTACTATATTGTTCTACATCTCTTCAAGCGTTGCAAGGTTCCTTTCTCTTAGCTGAAACTCCATTTTCGGATCAAAGGCATCTGGGTAATGTAAAAGGGCTGAGCCAGGAGGGGATCTTATATCAATAGGTGTCAAATAATAGACTTGATTGAATCTGGTAGAAAAATTTTGTACTGTCTCCCCTAGTTGTCTTTTCAGCTGGGCATACTCTTCTATAATCAAGAAAGGTTTTTTTTTACCAGCTACCTATTGAGGAAAAATTTGATGAACTACGGGAAATCTGAGATGCTCACGGTAGGCAAGTTTTTGAACCAAATCTTGACTTCGCCTTGCAAAGAAAGAGTGAATAGCCTGATACTGATATCCTCTTTGTAAACTTCAAAAAGGTGGAGGAAAGTCTCAAAATTCTACATATGTCTCTCAACAGTGATGTTGTCATTTTCACTATCAAACCTTGACAAATATAGGTAATGATTTTTAGGGAAAGCATGGAGTATAGGAGGTAAGACGAGTGGTTTGTATCGATCTGGAATTTTACAATGTGTAGGAGAATGTACAGAAGATATAGGATTAGTCTTGTTCTCTTTAGGCTCATCAATTTGAATATGGTCATCATAATATTCAGAAAAAGGATGTGGACCAAGATCAAAGGAAAACTCGGTATTTATACTTTTTGAATAGGTAGAATCAAGATTTTGATCATCTTTATCATACAAAAAACTCTGAAAAACTTTCAAGATATTTTTAGGAAAAGAAGAGAAGTAATTTACAAGAAAGCAGGTTAGATCTTGAATACAATTCCACTTTGAATACCTGACCTTTGTGTAAGGTCCTTCCATTTTCCTGCTGGCAAGTTCAATCCTCCAGTGGAGTATTTACATCAAGTTAGAGTCGCTAGGTGAAGAGTTCAGCCTTCATATGTCTCCAACTACTGTTCACCATCAACATTAGATCTGATCTTTGTCATTCTTTTCCAGGGAATATTTGTCCTTCCATTCCCTAGTATGGTCACCAAAATGTTATCACTTAGATTGAACCTCAAGTTGAGAGAGGCAATCCTGAGGTAACCTCAAACCATGATTAGCCAAGTAGCTAGCCCTACTAGGCCAGGAGAGGGATCACTCTATATAGATCATAGTAAAAATGACCGAGGAAAGAAGATTTTAGGTTAGGTATAGTAGCTCAGTGTTTTTTATTTTGATTGTGTATGGTTTACTGGATCAGGAGGAGCCAAACAGCTAGGGCAAGGAAATTAGGTCAAAATTTCTAGGGGTTCCTAGGGGAAAGGTAGGTAGAAGGTTTACACATCAAAATATGATTATGGTGAGGTGAAGATACTAGTGAGGAGCTAGGGAAAGCATCTAGAATGTATTTTCCCTAAATTGAGGAGAATGAACACATTATACTAAATTTCCCAAAACAGAGAAGAAATAAAAATGGATTCTGCCTTTCAAACTTGAAATATAGTATATTATAGACATGTAATGGTTTTTGAATTAAAAATACCTTCAAAAAAATTGATAACAGAGAGGAAGTTTTTTCTAAAACTAATACCACATGGATCCCAAGAAAATAGTTGCAAATTTCTATTAATGTCCAAGCCAAACTAATATACAAAATGTCTTTGAGATGCCCAAAGCTCCAAGTGAGTCCAACCTCTAAAAATTACTAAGGAAATACATCATATAGACCTCAAAACCGCTCTCCCTAGCCTCATGGAGTCGAATCTATAATATATGGATCAGTTTCACCTACTCCCAAACAAGAATCTGAAGACTAGGAAAACTCAACAATTTGCCTCTAAAAGAGAGGAAACTGATTCATTTGACCTCTAGAAGACTTATCTGATGCATCTACCATAGATGAATGTCAAAACATGACATTTACATTCACCATGACAGTTTACATCATTAAGTTTCTCATTTTCCAAAATAAAAATTCAAAAACTCAAAATTTTGCTGAAGATGATGAAAACTGCATTTTCCTGGTAAACACACAGTGTCAAGACAGAAAAAATAGCCTGTCGTGCAGGCAACTTTTGGTGGCCTTCTCGATGTCAAAATCATCTCCTTGATATCTCATTGGAAATCTCTCTAAGTCTAGATTCCTAATCCACCTTAATTTCGAAAAATGGTTCCCATCAGCCCTGTCAAAAACCTGTTCTCCTAAGACTGGTAAACGCGCAGTGCCAGGGTCAAAAAGAGAGCAAAAACATGATTTTTTGGTGGTTTTTGGCCTCTTTGAGGGACTAGATCTCCTCAAAATATTTTGAAACTTGTTGGATTTGATTTCCTCATCACTATGAACATGATGGTGGTTACCATTCATCATTTGGAAGCCCCAAAAAAGAGCGCAACGCCAGTGGCACTGCGCGTTTAGCAAATTTTATGTGTCCTAAACTATCCAAAAATCAAAATTTGCACAAGGTGTGCCAAAATTGTGAATTTACTTATTGATAAATGGTTGGAAGCATGGAGATACACCTCAGCAAGTATGTCTAACCTCTCCTTCTCCTTTTTCTTGGTCAAATCTCAAATGTTTGCATGGGCTCGCTTGAGTTTCCCTTACAATTTTGTTCCTCATGGCGTAGTGTTTTACCATTTTCCTCTGAATGTCATTTTATTTTTTATCCTTGGCCAAGAGCTTTTCTAAATGTTGTTTGACCCTCTCAATCCATGCTTCCTTGCCTTTAAGAACTACATTGGTGATTTTGTCCTCATTTTCCTCACCTAGGTCCATCAACTGAAATTCATGCTCTGTCTCATGTTTGCCCTCATCATTATCAATGTTTGGCTCTATTACCTTTTCCTTGAATTTGTCTACCTATTTTTTTTATGAAGAAATAATGGCCCTTTTACACCATGTTAATAAAACACATGCCTATGATGTCTCCGATAGGTTTGTACCAATATGCCCAAATCAACCCTCTTAGGCTTGCTAATTTCACCTCTGCTAGGTTGCCATGATGTATTTGGTGTCAAAACCCTAGGGAGATGATGAAAAAAATGAAGGAGTGTGAAGTGAATGGAGGTGTCAGGAAATGAAGGAAATGGGAATATGTAAAGGAGCCTAGGCTAGTGAAAACCCTAGGGTAAATGGAATGAGATGAAGGGAATATGGATTTGAAAGGAGAAGTTGTGACAAATGGAGGAAGTGATAATGTAAATGATAACATAGGTCTAAGAAAACCCTAAAATCTTATAGCTTTGACTGATATGTGTTTAGGGACATGAAGATATGGAAAAATATAACATTTTAGGGATTATGTTTGAAATGAGAACTAGGGTTTCTTCCTTAGGAAAAGTTTCAAATGATTATAAGGCACAAAATAAATTAATGAGATGGTGCTAGGGTTTACTCATTGATAAATGGAGCTTTGAAGACAACCTATGGAAATATTGAGCCTTAATTGATGGAGTGGGAGGCTTTAAAAGAGTTTTTAACTCTCTGGGTGAACGCGCAGCGCCTTTGTGCCTTCTTCCAAATGCACAACGCCATTCCTGAACGTGCAGCGACAATGCAACACCTTTTGGAAGACCACATTTGGAGGCCTTCCTGGTGTCCAAATTGGGCCCAGGATAGCTCGTTGGAAAGAATATCCTGTCTAATTTCGAAATATACCTTTGGTTTTCTATTTTAATTTCATTTTCATTGTCAAAAGTTCATTTTACCAAGACTGGTAAAAAAGTGTTGAATGAGAGTGTAGAAATGTAGAGTGTTGGTGCAAGAAACTTTTGGAGGCCTTCATCAACTCCAAATTGATTTCATGATAGCTCATTGGAAATATCTCTCTGTCTATTTATCATTTGACTAATCAAGAAATTCATTTTGACACTCCAACTATGAGAAAACTTGATTTTCCCAAGGTGACTCCAGAAGTGTAGCAACTTTCCTGTGGCATCTATATTTTTGAAAATTCTCCTAAACCATGATACCTTTGTAAAACATGAAGGAGGTTTTTATTTATTGACCTATGGGGATAAAAAAATTCTCTCACTTTTGTAAAATTCATCTTTTTTTGGTTAGAAACACAGTTTGAAGAAAAATTGGCCCTATGAGTGGCAAATAACTTGACTCTTGGAATGATTTCTTAAAAATGATGGAGACATGATATTATGAGTTGGAATGGCCTCATATTTACTGATATGACCTACCTTATGCCTCCTCTTCTCATATGCCCCTTTTTCATAGAAAACCCTAGCTCGGTGGAGAGGAAATTAGGGTTTAGTGCTTGTGAACAATGATGACTTGGGGATCCTTGGGAAAAGACCACTCCCTTAGAAATTTGATGTGTTGGAATGTGAAATTATAAGCTGGAAACCTTTGGGAAACTGAATACTTATTACATTTGAGCTGACTGAAGCAAATCATGAGTTTATTCTGGGTCATCTTCACACCTTCTGCTACCCTTGATTTAAAATGAGACAATGCAATGATTTGACCTAATGAAACCCTAGTGACCTAATGATAAATGAAAGAAACTGACTCAATGAGTGATTTTGGATAAAAGTGAAATGAGAGAAGACTTGTTCAAAAAATTACGAAGACATGTATGAGGGTCAACAAGCATATGCTTGTGAAGTAAAATGGGACACTTGACAAGGAAAACCACCAGTGGAACAATTTTATATCATGACCTAATGGAATGATGGAAATTTTATTTAGAATGGGACACCTAAGATGCACATGCAAATGTTTTTTGATCCCTGGTGGAAGTATGAAAATATTGACACTAACAAAACTATGCCCTTTTCATCTCAAATTTTTTATCGGTATTATGCTTTTCTTTTTCCAGTTGTCTTTCCAGCTCTTGAACTCTATCTTATCTTTGTATGAGAAGAAGTTTCACTTATACTACTTTATCCATCATGGCATATGCATATGCCCCTGCAAATTCTGAAATTTTGGTAAGATGTTCTATTGGATTGACAAAAGTGCCTTTCCAGACAACATCCACTGATTAATTATTGAGAGTTGTCATTGTTTCATCAACTCTTCTTCTTTTCCTCCTCTTTACTGCAACTTTGTGGCTTGTACTGTAGAAAACATCTAGTTGAGGTATTTAATCAATATTTAAAATGATTTCTTCTATTGGTTAGGTTGAGATGATCTCATGTTCTTGAACCTCTAGGATTTGCTGAAGTTCCACTATTGTTTCTGCTAGTTTCTGAGTTTGCTCAGGAGTTTGAAAACTTGTTGATCCTTCTAGATTAGGAGTAAGTGGTGTTTGAAATACTTGATTAAAATTTGTCCATTCTTTTCGCAAATGATCTACTTAATATTTTATTGTTTGTTCAGGTGTAGTTTGAACTTGGTGAACCTCATTTGAAGATTATTTTGATAATTCAGCTTCACGAGTTCCTTCCTCAGTATGTATATCAATTCCTTTGATTACATCTTCAATTATATTATCAGGGCTCTCATTTTTACTTTCAGATTCATTATTAGAATGATCTAAACTTTAATACTTGTGTTGTGAATTCTCTAAATCTTGAATTGATTTTTCTTGTGACTCATCTTTTGACATATCTTTTTCTTCATAATATAAACAGATACTAGGGTTGGCTCTCTGACATGTTATATTCGTAAGAAGTCCAATGGGACTGTTTCCAACCTCCTGTTTCTATATTCATGAAAATCTTTAACGTCTTCTACATTGATCTTATTAGATGCCATTTTTAATGCATCTGTAAATTTCTCTGTTCCTTCAAATAAATCATCAAAAACATCCTTTTCATGCATGAAAGTTCTAAATTTAAGAAGAGTGGTAAAATTTTGGACCACATTATTAGGATCATACTGTCTCCTTTTTATAAAGCTAGGTTCAAGGAATTAATGATTGGAATTTCCTTCGTTGTATGACCTGCATCAAAAAGGGCGAAGGTACCACAATGTAATGGAAATGTAGGAAAAATGTATTTCTTAGAATCCCTGAGCTGCTTGGTTATACCATTTACAAGCATTTGATATGCAATTTTTCTAGCCAAGAGTTTATCTGGAACATTGTATGGAGAAACATGAGAGGGAGAAAGACTCCTAAAAACTCTGACAAAAGTAAAATTCTCCTCTCCAAACCATCTGGCCACAAGGAAAATATATGCATTGGCCTTTTTAGAAATTATAGGAGCTTTCTCATTAAAATGGTTTGATGAATGGGAAACATGACTCCATAACAAATCTTCTAGAAATGGGAGTGAAATTTAGACTCCCACAGGGTTTTATGATAAATATGAGTAGGGTTAGGGTATTGGTTGGTCCATTTCCAACCCATAACAGGAGTGTTTTAGTAGAGACATATATCATCCATGATATATGCACTCGTGTAAAAGGAGGGATTTTCCTAATCGAAAAAACCCTATTTGTTCTGTAATCCATAATGGTTTTGGCCAAATTATTGGATAAAATGTTTTCCCAATTCATGATAGTAGAATTGACGACTTGTCAATTAAGGGAACCCATTCAATTGAAAATCTAGTGGTATCAGGTCTAGAAGACAATCTACACAACATTGCTGCTACAAAACAATGAGGTGATGGAAATTGAGTTATTGGGTACATACTGAGTTTGTCCCGCTTTAATTTTCCTTGATCTACCTTCCATTCTTTCACCACCTTCATTGGGTCTTGATTCTCCATTGCAAAATTTTCCACAAAACCTTTATCATAAGCTTTCTGTGGAATTGGAAAATGGTATATTGTACACAAATCCTCGGGGGTGAATGAAACCGTTTTTTCCTATTTTTAATTCTTAAACGTCCTCTCTGCAATATTGAGATTATCGATGACTCATTTTACCATATCAGTGTATGGTAAGATATTTGGCTTTGCAACTATCCTATGTACAAATGAAAATGAAACTTTGAAGTATGAAGGTTCTAATGAATCAGCCACATCTGTCATTGCTACTTTCTTTAGTTCCCTTGGATTTTCTCCTTCAAACAGATTATATATTGATTCCCATGAAGAAGTTCCACTATCCTTATTGCACGTAGTGTCTGAAAATAGTGGATGCATGTCTGCAACTTCAGACGTGGATGATTGGGCAACTAATTTTCCTTTCTTTGTCATTTATGTACATATATCTTTCTCGAGAAATTTCCTGAATACAAGAAAGACAAGGAAATTCATAATTAAGATGAAGAGCGAATAGGAATGGAGAAATAGAGTTAAATCACCATAAATAAAAAATTAGACACTTTTATTTGAAACATGCTTTAGAAAGATATCGATATTTTTGAACCCCATAACCATTGAATGTTGTTAATAACATTTAAAAATATTATCAAATATTTTATGTAATTTACACTATATGTCCAATCAAAATATTTAGATCATTAGATCTTATTAAAGGACCAATTGATTAAGTATCACTTCAAGCGCTTTAGTAATAAATGATGTATCATAAATCGCAGATTTGAAAAGAATCCCTATTATGTATTTCAACCATGAGTGCATGCGAGATGCGTCATGCACAAATTGCATATCGCACTTTATCAAGGCGGGCATAAATGTCATTCGATGATGCTGCAGGGTTCGATATGTGCTAAAACTCAAATCATAGAACTTAATTGGATTTTGTGGATATGTTTCAATGTTTTTTTATTGTTCTATTGGGTTTGGACTCATCACAATTTATTTTTGTATGATATCGCTATTTGTTTTCCTTTTAAGGAGGCATGATGCGATTTATATTGTTATAGGTAAATTTGGGCATCATTCCTAATGTCCTGGTTAATTGGACATCATCTCCAAGATCAATGAATAGGGTCTATCATCCCCTATCATTTCAGTTGCTACATGCCCTAAGACAAAGAACATGACAAATCATTCATGACTTTCCTCTGCAAAGGTTTCCAAGATCTGAATTTTATAATATATCATATGAGAGATCATCAATGTTTCCTTTAAAGGGACTAAGTGCATCGCATATGTAGGTAGCCCCATTCAAGGCTACTCTGCAAAGCACTTCTCGACACTCATAGGTGTGTTGGTCACATTGGGAGAGAAATTCTCATTGTTCCAGAATCTCCACTTGGCCAGTGCCTTTTAGAAGAGTTCACATGTGTCAAACTTTGAATCCATGTGTCCATTTTACATCTACAAGATTGGGAAAATGTCTTGCCTATTATTGGAAAGTCATTGATTGTAAAAGTACCTTCAACTCCTCTATAAATTGAGCACAAATCTTAGTGTTTGATAAGGAATAATTTGAGTATAGAAATGTTGTTGGAATTTCAGTTGAGGAGTTGATTTGTGTAACATGCTACTAGAGATATTTTTGTTGTGATGAGGCTAGGATGCTGCTGGAGATGGTCACTTAAAATCAATCACTGGGTTGTAACCTCCCCTTCTATCAATTAATAAATATTACTGCTTAATTTCCCACATATGTATCTGTATAAGCTCATGTTTTCCATATTATGAATTCTTATCTAATGTATATGGTTTATGTTTCATTGATTTAACTAAATAACTTGAATAGACATATATATTATTGCTATCATTTGTTGTTTAGTGTTCATCTTTGCAGGACATCTCTTCAGACATCTTGCTTGGATTTGAAGCTACAACAAGAGCGACAGAAGGAGAATAGGAAGCACTTGGACTCCAAGTAAGTTCTTTGATTTGTTCTGTGTGTCTATTTAAAGTTACGAAAAGTATTTGCAAAGTCTTTAAACTTTTTTTCTAGATAAACACCTATCTAGGGAAGAATGATTTATCTATAATTCATAATTCCGCATAACAAATTGGCGACTCCGCTCAGGATTTTACCCTTCATCCTACATGTATTTGCCTCTAATTTTCTCTATTTATTCATCCAGTAGCTTTTAATCAGAAAGATTATGTTTTTTGAAATCCAAATTTGCATTAGAATTGTGTTAAACAGCTGTGTTTTTCATTGTGCACTGCGCCCAACACACTGTTGGACAAGATACAGTGCTATGCATAGCACTGTCTCCCTTTCAGGGCTGCATTGCAAAGAACTATCTCTCTTTAGAGATTGTGTTGCCTCCTGAACCATCTAAATTCCATTGAATTTTTCATTGCATTTTGTTTTAGTTTGTTCTCTGCTATGTTTTGAAAATCTTGGGCCTCATATTTACCAGTGAACTTATCTACCTCTTCCTCCTTTGAAAGAATTGCTTGTTCAATGTTTGTTTAAAGTGTTTTTCTTTATCATTGATGAATTAATTTCAAAGTATTTTCATTGTCACATTAGATCCATTTTCTTTTGAAAAGTAAATTGTCATAAATTATTCATTTCCTGATAGAAGAAATTGTTGTTTAATTCCTCATTTTTCCTTCAGAAGGGAAATTGTTGTTTTATTATTCATTTCTCAAAAGTAAAAGGCATTTGTTCTTATTGATTTAGTGCACTTAGTTTCTTTTCTGCATTCATAACATTAAAGGAACTAAAAAGAAAAACCTGCATTTGCATATAGTGGATTGTGTGACTTGCAAAAGGAGCAATTAGGAAATATGCATTTAGTTTGTTCTCTTTCATTTGCTTGCTCTCAAATTGATTGCTCTTTCCCTCTAGTATATAGGATTTCCATTGAAAAAGTAAAAGTGAGAGATTGCTTATCATTCTTAGTTTGCATTTTAGGAATTTCCAATACATCATCACGGTGAACCTTTGAAAGGAAAATTCATAAACAAGATCAAATTAAAATTTATCTCAATTTACTTAACAAAGCATTGGAACCATAATGATAACATTTAGAAGGTCTAGGCTAGAGACATGTTCCGGCATCGTAAAACATAACAGCTGTTGTTAACTCTTCTGCGATACATTCCGAGTGTGATACCTCACTCCATGTATGTAAGTATATCATAGCTCGTCCATGTACTTTCAGGTATATCGGGTGATGTTACAGTACGAAAAGTATAAAGGGGTGCTCTCACTGTGCGATTTCACATCAGACAATGCTAATACAGAATTGGGCCTCCAGGTGCCTTCGATTATATTTGGTAGGAAAAATTTTAGGTGCTATATATACATAGTGAACCGAGTCATCTGCCTTGTAAATTGTGATACACCAAACACAACATTCAGAGAGATTGCATGCCCGTACTTCTTGGTTCGCCAAGAGGTATTTTGCAGTTCATAGTTTCTTGGTAAACCCTTTTGCCTAGCATTACCCTTTTATTTTTTTTATTTTCTTTTAGTTAAAATAAATCAGTAATCTTGGAAGAAAAAAATCATTTCCCCCATTGTTTGCATAGATTAGCATTAAAACCACCTCTACCACCAGAAGTTACTTCTGGTAGGCGAAGGCGATCACGCTTTGCCGAATCAAGTAAAATTCGTACCTATGGTGAAACATCATCTTCCCATAAACCAGAGTTAGCTCAATTTGTTTCTACACATCCCAGTTCATCTACTGTTTTCGAAACGGAGTCTTCACAACTACCCATGGTCACGATCCATCCAATCAGTGAGGCCATACCTTCTGGACCTGACGTTGTTCAACTAGAAATTGATCCAGATCCTATCTCTTATTTTCCAGAACATCTAAATCTTGAAGTCGAACAACCGGAAGTTTTTCCTGCCTTGTTCATCCCACAAATTTATGTAGCCATTGAGTCTCCCATATCACATAGTCAACCACCCAAAATATACTTTGGGCCTGATGGTGAAATACTTCCACCTGGTTTAATTGCGATTGAATAAATCCCACAAGACGAGAAACCTTTTACTCCAACCCATTTTTGGGAGGACCTTTACCTATAAGAGTCTTTTCCTCAATCATCACCATCTGATTTTGTTGATCTTGTTCCTATTCAAACTCCCCTCGATCCAAAAGGGTATACATTTGGTCAAGTAACCATGCCTGAACCAACATCTTCAGTTGGGCCATTTGTTCCAATTACGTCAACACTTGCCCTCGCTACCCCATTTATGTTTACAACTTCACCATAGTCATATTTTCATGGTGGTGCTATGGTCCCATTAGGTTATAAATCTCTATCTGGAATTTTCTCTAGTTCATATTCAAATCCATGGAATTTACCAATGTCATCATCTGGTATTCTAACTGGTAATCCTATAGTCAGTATTGAATAGTTTGATTCCTTATATACATCATCAAGGCAATATCAAGTCGGTCCTTCTAGGTCTATTCATTTAAATACCATATCAACTGGACTCCCAGTATTTGGAGAGCAATATTTTCCATCTTATTATCCTCCTCATGCTGGGTGCCAACCTTTGGTCACCCAATATGACAGTGCTCCATCCCTTTTTGGTCAACCAATTGTCGAAATGAATGTTTGTCAATGGCAGCCCACTTTTCCTATTGTTACACCATTTTTTTGTAATCTAACTATTACTATTAGATGGACCTAAGTACACCATGTAAGATCAATTTTACCCTAAGTAAAATTGCTTTCACTATGAAAAATAACTTAGTAAACCACATTTATTAAGTTGTTTATGGTCTAAATAGGAAACCCCATGAGGAAATATTAAATAAATCTGCATTTTTTTTATTTTCCTCAAGGAATAATTAGTTAAACAATAGTTTAATTAATATTCATGGTCATATTTAACCCAAAACGGGAAAATTAATTAGATAAATTATTATTTATCTTACTATTTTCTAGGAATAGATATTTAAAAGTTATTTAAATAATACTCCTTATTAAATTTGACTAAATCATTCATAAATAATTAAATAAATCATTATTTATTTGATTATTACTCAACCACATCCTTAAAATAATAAATAAATCTTTTTTTTTTAATAAATAAATGGATTTGACTAAAGTCAAATTCTTTTTCCCCCCAACAAATATAATAAAATATTCCATAAAAGTTGGATCTAGATTTGGTTAATAATATTTTAATTATGAACCAATATCTAGACTAACTCAATATTTTGTTATAAATAGAAGGGTTTTTCCATTCACTCACTACCTTTTGTTGCCTAAGGATCACTCTAGATCTATACTTTTGGTCTGACTTTGATCCACCATCATTGTCATATTTTGCTACCTTTTTTCTTGTGAGCTCCCTTTGAGTTCCATTTTTTGGCTGGGTTTTCTACATCATCAAGGGTGAGAGATTTTAGATCTGAAGTGCTGAGGACTTACAAAAACCCATCCCATTGAGGGGGACTAGTAACATCTTTCTATGGTCCCTTCCTAGGTGTCAAAAAATACAAAAAATCTTTAAAACAATCTTGTCTTATCTATTGGATGTATGGAGCAACTCTTTCTTTTATTTACTACTTAATGTATTTTAATGCATAGATCTATATTTTTTTAGCATTTATCTTAGTCAAATAATTGAAAATATAAAGATATTGGTAGCCATTTTTGTTGTTAGGGCTATTCGTTATGCATGGCTAAAGTGATCCTTTTTCGTACACTTGCGATTAAGATTCATACTAACAACTGGCGACTCCATTGGGGATTTACAATTACGATCTTTGTCGTTTTTCAGATCCCTGCATATCCAGCTACTTTAAACCCTAGGATTTCTCTTCAGATTCTTTTTTTTCTTTTATTGATGTTTTTTTTAACCTATCAAACCCTAAAACATTTAAAATTCTAACTTCCATGTGTTTTTGGACATATTGTGCAAGTGATCGGCATCAGCTACAACTGAGATGATACATTTTTTTGAAACCTACTCTCGAGAGTGCCAGAAGTGAAGGTCACACTTTTTGGGCCAAAACCTATGACCTGAAACTCCAGGGCATAGAAAACAGGCCAAAACCTGTGACCTCTACTGAAAACATGTCAGAAACTTCGACCTGGAATTTTTGTGGCAATTTTTCTAATATTTTCTGGGTTTGTCTGGGCCTCTTTTCAGGGTTGTCTGACCTCCGTCTCTTCCCGTTTTTACTTGTAATTGTTCTTTTTTGGTCATCAAAGTGGGAACCTAGCCCCCTAGGGCTTCAGTACCCTCCACCTTTTGTGGAAGAGTTTTAGCTATTGCAGGTCCTTTGAAATTTCAAAGTGTTCAGACTTTTTTCAGATCTGATCCCTTACCTTCAGATCCACTTCATATTGGCTAATTATCCATCCAAAACACCTCCTTTTATTTTTGTTTGGGTTTTCCTCTAGGTTCCCCTCCACTTCCCTCCAGGTTTTAGCCTTTCACCACCTCATTTACAACAATGTTTCCTCTGATTTTTTGCTATTTTTCAGCACCTATTTCCAACAGACCTGACCTTTAGATCATTGTCCCTCCCAACTTTAGATCTATTGGCTATTTTGGTGTGTTTTGACTAGATTTTTGCCCACCCGCAGACTAGTTGTTGAGAGGCCCGCCTCCTTGGGTTTAGATTAATGCATAATCAACTGTTTATTTTCTGTTATTTCACTTTCATATACTGTTATTTGCAGGTTTATTTAAGGTTATACAACACACTTTTTCTTTTTCTCTACAAATGTCTGGGTTTAAAAATTAAAATTTACACACTTAACACACACACCCTAAGCGAAGAAGAGCTTTGTTAACACTGGCAAGAAAAGAATTTAACATTGTAATCAGTTGATCCTGTACCTTTTCACCCTTGCTGGTCTCTCTTCCCTTTGAGCCGTCTTTATTCCTTCACCATTGCACCACCAAGGCATTTATCCTAGAGACTTATTGGCCTTCATCCTCAGTTTCCAGTAGGAAGACTTACTCCTCCACGTAGGATTCAAGATAGTCCTCCACCGAGTCCGCACTTCGACTCCTCTTTTGGTTCATTAGGTTCCCCTTATAGTTTTGCCCCCGGTTCTCCCCTTGTCACCTACACCATTTCTGGTTCAGGACCTAATGCGGGTGGTAGCCCTAGCCCTAATGTTGGGAATGCTATAAGTGGGACCACATCAGGAACTACTCCGACTGCTCGCTTGCTCCCCTAAATGGTAGGCCTCAATCTTCCCGATTTTAACCAGTTGATCAATGACCCTATACGCCATGACTCTGGTTGGCCTACCATGCCAACCAGGCTCCCTTACAACATCCCCAAGTTTGAAGATATTTCTGGAGAAGATCCTACAAATCATGTTTGATCTTTCCACATGCAGTGTTCGTCTAAATCCATTACCAATGACTCTGTCCATCTTCAGTTGTTCCAACGTATTCTTACTTGTGAAGCTTCTAAGTGGTATTTTGATCAGGCCTCATCCTCTCATACCACCTTTGCAACTCTTGCCCAAGCTTTTCTGTCTTATTTCTGGGCTCCCCTTCATTATGTCACTGGTACAAACTTTTGACTTCTTTCCATCAATCGTATGCAACCTGCCTATCCAATCATGTCCAGGAATGGCGAAGAAGAGAGCCCATGTCGAGCCCCTACCTTCGAAGACCATGTCTACATGGACTGGTTCCTTAGATCTCTTTTTCTTGGTATAGGAAAATATTTCACATCCCATTTCCCTCAAACCAAAGAAGTCGCTCTCCAAATTGCATTAAACTATGACCTGATCTACGCTTAGTTGGGTTATGTTTATACCATTCTACCTGATCTTCTAAGACCCGGTGGTGCCAATGCACCAGGGGAATCTCATGTCGTTGACGGTATCATTGAAGCTCTTTCTCAGCCATATGCTCAACCTCCCATGGGCTATGATTTCCCTCAAAGAGGGGCTAGCACCTCCAGCACTTTTCCCCCTCCCAGTAGCATGCATCTAGGATATGGCATGCCTCCTCCTTTTTCCCAACTTGTTTACCACAATGTTACTCAACCTCCTTATTATCCGTATCCACAGCCTAGTGCTCCAACTCCCGAAGCATTAGCACCTTCATTTCCCTTGCCTTCTCAACCCCCACAACAGAAGCCACCACCCCATCAAGGGTAGGGATATGCACAGCAGGGGGTGACTAATCCTCCTACTTCCAAAAAGAAAAGGAAAGGCACTCAAAATCAATCTTCCCCTAGTAATCCTGGACCTAATTCTCAAAATAATGCACCTAAAACTACTAACTAGCAACAGGGAACTCAGCCCAAACAGGACAAGCTTGTTCGCATGAATAAACCTTGTTATTGTTGTGGTTTTTATGGTCATTACACTCATGATTGTCCTCTTTTACCATAGATGCGGCAGATGTGGTAGACTCAAGCAACATTGCGAGGATAGCAAGCCTCCCCTTCTGTCCCTCCCAATGCAGTGCTTGGTCAGTTAGCTATGTTTACTAATCCTTTCCCTTAGTAATGATTTGCGGCTACCCAACCACCTAAAGGAAAGGTGGCCACTCAACCTCCTCCATCTGGTACATCCAATTACCAGATTATCATGATGAAATCTGACCAACCTATTACCGTAGACCTCAACCTTCAGACTCGATCTTGTCAGTACAACAAGCCTCCCGCTACATCTATCCCTGAGCCCCCTTCTTCAATTTATACAGAGCCTCTTTCAACACTTAATGGTCCTTTGTAGATCCCTCAGCCTAAGGCGGAGGTTCATAGCAATATCCGTAAGGGACCATTATGTCGAAATGTTTGTTCTGGAAAAGTTTCCCATTCGTATAGTATAGTAGATGATTTTGTGCAATGTCCTACTACCATCTCAACTCTGAAACTCCTCTAGTCGTGCCCTTCACAAAGAAAAGCTCTACTATCTTCCATGGGTGTTGTAGATCCTTCAGATGATTGATTGATCGTCTTCGATGTTGACTGGTCAAAACATCCTACTTTTCTTGCTTCCGTTGCCTTCCAAATCCCAGTCAAGATCTAGAATGCCAACGTTTCTCATTGTATTATTGATGAGGGGGCATCCACCTATGTGATGTCTGATTTGGTTTGGAAACAACTCGTATCACCTGAGCTAGCCCCTTCCATGATCACTCTTCGAGCATGGGATGGCCATGATTCCCAGCCCATTGGCCTATTCTACAATTGTCCTATTATTCTTGTGGGCAAGACTGTTTGCGTTGATGTAGAATTCATTGATGGCCCCTTAGATTACAACATTCTATTGGGTTGTAGCTATATGTATGTTATGTCTACTATACCATCTACAGTTCAACACAAGATGTCCTTTCCCCATAATGGAAAGATAGTCACCATTGACCAGTTGACATATTACGAACCAAAGTCTTAGACCTCCCTTGAGTCCATCATACCTTCAGTGGCCGATAAAAAAACCATAGACCCCTTGAACAGTGTCTCACCTAGAGTCTACAAATACTCCTCTTTGCTTGGTACATTCCCTGGTCTTCCTCCTCCTGTCTCCGATCCCAGCTCATTGAATTTTTGCATGATGCAATCGTCTCAAGCTTCCATGAAGTGGCCTGCTTCGTCTATTCAGCAGCCCCACCCTCCGAAAACTTCTCATAAGCCTTCGATTAAGTCTTCTGGACCTCCTCCTTCTGGCCCTTCACCCGCAGCTGGTATCCATGAGCCTCTCTAACCTTCTAGAATGGTTCCTCCAGGCCTTAACCATCTCGGAACCATCTCGCCTGGCCATTACCCCTCTGGTCAGATACCATTCCTAGCTCCCCCTCCCCAAGTATTCTCGGTACCTGTGATGGCTACCTTATCCATTCCTAACCTAACCCTAGGGATTCCCATCTGGTACCTTGATCCCCCAGCTACTACCCTGCCTGTTCAATGCAAACCTTATCTTGTTTTGACTCTGGTTCAAATGGTCCCCATGACCCCTCTCGCTTATACTGTGCCTCATCCGCCTCAACAATAACCTCCTCCTATTGCGATAGCTTCGGGTAACAGGGGAAAATCCAAAAAGAAGGCATCTAAATACAAGGCTTCCGCGACAAACCTTGCCCCTCCTCGACCACCAAAGCATACCATCCAGTGTGCTTTGTGTGATGTTGTCGGTCACGCCACCCATACTTGTTCGGAGTTGCCTCACCTCAAACCCATGGTCAATGTGTTGGGAAAAATACTGAGAGGGGGGGGGAATCAGTATTTACTGCATAATCAAATCTTTTTACTTTTTCATTCCTTAAAACCCATACGCTACTTTCCTTCAGTAAACTAGCGTATATACGCGGATCCCCTTTATGAAACTAGCGTATACACAGAGATTTAGATCTGTCATTAAATCTTCACTTATACTATTCCATCATTCATTCATCAGATGTTCAATAAACAGTAAACATGTGCAGTAAGAACAGAATAAATCATCACACAGAGCATCACACATGAACACCAGGATTTTTAGGTGGAAACCCAAATCGGGAGAAAACCACCGCTGCAGTTGCTCAGCCTTCAATATTTTATTATAGAGAAAACACCTTACAACATATGTGCTGGCGCAGACTTGACCAGCACGCAGGCACCCACCTGCGCTCGTTTACCAGCCTCTCCTGGAAGGGAGCTCCAACCCCCTGACTCGTTTACCAGCCTCTCCTGGAAGGGAGCTACGACCCCCCGATCTCATTTACCAACCTCACCTGGAAGGGAGCTACAACCCCCTGACTGAAGGCTACAACCTTCAGCACCAACTTGGACCACGTTTCATCAATTTTCACACTGGATCCAACAACTTCAATAGAACACCACTTGCAGGCCACATTTCATCATATTTTCATACTGGACCCTTTCCATACTTTTAAGCACAAACATACATCACCAACAGATACATAACAACACAGACCAGATAGAAACACAGCAGAACAGATCAGATATTTCATACCCTTTGCTTCAGCAAACCCTAGTTTGCATACGTGCTTTCACTTCACTGATGTCACGTATATACGCGCTTTCGTCCACACAAATCAGCGTATACCTCAGTGTATATTTTATTGCGCATACGTGCTTTCTCTTCGCTGAAGCCGCGTATATACGTGCTTCCTCCGCGGCGAACTAGCGTATAGATATTCAATCATTACAGAGCAGCATACTTCATCAGATCAGATATTCAGTTCAGATCTACCCTTTTGCTTCAGACAGATGTTCGCCTAGATGCTCGCCTCATCACAGATCTAAGCCTTCCATAATCAGATCTAACAAATACAAGAGCAATTCAGATCTAGATCCCCTTCTTCATCATTGGTGCATAATACAATCAGATTTATCATTCAAGTGTAACCCTTTCCATTCAGATATACTTCAGAGAGAAGTATTCATTCAAGCTCAGACATCTTGCACCCACACCCATAATTTTCACAATGAAATTCTTCTCCTTATATAGGTTTTCCCTTTTTCAATACCATGAGCCCCTTTTTCAATACCATGAGCCAAACCAATACCATGAGCCCAAAACTACATTAGACGGGGTCATTTAGACGAATCATTACCCAATACAATGGGTCAATACCATGGTGGTTACCCTTGGTTTTGCACTTTTAGAGTGCTTTAGCCCATACGCGACTTGGCACGTTCTTTTCCGTGTGCATACGCGACTTCCCTTAGACAGATTCGCATATTCATTGAAACATACACTTTTTATCAAAGATTTAGCACAAGCTGACTTCTTTTCTTCACTACCTTCTGTACACACTATAGATACATCAGATTTAAGCATAACTTCATCAAGTAAGTTGTCATCATCTTCATCAAATGGGTTGCCATTTAAGGACAACACTCAGCACCATATTGCTAACAAACATCATATCACATCAGATTTACATCATTTACCAAGTCCATCAAGTCAAGACTATCTTCATCAGGTGGTTTTCCATCAAGGACAACACATGTCAATAGTCGCATGTCTTCATCTTCATTCAGTGGGTTGCCATCAAGGACAACACTCTGCATCATATTTCCAACAATCTCCCCCTTTGGACTTGATGGCAACCACGATGGTGTTTGGTTACTACAACAGATAAGTACATTGACACCATGTCACTCTCCCAATTCTTTGACACCATTATTTGCATTCAAACACCATGTCACTCTCCCCCTTTGACATCAAGGGCAAAGGGCGGACCAAAAGCCAACATACTCTCCCCCTTTTCTCCTCATGTGGAAGAAGCGTTCTGCAGATCTGATATATACTGAAGTGATCAAGCTCCCCCTGAGTTCATGCTGAATCTTCAAACATATTTTCAATGAAGTACATGACTCTATGACTTTCCTATCACCAATGACTCATACTTACAACAAATATTCAACCAAGTGAATTTACATATGAGACTCAAGTACCCAAACAAGTGGGTTTACACATTTCAACTCAGCTACCCATCCAAGTGGGTTTACAAAATTTGACTCAGCTACCCAACCAAGTGGGTTTACAAATTTGAAAGTCCTTACATGACTGAATATTACAATTTTACATCATGGGTCTCAACAAGACCTTTTCATCAAAATACAAGTATGACCATTTAAGACCAACACCAGAAAGACCTCAACCATGAGAACATATTTCAGAACCATCATAATGCCAACAATGCATTATACTCAGCAATGCTAAAGCTCCCCCTGAATCTGTGCATCCATGCATCCTTTTCATAAGACTAAGGCTCCCCCTTAGTTTTTGCATCCTGAATCACTTTCACCAACACTTCATCAAGGCATCTTTATCAAAACATTAGAAACAGAATTATGAGAACTAGAACACCACCAGAGATAGCATGCAGTATCATAGATACCAAATAGCACTGCAGCTGTGCTGAAAAGAGCTGACTCCAAGCAAAAATTGTCAGCAATCATACATATGTGGTTTTCTGTGCAGGAACTCATGTACATACGCGACTGTGTTTCAGGAAACCCGCGTATCCCAAGACATCTTCTAAAATATAAGTAAATTTGTTCTTCTGACAGACAGAGACAACTCCAACTTTAGCTTGTGAAATTCAAATGCTTCCCTGGAACATGAGAGGGAAGACAGATAGAACAATGTAGTTGTGTCTTCTAGAGTCATCCAATAGCTGCAGCATAAGCACATTAGGAACCAAGCCTTCAGATTCTTTGTAGCATCAATACATTCTTTCCATACCAGAACAACATCTTCACATAAGTGTCAAGCAATCATCCATGTGGTCCAACATCATCAAGATCTTCAAGATTTAACATGAGGTAACATATGTAGGAAAAATATCTCAACCATAGTAGCATACTCTGCATGATTTCTTCTTATTTCTAAATCAACCGACATCCAACTCATCCATGTGTGATTAAAAAAAAAAAAAAACTTATCAGCAACCAGGGCTCAAAATCTCATCATAATAATCCATGTACCAAGTTATCATCATTTGAGCATGAGTATCATAAAGATCAAAGAATAAGCAATCATATTTCCAACAATGCAATCAATAGTATTCAACCTGCTGCTCCCCCTAAACCAGTGCTCTTCCTTAACTTGTGCAATCTGAAACACCTTCAACAGCAAGTCATCAGCAACAATCTCTGCATGATCTGTCCTTATCTCTGAATTATAAGACTTTCATCTCAGCAACGAATACTCAGGCAAACAGGACTCATCCATAGTCTTCAACATAAGAAACCATGTATCATAACATCATTATTTAGAACTGATAAATTAAGCTGATACAGAGTCAAAACTTCAGTTATTATTAGTCAAACTAATGCTCCCCCTGGACCTCTGCTCCAGATCTTCAGCTATCAGATAAATTCTCTTGTCATCAATGCATACGTGGCTGTGTCAGCTAGAACTCGCGTGTATACGTGACTTTGTTTCATAGAACCCGCGTATAGAAAGTGAAATATAGAAAATTTCACACCTTCATCTTCTCCTGCAAATTTACCTTCTGTTCCTGTCTTTTCTTCACACCAGATGCTCTGTTAGAAATACATATAACCAGAATAATCAAATCAACCATGAGAGACATCATACATTGCTCCACCTGTGACGATACATTACTAGATCTCATAATGTATCTCACATCATTCCTGCAGTCAATCAAAGAAGTAAGCTTCAGAAGCGGATGACTGCAGTAGGGTCAGAATTCCCTACATTTCTGATCGGTCCTCCTTCTTTTTCCAAATTTGCTTGAACTTTCTATTTGAGTGCTGGAAGTTATCCACTTTCCCAGATCTGTTCATCCTGCATTCCCTTTCTACATTTCCATACTTATTACAAGCATAACATCTCATGTGGCCAGAGAAATAAACATAAGAATCATGATGAGCTTTTCTATTCTTCCTTCTATTACAATCAGCTGCTTTATGTCCATACTTGTTACATGAAAAACAATATCCTTTGAATAAACCAGAATACCTTTCTGAGTATAATCTGTTTGTTTGAGGCTGAAAAGATCTGCTCCTGCAATTTGCTGCAACATGCCCATAATTATGACATTTAAAGCATTCAACATCATTGACTGATTTCCTTTGAGATTTCATCATTGTTGGTTGATCGTTTGTCTCTTTCAACACTTCAGGTTTCGTATTGACACCCTCTGAATTTTTTGCACTTCCTTGTGAGCTAGATTCTCCTTTAACAGTTTCATGGAAACCAAGACCAAGTTTGATAGCAGGAGACCTTTGATTACTTAGAATATTGTCCAAAGTATTAGTACTATCATGAAACCTCAAAAGTTTAACCTTTTCTTCTAATTTACCTTTGAGAATGTTTACCTCAACCTCCAAGGCTTGACATTGCTTTGTCATGCTTTCTTCTTTCCTTCTTCCATCTTCTACTTGATGATTCCGATTTAGAATCTCTTATTTCAACCCCTTTTCTTGTTCTTCAAAATTTTTTAAGAGTTCTTCATTCTTCTTGTTTGATGCTTCGAGATCTTCTTTGAGGGAGACGATTTCTGCTTCAAGTCTTCCATTCTTCTTGTTTGATTCTTCAAGATCTGCTTGTAGAAGTTCTTCATGTTCCTTGTATGATTCTTCTATGACAGTCATGATTTTTTCTCTAAGTTCTTCATAATTCTTCTTACTTGATGCTTCAAGTTTTGCTTGTAGGGAGATGATTTCAGCTTCAAGTCCCTTACATTGATTTTGATACTCGTTCCTCTATTCTTTCATTCTAGAGATTAGCTCTTTGGAGATAGAATCCTTTTCTTTATAAGATCTTAGTTGATCTTCAACTTTGATCTTGATAACTTCTTCTAGATCCATGACATTACTTTCACTAACTTCATTATTGTTTGTACCACTAAGATCATGCAAAGGATGACCCCAATCACTATCTGATTCATCTTCTTCAATTTCTGCTGACCATGTTTTCTTAGAGATCTCCTTGCTTCGAGTAGCCTTCTTCTTTTTCTTCTTTGCCATGAGCACTTGTAGAGCTTCGTCAGAATCTGTTTCATATTCTTAAATTTTTTCTATACATGATTTCTGAGGTATCTCCTTTCCTTGAGTAACCTTCTTCTTTTGCTTCTTTGCCATGAGCACTTTCAGATCATGGTCAGAATCTTCTTCATCTTCACTGGACACTTCATCATCATCTTCTTTTGCATAATAGCTCTTTCTCTTTTCAAATTGTTTCCCTTTACCATGCTTTTCTCTATAAGGACATTTAGCAGCATAATGACCAAATTTTCCACACTCAAAACATTTGAAGGGAAGCTTACCTTTGAATCTTCCAGTACCTAGTTGGAGCTTTCTCACGAAATTCGCTTCTTCTTCATCGGATATATAGCTGGATTCTTTGACAACTTCTTTTTCCTTTCCTTTTGTAGATGCCTTAAAAGCAGCTTCTCTTATTTGAGAAGGACCTCCTTGTCTCATTTCAAAAGCAGTCAGAGTACCATGTAATTGAACAATAGTAAGAGTTTGCAGATCTTGCCTTTCTTCAATAGCTGAAACTTTAGAGTCAAATTTTGAAGTCAAGGATCTTAAGACCTTTTCCACCGAGTAGTATCAGTTATGGTTTCACCCAAATTTCTCATTCGATTTACAATATCATCCAGATGAAGAAAGAAACTAGCAACACTCTCATCACTATGCATCTTCAAATTTTCATATTCAATTCTAAGAGTTTGGAGTTTTGCACTTTTTACCTTTGTGTCTCCTTCATAGCTTAGAATGATTTTGTCCCATATGTCTTTTGCCGAATGTAGCTGCATTACTTTAGCAAATTCTGATTCAGACATGCTTCCCAATAAGACATTCACCGCTTTGGCATTGATTTCATACTTCTTTCTTTCAGCTGCATCAGTAGGAATACTTGCCGGGTATTGATAACCTTCTTCCACGATTGCCCATACATCTGCACCAAGACTTTGCAGATATGCTTTTGTACGTACCTTCCAGAATATCAGATTGCTTCCATTGAATAGAGGTGGCTTTATAGAAATTACTCCTTCTTGACTTCCCATTGCGACGGATCTCCTTCAAGCGATCAAGCTTCTGCAGAAGGACCACGCTCTGATACCAATTGTTGGGAAAAATACTGAGAGGGGGGGGTGAATCAGTATTTACTGCATAATCAAATCTTTTTACTTTTCATTCCTTAAAACCCATACGCTACTTTCCTTCAGTAAACTAGCGTATATACGCGGATCCCCTTTATGAAACTAGCGTATACACAGAGATTTAGATCTGTCATTAAATCTTCACCTATATTATTCCATCATTCATTCATCAGATGTTCAATAAACAGTAAACATGTGCAGTAAGAACAGAATAAACCATCACACAAAGCATCACACATGAACACCAGGATTTTTAGGTGGAAATCCAAATCGGGAGAAAACCACCGCTGCAGTTGCTCAGCCTTCAATATTTTATTATAGAGAAAACATCTTACAACATATGTGCTGGCGCAGACTTGACCAGCACGCAGGCACCCACCTGCGCTCGTTTACCAGCCTCTCCTGGAAGGGAGCTACGACCCCCTGACTCGTTTACCAGCCTCACCTGGAAGGGAGCTACAACCCCCCAATCTCGTTTACCAGCCTCACCTGGAAGGGAGCTACAACCCCCTGACTGAAGGCTACAACCCTCAGCACCACCTTGGACCACGTTTCATCAATTTTCACACTGGATCCAACAACTTCAATAGAACACAACTTGCAGGCCACGTTTCATCATATTTTCAGACTGGACCCATTCCATACTTTTAAGCTCAAACATACATCATCAACAGATACTTACCAATTCAGACAACACAGATCAGATAGTAGTAATACAGCAGAACAGATCAGATGTTCCATACCCCATGCTTCAGCAAACCCTAGTTTTCATACGCGCTTTCACTTCACTGATGTCGCGTATATACGCGCTTCCGTCCACACAAACCAGCGTATACCTCAGTGTATATTTTATTGCGCATATGCGCTTTCTCTTCGCTGAAGCCGCGTATATACGCGCTTCCTCCGCGGCGAAGTAGCGTATAGATCTTCAATCATTACAGAGCAGCATACTTCTGGACGTATATTCGCTTCCGTATTTACCCTTTTACTTCTACGAGGTTCGCTCAATTCGATCACTCTGTCTTCAATCAGATCTTAGTAGATACAAGTGCAAATACAAGTACATTTCAGATCTAGATCCCCTTCTTCATCATTGGTGCCTCATACATTCAGATCTATCATTCAACTGTAACCCTTTCCATTCAGATATACTTCAGAGAGAAGTATTCATTCAAGCTCGGACATCTTGCACCCACACTCATGATTTGCACAATGAATTTCTTCTCTTTATATAGGTTTACCCTTTTTCAATACCATGAGCCAAAACCACATTACATCCAATGGTATTCCTGGATGGGGTAATTTAGAGGAATCATTACCCAATACAATGGGTCAATACCATGGTGGTTACCCCTAGTTTTGCACTTTTTGAGCGCTTTTTCCCATACGCGACTTGGCACGTACTTTACCGCGTGCATACGCGACTTCTCCTAGACAAATCCGCGTATTCATTGAAACATACTCTTCTTTACTCAAAGATTTAGCATGTTTCACTTCTTTCTTCACCGTTTCTGTACACACTGCAGATACATCATATTTAAGCATAACTTCATCAAGTAAGTTGTCATCATCTTCATCAAATGGGTTGCCATTTAAGGACAACACTCAGCACCATATTGCTAACAAACATCATATCACATCAGATTTACATCATTTACCAAGTCCATCAAGTCAAGACTATCTTCATCAGGTGGTTTGCCATCAAGGAAAACACATGTCAATAGTCGCATGTCTTCATCTTCATTCAGTGGTTTGCCATCAAGGACAACACTCTGCATCATATTTCCAACACAATGAGACATTTTCGGAGTCTAATATCCCTGAGGTCTATGTCACTATACCCGATTCAGTCTCAAAACACAAATCCTTGCACACAAATAACCCTTATGCCTTGTGTGACTTCCATGGCCCCTACACTCACCTCTGTCTCTGCCTTGAAGAGTGTCGTTCCTCTTTGGAAGTGTTCCGCCAATTCAAGGCCAAGCGCAATGAGTTCACCACTCCCTTATTTGCGCATTTTGCTTTAGCAGAACCAGAGGATACACCCACTCCAATAGAAATTCCCCCTCTGATTGTTAAAATGACAGAGTCTTTGGCCACTATCCACTACCTGTCATCATCTATGAGATCCACGGTGGAAGAACCCCCTGGGACTTCCCCTTCTATTTTTCCTGACCTCCCTTCAGCGATCACCTTGGGCTCAACATCGATGGATCCATCATCTACTTGTTCTTTTTTCACCCTTCGTGAACATGTGCATGTGAACCTCACTTCTCATGATGATGATTTAGGTAGCTTTTCCGCACCACGTGGTCTTTCTTCCACCAGTCACCCCATCTTCTATTGTGATGATGACATCATGGAAGTAGTCACCACCCTTGACTTTATCTATTCCCCCTACATCAAACCCATGCATTCGAACCACATACACCTTGTGGCCATTACATTGACACCCAATTTTTGGGTAAGGGAGAACCTATATTGGAGAGGCTAGGAGAAGAAATTCTTCACAACTCTCCTAGTGTATCTAGTCATTTCGACTCTAGTACCATTATTCTTCCCCATTTAGAAGAACCTCTAGAGTCCCATATCACTGTAGATCACTCTAGGGATGATACCCCTCATCATTCCTTCATCTTACATTAACAACCCAGTCCCCTAGACATTGTTGTTGACCAACCTGTGGTTTTTCTAGGAGAGCACCTGCCCATTATCTCCAAATCCATTATTTGGGATAGTGACACCATGTATGCAAACCCAGAAACTCAAGTCCATTTTCTTCATATATGCAGTACCAAAAGAGATGTGTAATCCTCCATTCCCTTTCTATAACTTCATAAACATAACAAAAACAAATAGCCACCACATCATAAAAATGTGTTTAGATTCCCCCTTTCTAAATACATTTTTTCATGACCATAACGTGCATGGGAGCACCTATGCCCCTCAACCATAAAAATCCCATATCTTAGCCAAAAACAACACTAAAACCCCCTTTCTATGACAGGTCACACTTTTTAGGTCATTTCCTGGGATAGGTTGCAGTTTTTTGCCCAGTACCTGCTACCCAGGTCATAGAACAGACCCCAAAAAGTGTGGCCTGGCCTGTTCATGAGCTTTGGGTACCTAAATTGAAAGTTTGATCCTCTTAATGGAATGAGTAGGGTTAGGCCTCTTACCTACAACTGATGGATCTCGATTCCAACAGTCGGTTTGTCTTCTATACTTGCCCAAGATTTGGGGCCTTCTCTCCTCTCTACATTCACCACAACTACACTTGAAAATGAATGAATTTGGAGAGAAAATGCCTTATTAAAAGAGAAACCTCAGATTTTTCTTTCCTATTTTGTAGCCAAACTATAGCTCAGTTTGAAAAACTATCTATACTGTTGGAAATCTCTTACCGAGCTCTCAAATGGGTATTTTTTAGTCTTTTGTGATTTGATACTTCACCATCACAAATTTTGTCCAAGAAGCATCACTTCAACACTCCTTAAAATTGAATTTATTCACTGCAACAATTTTACTTGGGGCACCACTTTTCCTCCATACTTGTCCATGCTCGTGTCGAATTTCGTCATGAGTAACCATCTTGTACTCATTTTTTATCGTCCCCACTAGACCTTTTCTGTGTGGTAGCATCATTGAGTAGCCCTTGTTTAGAGCATCCAAGTTGAGTCATCATCACATCCATGGAGTCTATCCCAAATCCCTTTATATCCCGCTATAGTCCTCCATCCTTCATTGCTTGGTTCCTCTCTCATGTCAAACATTATGGCCTTTAGTCCTACTTTCCCCTGTCCCCTTTGATATTGTGTAAGTCGTTGCCAGGTCATCCATGCCCTTATGCTCTAACAAGGGAAGTCATCCATCCGCTACTCAGTACCCCCCATTTCATCATCATTATGTCTGTCAGTCACTCCACTATTTTCTCTCATGTCTTAGCTGAGGATCTCTTATTTCCTCACCTATGGAGAACCTTCTTCTGTCAACATCATTTCATTCATTCAAGAAGACAGGTCTAGACGGGAAGTGTACCTTGGTTCCAACTTCCACTCTTGTTTGGTGACTCGTATTAGCAAAAGGGACTCCTTATTGCTCTTTTACTTGATTTTTTCTCAGCTCCAGCTCTTTATATAATGATTGAGATCCATATACTTGATGGTTCAATGATGTAGCAGATGATACTGGTGATTCCCAGGTGTGTGTACGATGATTTCAGACCTCATGAGGGGGTGGCCCTTCAGGTAGCCCCCCACATGCCGATATGACCTCTTAAGTACAACCTTCGATGTAGCTCCATAGATTTGATGATGTCAGCATCAGTCTCTTGCAGCACCTTTTAGTTTGCATGTATCAGTCAAATTTTTAGAGCCCTTTCTTGTTTATAGGGGCACTTTAGTTGTACTTATATCTCATGTACTTAGATATTATTGTATAAGTCCTAGCTGTTATTCCAGGAACAATATATATGTGGGATTCATTATCATGTTTTTACCTGGCTTATGTTTATTCCAACATGTACTATATTTTCCAGTCCCTTGTTTATTGGATGCATTATTCTTTGTACTTTTTCTCAGCGGGCATAGGTATGCCTCCCCCGTCACCTATAGCACAGGTACTCACTCATAAAAGATACTTGTTGCACCTATAAGTATCACCTCCTTAGGGTCTAGTCCTCTAGCACTTTAGTCTACCTTATATTTCTCTCTCTCTGACTTACCCTTCGGTGTCTAGTGATTGAGTTCTTACAATGTACTTCGGTCATACGATTAGCTCCTAACGTTCACACACTTGGGGGCAATCTGTTACACAATTTTTTGGTCATCTAACCTGTTACTATTAGATGGACCTAAGTACACCATGTAAGACCCCAATTTTACACTAAGTAAAATTGCTTTCACTATGAAATATAACTTACTAAACCACATTTATTAAATTTTTTATGGTCTAAACAGGAAACCCCATGAGGAAATATTAAATAAATCCACATATGTTTGATTTTCCTCAAGGAATAATGAGTTAAACAACAATTTAATTAATATTCCTGGCCATATTTAACCCAAAACAGGAAAATTAATTAGATAAATTATTATTTATCTTATTATTTTCTAGGAATAATTATTTAAACCTTATTTAAATAATATTCCTTGTTAAATTTGACTAAATCATTCATAAATAATTAAATAAATCATTATTTACTTGATTATTACTCAATCACATCCTTAAGTTAATAAATAAATCATTTATTTATTTATTATTTACAAATAAAGGGATTTGACAAAAGTCAAATTCTTTTTCCATCTAACAAATATAATAAAATATTCCATAAAAGTTGGATCTAGATTTGGTTAATAATATTTTAATTATGCACCAGTATCTAGAATAACTCAATATTTTTTTATAAATAGAAGGGTTTTCCATTCACTCACTACCTTTTTTTGCCTAAAGACCACTCCGGATCTATACTTTTGGTCTGACTTTGATCCACCACCATTGTCATATTTTGCTACCATTTTTCTTCTAAGCTCCCTTTGAGTTCCATTTTTTGTCTAGGTTTTCTACATCATCAAGAAAGAGGGATTTTAGATCTGGAGTGTTGAGTACTTACAATAACCCATCCCATTGAAGGGTACTGGTTACATCTTTCTATGTTCCCTTCCTAAGTGTCAAAAAATACAAAAATTCTTTAAAACAATCTTGTCTAGTCTATTGGATGCATGGAGCAACTCTTGCTATTATTTAGTGCTTAGTGTATTTTAATGCATAGATCTAGATTTTTGCAACATTTATCTTGGTCAACTAATTGTAGATCTAAAGATATTGGAAGCCACCTTTACTGTTAGGGCTATTTTTTATGCACGGCTAAAGTGATCCTTTTTCATCTTGGAATTAAGATTCATACTAACAACTATTCAACCACAAACGATTGTACACTCGTATCAACCAGTTCAACCTATTACACCCACATAATTTCCATTTGTTAATACATTCTTACCCCTATTACAAGATTAAAATGTTGTACAAAAACCTTATCAAGAGGGTCCTTCAACTCAAAACCCTCAAATATTAGGTCCACACACTCCAAATCATTTAGTTAATTTACAACAACTTGTATCCAGAATCATTTATTCACAAGCTTGTTTACCATTTTATGGGATGTCACAACCACAACCTGGTTATACCTATCAACCGAATCCAAGTTATCCTAATTTTGGTTATAACATTAATGGACAGACCCCTTGGCAGCGACAGGCACAAATATCTCAAATTTCATTTCAACAAGTATCATATCTAGGTTTTGGTCAACAGAATCCTCAAGCGTTTTCTTATCAAAACAACCCCTATCTAGGTTACCAATAGTAGATTCCTTATGTTGGTGCTCGAAGGCCTGTTTCTCAAGCAATTCCATCTTACCCTGGCTATGCTCAACCTGACCTTAATATATAGTTGCCTTTTGTTGAAACTTTAGAGTTACCAAATTTAAATCGGCTAACCAATGATCCAATTAACTATGCTCCTTGGTAGCCGGGAATACCTCACAAATTACTGTCGGATATTCCTAATTTCAATGGAAACCCTCGGGAAGACCCATCAACTCATGTCATTACTTATTATTTATGGTGTTCATCAAACACCCTCAATGATGATTCTGTTCGACTACGTCTTTTACAGTGTATGCTCATAGGTCTGGTTACAAAATGGTATATTCAGTTATCTAGAGATTATTTTGATAGTTTCACTACCCTAACTACTATAATTTTGAATCACTTCCAGTTACCCATATGATATGAAATTGGAACGGAACTTTTGAACAATTTCAAACAGGCTAATGCTACTCACATTTCTGATCATATTCATGAGTGGTGTCGTCGTCATAGAATCGTTAATACATTTGTTCTGGATCATCTCCTTGCTAAATGGTTCATTAAGTCCCTGTTACCATCTATAAATGAGGATGTGACTAAGGGTGGTTTCATCACATAAGAGAAAGTTATCACTCGTGCCCAATATTTAGAGTTTATTTACACTCAGTCTGGCATGCTCTATGAAAAAATTCCAAACGTGCCGAGATCTAATTTTATTGTTCCTCCTCAATTAAAGGACTCGCATGCTGTATACGGCTTGATTGGTACTGCAAGCACACATCATACTACTTCATTTTATCCTGCACCTTCTTCCTAAATTAATGTTGTCTCGTTTGACAAGGGCAAAAGTGACAAGCAACTCGGAAGTAAGAAAAAGTGGAAATCTAAGAAAAAGAAAATTTCTAACCCCTGATCAATCGTCTACACCTAAGAAGCCTCATTATCCATACATAATATGTAATGAGGAACACTTTGTTATGGATTTTCCTCATTTCACTAAAGTCTCAAAAATCATCAAGACTTCTCATGCGTCATCTGTGTTGACACACCCATTTCCAAATTCGGACACAAACATTGTTGCTATGGATCGAGCTTCTACTTCCCAAGTACTTCTTTTATCTGCCACAAAACCTTCAAAAAATATTTTATTGTCAACACATAATAAAGGTTATGGTAGTCAAGCTATTGATCAACCTACTACCTCCACTATGAATCCATCTATGGAATCAGTACCACCTACTACTATTCCTGAATTGACAGTCAAGCCACCAAAGGGAGTAATTCACAAATCGACATTTAATCCTCGAGTAAGAGCTACACAAAATTATAATATAGTTGAAGATTTGGCTCAATCCCCTTCAGCTATGTCTGCTCTCAAGGTATTAAAAAATTTTCCCTCCCAAAAATAGGCTTTATTGTCAGATATTGGTGGAATTGATCCGACTGATTTTAATCTTGTTGTCTTTAATCATATAGGCTATGTACCGCAACTACCAGCAGAATTGGAATTCTCCATATAATGAATGTTCCCAATCACCTTGTTCATCGCACTATTATTGATGAGGGAGCATCTACATACATTATGTCTCTAAATTGTTGGAATTCACTTGGCTTGCCACACTTATCACAATCATCAACAACGTTGAAGGATTTTGATGGATGTACATATAAGCCTTGTGGTATTATTAATAACCTGCATGTTGGACTAGGGGGGAAAATAGTGAATGTTGATGTGGAGGTTGTTGATGGATCCCTTGACTATAATATTCTACTTGGAAGGCCATGGGTATAAGCAATGACTGCAATTGTTTCTACATATTTAAGAAAGATTTCCTTTCCATATAAAGGTACTATCACAATCATTAATCAACTATCCTTCTTTGCCTTTGTTTCGCAAGTAATTGGATGTGTTTCTTTCTTTCATGCACCCCAAATAGCACCTCAAAAAATTGGTGTAGGAATCTTAAAGGATTCCACTCTCATGCGAACCTTTGCATTACCGCCGCTCGCGACGTCGGCAGAAATTGCAAGTATAGAGGCCTGCTACATGATCTCTTCCACTCCAACTAGCTTAAGGGAGAGTACGGGTGATTCTGAAATTGTTATGTTGGATGAGTTTCTGCCACCCAACCCTATTGAGATGGCATAGAAATCAATCTATCTAGCTTGGGCTGCGAATCCAAAATCAGTGTCACTAGTTGTTTGGGTTGATCGTTCCTTATATTTTGGTACTCCCTCTGATCCTTTTTCCTCAATGCTCTTTACAGATGAGAATATTTTGAAAGCCATGATGTTAGAAGGAGAACCATGGGAATATTATCATCATCGTTCCCATATTCCTGATTATGAAGAAAACTATCTTAGTAAACTATATCACCCATCAATCAAAAATTTCTTTCCAAATTCTTTAACTGTTAATGCAATGAATTCCAAGCGAAATATGTCAAATATTAAAGAAACCATTTCTATCAATATTTCAACCAAAATGGCATTGTAGAAAATATTCTTGTTGGTGTATCTTGTTCTCCATCAGAACTCGAAACACATCACTCTCTATTTCGTGAATTCCGTGATGTATTTTCTTAGTATTAGGAGGAAATGCAAGACATAGATACTAGTATTGTTGAACAAACCATTAATATGTATCTTGATGTCAAACTGGTGTTTCAATGGCTTCGTCTTGTTCATTTGAAGAAAGCCACTGCCATCAATGAAGAAGTTGAAAAACTTTTGCGTGCTGGTGTAATATTCCTAAAATTAGCATGCAGCTAATGGGAATATTAAATTTTGTTTCTTACACCTAGTAGGTGAATAAATGGGGGAAAGAGACCCATACTTATCTTGTATTAGCATAAAAGCCCTCTTGGTGTGAAAAGGAGATATCTTAGTGGCCGTATTTTTCACTTTCCATGTATCAACAGGAAAAGAATCATGTTGATTCATTCAAGTTGACCAAGTCAATAGCGCAATATGGAGTAGTCTTGATAGAGCTACAACGAAGTTTTGGAGGGAAAGTGCTCACATGGTGTTGGAAACCCTAATAGGTGGGGCCCAAGGTGAGGAGGCTCAAAAAATTTATAAGGATAAAGATAGCAGACATTTGGGGTTAGCTTATGGATTATTTATTTTGGTCTGCTTAGACTCTTTAGCGTTCTCTTATTTTTCAGCAGAGTTGCAGTGTTGTTTAGCACAAGGCATTCCTGCTTAGGGATTCCTTCTCATACCTTGAGTGATCTCATGGAGGAGAATTGTTCAGAAATTTTCCACATATAGGCTTGAGGCCAAGCATCCTCCTTCAGCTACAACATTATTCTTGTAGTAGGAAACGCTGTGTTGCAAGGTGTTGCAGTGGGAAGATCACAACACCCACTTTCTGAGCTTGTCTTTCAGAGGAGGGAGCCTCCCTCTCTTTGCAAGATCTGTAAAGGAGGCTTTGAGCTCATTGGACATATTGGCATGTGGCCCCAAAAGCTCCCATAATTTACAACATATTTCTCTAAAGAAACTGCATCATTTTCCAAAGTGCTACAGTATTAGGGTTTGAGCCCTTGCTTGTGAGCTTACTCCTTGGAGAAAGGGCCAACCCTTCTCCTGAAAAGCTCTGTACTTCATTTTTCTTCTGTCATTTGTATATTACAACCATATTTATTTAGTGCTACAGTATAGCTATGTTTTTTAGATCCAGATCTGCAGATATTCTCTTTTTTACATTTGTCTCTCATGAAACCCTTGCCGGGTTAATCTTATTTTGTATAAAAGGGAGGAATATCCATTTTCTCAGCCATTGGATACTTGTAGACTCTATATATGTTATGTCACATTATTTTATTCATAAACCTCCATTAAAATAATTCTATAATATGCTCCAGTATTTTCTATTGATGTAAGTCATGGCGTTTGGGCTTAATTGAGGTGATTTGACTTGGGGAGATTTGTTTAAGGTGGCTAGAGTTATTTGTTTCAGCTCTAATTCTGTATGTGGGTTGCATATTGTCAAAAATAATGGATCCAAGTCCCATTCCCCACTATTATTGCATTATTTTCTGAACACAACCATTTTATGCCCTACATTGCTGCATTTCCCCACTTGGGAAGGAGTATATAGGCCATACTCTTTCTGAGGTTATTTCATCTATTGGTTAGATGTTATTTTACATCTAATGAGCTGATTTACATTTCCAAGCTCATGATTTTATGAAGCTCTAGCTTTGGAATATCTTTAGAATTCCATTTGTTATAGAAAATCCTTGTTTTGGGATATTAGAGTGGTATCAGAGTTGCCATCTTGGCTCAGGCTATGGATTTCAGATCCAATCAGAAGACAAGAAGAAGAGGAGAACAAAATTATGGAGAGGATGAGATTACTCTCATCAATTTTCAGATCTAAAAGGAAAGAAGAAAGATGCAATAAAACTCCAAGAGGGTTTCAAGAAGGAAAAAGCTGCAATGAGACCTCTAGAAGGTTTCAAGAGGAAGAATAAGATCCATGCACTCCCTGTTCTCATAGAGGAAGTGGAGAGAAAGAAAACCACTTAGAACATGAGATCCTGAGAGGGTATTTGGCAGAATACAAGTGCCAACCTAGGGCTTTCAAAGAGACCCTAGATTTTCCTTAGTTTATCTAACTGAGAGAAGAAAGAAGGCCATGCAGTAAGAGGATGATAAGGGGAAATAGATTCCTATTTTCTACCTTCGATGGATCACCCTTATGTACAACAGAATCTTGGGTGATGAATTTAGAAGCATTTTTCCTGCTACATCCAGTAGTAGAAAAAGAGGTTGTGGAGATCTCAGCATTGCACTTGGAGGGCAAGGCAAGCTCTTGGTGGTTCAGCCATGTGAGTCATGCAAGAGTATCTAATTTTTCTTATTCCACTCAAAGGGTGATCAGAATATTTGACAGTGAGAGATCAGATAAGAAGGAGACCTCATCCCCACTTGAGGAGACCTTTTTCAGCGTTGTTACATTCATGAGGGAGTAGCCATCCATATCAACAGTTGGATCATCCAACACACTGAAGAGAGGAACCCTTGAAGCCATACAAGATGTTCCCAAGACTCACCAAGGTATGTTTGTATTTCCATTTCCTATCATTTAAAAAAATATTATGGAAAACATTGGGAATTTGTCCTCACTTAGTCAAGGACCAAAACACACTACTGGGGTGAAGCAACAAGATTCCATTGCACTGTATGACCTTGGTTTAAACAAAGAAGGGATGAACATTTATTCCATTGCACCCTTTTTGAGTTTCATGCAGCATGAGGAGTTAGGATGTGAGATTTTGGAGGGCCTCATTAGTGTTGTGCCACTTTCTAATGATGTTTTACTTTCACCACACTTGGATCCTATTGGATTCAAGAGCATCATTGATGAGAGGTATTTTCTAAAAGATCGCCAAGTGGTTACATCTAAACTTCCCATGAGGTGTAAGGAGGAAGATCTGCCTTGTGAGATTGGTAGTATTCATTGGGAAGATACGAAGGGGAAGAATGATTGGAGGCATCCACATTTGGATAAATGGAGGTGGATGGAGAGCAAGAGGTTGGTGAGCCCCTTGCAGATCTATGACACAGGGCAGCAAGAGGCAAAGATACGTTGGCTACTCTTGAGAGAGTTTGGCCATCTTGGGTCATAATATTTGTCAAAAAGTAGGGAGGCATGGCATGGCACCCATATGTTAGAACAACAGAAAACTCGTTTGTATGGGGCATCATACAAGATAACCATAATGATATTACTCTATGGCTTGTATGAGGGAGAGATGAGGGAGAAACAAGAGTTTTTTTCATTGTGGTTACACTTGGGAGAGTATGGGTAGAAATCTTCCCATACTTTTCATGAAATTTCCAAAGAAAAGGAAGGCACATTCAAGGTGCGAGGAGACTACCCTTCAGCATTGAACGATCATGAGAGACTTCCATGTAGGGAGAATATATTCTCACATAAAAACATGATGGTGGATGGCTTTGGCATATGGAATTTAAAAGGGAGGATTCATGGAGCCTTATTACTAAGGCCAACAGAGCTGTCACATAGGAGTATGTTCTTATTGATGGAGTATTCCAAGGAGAGGATGTATCCCTTCTTCTTGAAAATTTTTATGAGGAGATTCTCATGGGAGGACTCATCCATGGACCTCACTTTCATCCTACTCCTTATGTATAGTAAGAAATTCATTTATGTACTTATTGATTACTCCATTGAGTATTTGTATCTTCTCACCATATATGAACAAAACATTTCTCCACAAGGGAGCAAGGGTAGTTTTGGGTTTCATGGTCACTTTAGGGCCAATATTTGTAATGCTAGTAGCCCATATATACATGATTTTGTGCAAGTACATTGTTATTTTGATTATGTACAACTGATATTCATTACTTCTTATTACCCCATGGTGGAGGAGCAAACATGCACAACTTGTAACTCATTGAAAAACCACTTGCCACATGATATTCTCAAACAATAGTTGGGGAGATTGCGCAGCATCCACTTGGAAAACCATTTGTACCATCCAAAATTGCACACAAAATTCAGAAATTTTCTGATTTGGATGCCATATGGTGATGATGTGCCATCCATCTTGTATGGAATGGTTTGGGTTGGCATGGCTCATGACCTTGGAGAGAGGGCCCTTGGAGACTCAATCTTCTTCTTTCGATTTGAGGGTAATCATGTTGCAGCCCAAGATCAACATGCCCTATACACTTATCATAAATAGAGTGGTGGACAATGTAGAATAGGCCCTCTTGGCTATCATGTTCATTTATTCAGCCCACCTACACTTCAGGAGCCAAAGGAGGAGGGGATTGTGCATGAGTTTCCATGTTAGAGGGTAACTCATTTCATATGGATGATAGCTTGGGGGTAGAGGTTTCACTTGGGAATGATAATTTCCCATGCATCTCAAACTCCATGCCTTGAGAGGACCTCTGGACAACACATACTTGTCTCCTTGAGTATGTTACTTCTGCATGATGATAGCCATTTGGGATGTACACCAAATGATAATTTGTTTGCTAAGGAAAGGAAATATGGAGTTTCATTATTGAGAAAACATCTTATTCCTTGGAGGAGCTTATCATATGAGGATGCTATAGGAGGACGGAAGGAGACCTTCCAGTTCTATCCTTGCAGTTGCTTGAGGACAAGCAACATTTGGGAGGGGAGGAATGTAATATTCCTAAAATTAGCATGCAGCTAATGGGAATATTAAATTTTATTTCTTGCACTTAGTAGGTGAATAAATGGGGGAAAGAAACCCATACTTGTCTTGTATTAGCATAAAATCCCTCTTGGTGTGAAAAGGGGATATCTTAGTGGTTGGATTTTGCACTTTCCATGTATGAATAGGAAAATAATCATGTTGATTCAGTCAAGTTGACAAAGTCAACAACGTTGTATGGAGGAGCATTCTTGATAGAGCTACAAAGCAGTTTTGGAGGGAAATTGATCACATGGTGTTGGAAACCCCAATAGGTGGGACCCAAGGCGAGGAGGCTCACAAATTTTATAAGGAGGAAGATAGCAGACATTTGGGGTTAGCTTATGGATTATTGATTTTGGTCTTCTTAGACTCTTGAGCATTCTCTTTTTTGATCACCATTTAACATGAGTCATTGATTAATCAAACATTGATAAGTCAGGTAACAAACATTATATCAAATGGTGATATATTTGAAGAGTTGGTTGAGGTGAAACAAGGTAAGAAAAGTCACGTGCATAAAAGCTAGAGGCAGAAGTGATATGAAAAGGCTGAGGTATAAAGTAAAAAGGATAACGGAAATAAAAAAATTGCAAAGACATGGTACGAAGAGCACAGAACGGAGATATTAAAAGGATTGCCGCTTTATGAATATGCACCCAAGGGAATACTATGAGTGGGAATTTCCATGGGGGTCGAGCAGCGAGAGAGGGAAAGGACCCATACCCTCACGGAATTGCAATAACCTGACATGGTGGGGACCCAAGGCCACAACGACGTGGAAAGAGTAAAGCACAGGGTTATGGTGATGTGGCAGAATGCAATGTGGGCCCTTACGACTGGTAGGTTATGTATTTAATTCCCTTTGCGAATGATATGTTTTAGGAATCATATGGTGCATGTGACAGAGAGGTAAGGTAAGTTTCTAGATGAGCTGGTACTAAGGCCCATACTAGTATTAAACCCAGCACGCGGTGTTCACCTGTCCCCAACTAACGCCTAATCCCTACACGTCGCGTGCCCCACTGTCAGTGTCCTTACGACACTTACCCTGCTTATCTCACCTCTACGCCTCTTCATCCCAGAATTACCAGTCTTAGACAGCAGTTTCCTGTATTTTACGACAGTAAAAGCCGCAGGTTTTCCCAGTTACGGTATATACAAAGCAGGAGCAAGTACCAAGTCTACCCAATCATCACCAGACTACCCCCCTTGCATCACTTTCCCAAGAAAATTTACCTACTGTACAGGTACTCCGTCCCTTATATTCCCTCTATTTTCCTTTCGTTTTTCCTTTCTAATTTCATATGTCAGTCATGGGAAGGGGCACACCCAAGAAAAACAAACCAGAGACCCCCCAGGTCCGAGAAGCTAGAAACCCTCCTGGGTTCGATCCTTTCATTGACCAACAAGCTAGAATCTGCGATCACCAATACCCTTTCCCCATTAGTAGTATAATACCTGAGCTTTTTTCGCGACATGTCCAGAATAGGGATCGATATCGAGTGGTCGTATCAGGATTTTACCATCAGATTACCCCCCCAGTCTTCCCGGTGGTCGAGTTTATCTGCTGGCTCAGAGACGCCTATGATGAAAACCGACGCACGTTTACCTCCACTCAGGGGAACAATATTTTCTCCCTTTCGCCCGACATCATCCGGAAAGCCGTCAGTTTTCCCACCAGCACCACCTACACTACTTTCAGAGAAGAAGCTTTAACCTCCCAGTTTACCAAATTTCCAGGGGAGCATCAGAAAAGCTTCATTTCTTCTATTACCAGCAGCCAGGCTACTTCCCTTCCCGGTGTGGAACTTATCCCATTAATCCTGTTTAAGGAAGAAGTGCAACCCATCCTCGCTCTCATTGTAGGTCTTTTAGGTATAGGTGGGTTGGGGGAAACTTCCAAAGTATGTGTTTTCTTTCTGTGGTTAATGTCTCAGAAAGGGGTCATCCTGGATATCCCGGGTTACTTATCTACCAACATTCACACCCAATTCCAAGAGATTTCAGAAACCAGTCACTTTCGTTTCTGTTCAATAGTGTTCTGTCTTTTCTTGTACCAGCATGCTGATAGGTTTGAGGGTTTGGGTTTGGATAGGGTGTACGAGGTCAATTCTCAACCCCGACCTGTTTTTGACTGAATCTTTGCAATGCACTAATTTCCATAAGGGGTGGGTTATTTAGGTTTCCTAAATTATTTCATTTCCATTTCTTACACCATCATTCATGATTCGCCATCACCTAGGGTTTTTCCTGAAATGAAGAACTTGCTGCAAGCTGGTAAAACCCAGAGCACCAAGGATTGGTATCTCTCTGATAATTATACTGAAATTCGGGTCTATGGAGCCAAGGTCACCCCTTACCTACTGCTCGTGCTTCCCGCTCAGCGAGTTTATGCTATGGAGTATATTTGGCAAGTCCTCAAGGCTAACCAGCTCCACTTTGTCCCCACTAAGAAGGGTTACATACTGAGGCTTCCTACCCATATCGGCCCGTTCGTCGTGAATTCAAGACACACCCTTCCCATTGTCGAGAATCTGTTGTAGGGCATGGACCTAAGACAGGGGCAGGCTTGGGCCTATGATCCTCGAGAGATTATTTCAAACAGAAGAAAGAGGAACAGGTCCACCGGCTATGTTCATGAATCAAGATCGTTTATATAGTGGAAGGCTAACATGGAAATTTGGCCTTTGATTTCGCAGATGGAAACATATTCATCTGCCACATGGGAAGAGGAAGGCATCCATAAAGGCCAAGAAGAAGAAGTGGGTCCTTTAGGAGCGGGTTCTCCCACTCACAAAAATCAGAAAATAGTCTCAAGTGAGGCCGAAGTGATAGCGGAAGAACAACTGCTTGAACCGTTCACACCATATGCGCAACTTGACAGCATCAAGGCCGGAATCAAAGTGTTGAGAGAAAACACCACCTCCTCCGACTTCACTGAGGTCTCATAGGCCATTGGGGACTACACTTCACCAGTAGCAGTTGAAAGGATCAAGAGAAATAGGATAATCATAGATAAATAAAAAGCCGAGCTGGAAGGGTATGTAGAGAAATATCACACCAAGATTTCAGCCACCATGAACGTGGATACCGAACACCTGGTACTATCTATGGCTGAAGCCATTTTGGACCCTGATACAGGTGCCACTAGCTACCGGGTGCTCGAGCATGCAATTAACATGGCTAAGGTGCCAGCAACCAATATGTGTAACCTGTTTCAGGTCGTAGGTGATATGCTGAAGGATGAGGTAATGAGGGTTACCATTGCACTGAGAAAACTCGAGAAAAAGCATGAACAGGTGAGGACTACCCTGAAGAACGAGCAGGCAAGTACCCGCGCCCTGGAAAATCAAATATGTGGCCTCCGGGATCAAATCAAGAGGAAAGAGACCAGGGAAGCAAACCCGTAGGGCTTTTTAATAGACCAATTACAAAAGGAAGTTGCCTCATTGAAAAGCAAAGCCTACATGCCGGCCTCCCAGCATGTGCAGACAGCCGAGTTGGCGCAAGTAGAGAAAGAAAAAATGGAATTGGCCAGCACATTGTCAAAAGAAAGAGAAGATAAGGAGAAATTGGCAGGAACAATCGCTACCCTTCAGAGTAGGTTGTAAAAGCTACAGAACACTTGGGACACGCAAAAATGTGCGCCTACTACAACACCACCTAAGACGAGTTCACTTTCAGAGAAGCTGGACGCAGCGAAAGCTGCAAATGATATACTGGAGAAACAAGCTTCCACCGCAAGGCAAAGGATCACGGATTTGGAAAAATCCCTGTTAGAGAATACTAGAAAAATAGAAGCATTGCATAAAGAGATTGAACAAGAAAAGAAAATGAGGGCCGACCAGCAGAAAACCATAAATGATCTCAATGCACGCCTAAAGGGTAACCTCACTCTCAGGGATGGTAGAAAGATTATTTGGTCCGAGATCATTTCATCCATAACAGAGCAATGGGAGTTTCTAAAAGTCATCGAGGAGATGAAATCTTCAGCACTCTATATCAGGAGGAGACTTCAGGAAGGGGATCTCGATTTGGTCAAGAGAGCTCAGCACACTAGGGAATATGTGTCATTCTTGAAAGGGATGAGAGCTAGAGAAGCAGAGCAGTATGGCATAGTCAGTTGGCATAAGGAAGCCTTAGAATGCCAGAAAATCATTGATAACGAATCGGCTCGCGTCGCGGCTTCGAAGGCCTTGCAACAGTTGGTATACAGCGTGGACTGGTTTGATGCGGTTTGGGCCGAGATTACGACAGCAGGGCTCCCGATGTGCTGGGACTCCACCACCCCTTCCATGCTGCGATCATTACCGGAATATGAAGCGTTACTGAAGCAAGAAAGGGACTGGGCAGATGTTCTGTCAAATAAAACCACCCAGCTAAAGGCCGAAACAATTATTGCATCACTCCGCCCAGAGTTTGCCCTCCTTCACTTGTTAAAACATAAAATTCCTACCGAGGAAAATTCGAGTGATCTCACTGAGGCCTTCATTAGGGTAGAAGAATTTTCAGTGATGCCTAAGCCTGCCGCGGACAGTCAGCAGAGGTGCATCCAGTTTGTTAGCCAAATTGTCAGCTCATCCGCAAACGTGCAGCCACCAGTATCAGCAACAGCCTCGACCCCTTCTCACAAATTATGCATTTTTATTTCATGATTCGGCCCTCGCGGCCTTTTTACTTTTTACTTTAGTTAGTCATTTTCAAGTTTCAGGTGGAATTCATATTTCACCACAGCAATTTACTTTTACTTAGAATATTATACAATTTTGGTTTTAAATGGCTGAGCACCTAACAACAAAGGATGAGAGGTTTGTTATTCCTCATCATAATTTTGTTATTTTGACAAAGACTTGTAACAAATTCCTGGCATGCGAGAAAGATATTTTCCCAAAATATCTTCTCGCCCGAGCAGAGAAGTTCCTATATAAACAACAACATAAGAGAGCACAGGGTTCATATTTTATTAGAAAATTATGCTGTAAGAGAATTTTGTATGCATGTTTGTTTAACTCTTGCATGAAGGTTCAGAGCCCGTTGGGTTTCAATGAAGAGAAGTTTTATCTGTAAGGGAGATTCCAGTCTTTGATATTTAATAGAACATGACTTCTCCTTTATGTGTTGATCAATTGTTCATCTCATCTCATCAGTTTCTCCTGTATCATGTTTTGGAATGCAAGCAGCTCATTTATTTTAATGTGAACTTATCCTAGTTGATACTTATGTTGGAATCAATCTAGCGCTTTAAATATATCTCATGCATGATATATTGTTCCATTCTCACAGCATCCAAACTTCATCTAAATTGGCTTCAATGTTATTTTATTTTGGAATATGCTATTATTGTGAATGGATTCTTAAATAGATAAGCCCATTACATGGTGATATGTGTGTCAAGATATTATCTATGTGACAGCTGATATTTACTCATTCCTTGTTACATAGTGAACATTTGCTGATTACTTATCTCTGTGAAGTATTGTTGAACTGGCCTTCTTTACCGTGAACTGTATTTAAATTGTCTGCTGCCTGTGCGTAAGATTTTTACACCTTGTTTTTGCAATATACCTTTTTATGCATCAAATTTATGAAATTTTTGGTCCCATTCAAGTTGAACTTCCTGTTTATAAATGAATGGCATGATATTTTTGTCCTGCTAGTTATCCCCATTATATTATATTACTTTTTATCTCTGCTACTTAAGATGTCCTCGGCACTGGTCTTTCACAACTCAAGGCTGTCTCTAGGATCGACAACACTCTTTTTGTTCAATAGAGTTGTAGTGTTGTTTAGCACAAGGCATTCCTGCTTAGGGATTTCTTCTCCTACCTTGAGTGATCTTTTGGAGGAGCATTTTTCAGCAATTTTCCACATCTAGGCTTGAGGCCAAGCATCCTCCTTCAGCTACAGCATAATACTTGTAGCAAGAAATGTTGTGTTGCAGGATATTGCAGTGGGAAGATCACAACACCCACTTTCTGAGATTATATTTCAGAGGAGGGAGCCTCCCTCTCTTTGCAAGAACTGTACAGGAGGTTTCTAAGCTCATTGGACATCTTGGCATGTGGCCCAAGTAGCTCCCATAATTTACAACGTAGTTCTCTGAAGAAACTGCGTCATTTTCTAGAGTGTTGTAGTAGCAGGGTTTGAGCCCTTGCTTGTGAGCTTACTCCTTGGAGAAAGGGCCAAACCTTTTTCCGGAAAGCTCTGTACTTCATTCTTCTTTTGTAATTTGTATATTTCAGACATTTTTATTTAGTGTTGTATTATAACTGTGATTTTCAGATCCAGATCTACAGATCTGCTCTTTTGTACATTTGTCTCTCATGAAACCCTTGTCGGGTTAATCTTATTTTGTATAAAAAGGGAAGAATCTCCATTTTCATAGCCATTGGATACTTGTAGACACCATATGTATTATGTCACATTATTTTATGTATAAACCTCCATTAAAACAACATTTTCATATGCTTTAGTCTTTTCTATTGATTTAAGTCATGGGGGTTTGGGCTTAATTGAGGTGATTTGACATGGGGAGATATGTTTAAGGTGGTTAGAGTGCTACACAACATTTTTTCACCGTCCCTGCAATCCCTCATCCCATACATTGGAGGACTATTCCCATGACCTGTGAACAGTAAAATGTCCTGAAAACACCTTCATGGAATCCTCCTACATAAGGACAAACATTCTCTTGAAGAACATTTCGTATGAAAAACCCAAAAAACATTCCTTAATAGGCTTGGCGCAATTGAAACATAGGGATAGAGCGCCAACTGGCACGCCCTCTAGTGTTCATTTTCCCCATTGGCACGAGGGATGAAATGGCTAGTTGCGCCAAGACGAAAACATCTATTTTTAGGGTTTTTCAGAGGAAATGTTCTTCAGGAGAATGTTTTTCCTTTTGCGGGAGGATGCCATGAATCATTCTTACATAGTATATGTACATAGGTGATTTTTTTTCATTTTTGTGCATGGTGTGGTGTGCTTTGTAAGCATTTTTCTGCTCATTGGGTCTTCCTGATTGTGCAGATGTCTATTACTCCTTATGTCGGTTTCGCAAATGGTGTCTCCCGCAGTACTAGGAATCTGTCTTCGGTAGCCTGGGTAATCTACAATCTTGTTGGTGATTTAGTTAATTTACAAGGTGTTTTTCTAGGGCCTGCTACAAGTAATGTCGCGGAATATAGTGCCATTGTACATCGTGTGCTGGGGGCATTGGGTCCAGACTTCCAAGATGTTTTCCTTCCATCGGATGGGCAACCCTTGGAAGCTATGACTTCTTATTCATTATGATGAGTTTTGTCGGAGCAGAGTTCATTTTCTTGTGTCAAGATCCTTAAAAAATGAAACAAGCTCACCGGAGAAGGGTTCTTTTTCTTGTGTCAAGCTTGTTAGTATGAATCTTTTTTCGAAGTGTAAGAAAAAAGACCACTTTAGCTACGCATAACTAATAGCCCTAACATCAAATATGGCTGTCAATATCTTCAAATCTGCAGTTAGTTGATCAAGACAAGTGCTGCAAAAACCAGGTCTATGCATAAAAAGACATTAAGCAGTAAAAACAAGGTTTTGCTCCATATATCCAATAGACAAGACAAGAACAATATTTTTGAAAGAATTTTTGTATTAAGGGAACCTGGGAGGAAAACAAGAAGGAGTTTCCAATTCTCCTCAATGGGATGGGTTCTTGGAAGTCCTCAGCACTTTAGATCTAGCATTTCTCTCTCTTGTTGGTGTAGAAAACCCAGACAAAGATAGGACTCAAAGGGAGCTCGCACAACAAATAATGGAAAATATGACAATGATAATGGCTCAAAGTTAGACCAAGATTTTATATCCAGAGTGATCTAATAGGCAACAAAAGGTGAAGAATGGTAGGAAAAACCCTCCTATTTTTAACAAAATATTGGGTCATTCTAGATCTTGGTGCATGATTAAAATAACATTAACCAAATCTAGATCCATCTTTTATGGAATATTTTATTATATTTGTTGGAGGGAAAGAGTATTTGACTTGGGTCAAATCCCTTTATTTGTGAATAATAAATAAATAAATGATTTATTTATCATTTTAAGGAAGTGGTTGAAAGATAATCAAATAAATAATGATTTATTTAATTATTATGGGTGATTTAGTCATATTTAACAAGGAATATTATTTAAATAAGATTTAAATAATTATTCCTAGAAAATAATAAGATAAATAAGGATTTATCTAATTAATTTCTTTTTTTTGGGTTAAACATGACCAGGAAAATCAAACAAATATAGGTTTGTTTAATATTTCCTTTTGGGGTTTCCTGTTTAGACCATAAACAACCTAATAAATGTTTTTTATTAAGTTATTTTACATAGTGAAAGAAATTTTACTTAGGGTAAAATTGGTCTTACGTGGTGTACTTGGGTCCATCTAATGGAAGTAGGTTAGATGACCAAAAAATGGTGTAACAGATTGCCCCCCAGCGTGCGAGTGTTAGGAGAAAATTGTATGACCGAAGTACGTTGTAAGAACTCAATCACCAGACATCAAAAGGGAAGTCAGAGAGAGAAATGTGAGGTAGACTAATGTGTTGAAGAACTAGACCCTAAGGAGATGAGACTTACAGGTGCAACAAGTCTCGTATTTATGAGAGGGTACCTGTGCTAAAGGTGGCGGGGGAGGCATACCTATACCCGCCGAGACAAAGTACAAAAGAATAGTGTGTCTAGTAAACAAAGGACCGAACCATAAAGTACAGCTGACATAATCATGAGCCAGATAGAAATACAATGAGGGATCCCATATACATGCGGTGCCTGGGATAACAGCCAGGACTTATAAAATAATATCTGAGTACATGAGATAAAAATACAACCCAAATTCCCCCTACAACCGGGGAAGGGCTCAAAAAATCTGACTGATACATGAAAATCAAAGAGGCGCTGCAAGCGGCTAAGTCTAACATCATCAAATATGTGGAGCTGCATCAAAGGCTGCAATCAAGAGGTCATCCGGGCATGTGGGGGGCTACCTGCAGAGCCACCCCCTCATGAGGGCTGAGACATCACACACACACCTGGGCATCACCAATAGCTGTTGCTGCATCACTGGACCATCAAGCATACGGATCTCGATCATGTTGAAAGGAGCTGGAGTGGAGAAACAATCAATTCAAAGGGAAATGAGAGATCCCTTTGCCTGATCCGAGGCACCGAACAAGAGTGGAAGCTGGAACCAAGGTACACCGCTCTATAGACTGGTCTTCTGGAATGAAGGAGCTGATTTTGACAAAAGGAGGTCCGCCATAAGTGAGGAAATGAGGGATCCTCAACTAAGGCACGAGAGAAAATGGTAGAGCGACGGACAGACTAATACTAATGATGATGATGGAATGGAGGGGACTGAGTAGAAAATGGATGAATTCCCTTGCTAGAGCATAAAGGGCATGAATGACATGGCAGCGACTGACACAATATCATAAGGGATAGGGGACAGTGGGACTGAAGGCCATAATGTGCGACGCAAGAGAGAGACCAAGCAATGAAGGAGGGAGGACTATAGCGGGGTACAAAGGGACGCGGGATAGACTTCATGAATGCGATGATGAATCAACTTGGATGCTCTAAACAAGGGAAACTCGATGGTACTACCACACAGTAAAGGTCCCATGGGGGACCATGAAAACATGAGTACAAGATGGTATCTCATGACGAAAATCGACATGAACAAAGACCAGTATGGAGGAAAAGTGGTGCCCCAAGCACAAGTGTTGTAAGTGAGGAAATTCGATTTTGGGGGGAGGTGAAGTGACCCTTCTGGAAAAAGTATGTCCTGGTGGAGTATCAAAGTACGAAAAATGAAAAAGATGTTGGCTCTCTAAAAGAAAATAAAACATGCATTTCAGGAGGGAAATGCTAAGGGTAATATTTCTTAAGATAGAGTGCATTGCGAGGATTAGGAAGGGGGTTGCCTTCGAAATGTTCTAAGAGGTATGCCCCCTTACCGAGATCCTTACTGATGATGTAAGGGCCTAGCCATAATGAGTTGAAATTCCCATGACCAAGAACATCATGGGCCTGGTCATATACTAGAACAAGGTCACCTTCGTGAAAAGTACGAGGGTAGACTTTTCGGTCATACTGAGCTTTGGTGCGTTTCTTAGCCGCTTCAAGGGTTTGCAATGCAACACGACGATCTTTGGAGGTGCGCTCAAGAATGATAAGTCGTTGTTCTAGAGGTTGGGTATCAGGGAGAAGTTCAACGACCAGATGAAGGGAAGGGATTTCACACTCGATCGGTAAGACTGCCTCCTCGCCAAAAACGAGGTGGAAAGGAGTAAACCTGGTGGCGGTTTTAACAAAAGTTCGATAGGCCCACAAAGCAGGGAAGCGCATAAGATGCTAGTTGGTTTTGTGCTTATTCACCGTTCATTGAAGCATAGTCTTGAGGATTTTTTTGACTGCTTCAACTTGGCCATTACCTTGGGGGTAATAGGAGGAGGAATATTGGTGCTCAAAACCCAACAGTAAGGATAGCTCACGCCATATCTCATCTTCAAAATGTCGGCCGTGGTCAGAGACCAGTTTTTTCAGAACCCCTAATCGAGCGATAACGTGGTTAAAGAAAAAGAGGGTGGCGGTAGCTGCCATGTTGTTAAATGTTGGCATAGCCTCGGCCCATTTTGTGAAATAGTCGACCGCCACGATGATATATTTATGGTTACCAGTGGATGGCGGGCGACACTCCATAAAGTCGATGGCCCATTTACAAAAGGGACCAGTTGTGACGACAGGATGGAGGGGAGCTGGGGGAGCTCGCGCCTTAGGGGCGAAATGTTGGCAATTGGAACAGTTTTTGACTGCCTCAATGCAATCACTAAAGAGGGAAGGCCAAAAATACCTATCGTGCATGAATTTTTGGGCAGTAGCAAGACCGGAGAGGTGGCCACCGCAAGCACCGCTATGGCAGGCATTGAGGACCTGTTCAGCTTCAGCATGTGTGAGACAGCAACGAAGGACAGTATCTATACCGCGACGATAGAGGTCGTCACCGATAAGAAGGTAGCGGGGAGCCTGGTGTCGGATACGTCGTCGAGAATCACGATCAAGGTGAAGAGAGAACTTTTAGGTTCGCAAGTAATTGAGGATATCGGTGTACCAAGGATCGTCCGAAGTAATGGTGAATAAGTGCTCATCAGGAAAATCATCATTAACTGGGGGATCCTGTGTTCCAGTAGGTAGTTCAGAAATGAGTTCAGCAAGGGCTAAAACTTTCTTACTTTTTGGTGTGACAAATTCGAGGTCAAATTCTTGAAGGATGACGACCCAACGGGCGTACTTCCCAGTGAGGATGTGGCAACTCAATAGGAAAGCCATGGGGTTGGAATTAGTCACGACCTTGGTGGAACGCATGAGGATGTAATGACGAAGTTTTTGGACCGAGAACATGACAGCGAGTGCTATTTTTTCTTCATATGAGTAGGAAATAGGAGGCCCTACAAGGTTCTTACTGACATAGTAGATCACATGCTCGATGATGTTTTCATCTTCCTGGATAAGAACTCCAGTGACCGAATAGGTGGAAGCAGAGATGTACACGATGAAGTCCCTATCAAAGTCGGGAGGGCGGATCAAGGGAGTGGATGTGAGAGCCTGCTTGAGGACATCGAAAGACTCATGAGCATAGGTATCCCATACAAATGGGATGTTAGATCAGAGGAGTCTAAGGAACCCATGTGCGGTGGTGTCATAGTCAGGAATGAACCGATGAAGAAAATTATGTTTGCCTTGGATACTTTGTAGCTGGCACAAGGTACGCGGAATGGGAAGTTCAAGAATGGCTTGAACTTTCAGAGGGTCAAGAGTGATACCATCCTTAGACATGATGAAGCCTAGGAGATGGCCGATGGGAACGCAGAAGATGCATTTCAATGGGTTGAGGTGGATATTATACTTGTGACATCGGAGAAAGATGGTACGCAGATCGTGGAGGTGTTGCGCCCGATGCTTAGAACACGCAGTGAGGTCGTCTAAATAAGCAAGGATAATATGAGCTAAGTCATAGAAACAATAAGACATGGCCCGTTGAAAAGTGGCGCCGGCGTTTTTAAGGCCGAATGGCATGACTCGGTAAGCGAAAGTTCCCCACGGACTGATGAACGTGGTTTTAAGTTGACTAGAAGGACGGATAATGATTTGGTTGTATCCGGAGAAACCATCCATAAAAGATAGAACCTCATGCCCCGCACACTCATCAATGATTTGGTCAATAAATGGTGTGGCGAATTTGTCTTTGGGACAAGCTTTGTTCAAGTCACGAAAGTCCGTACAGACACAGATGGTGCCTTGTTTCTTGAGGACAGGAACTGGGTTGGACACCCAAGTGGTGTATTCAATGGGATAAATGAAACCAGCTTGCTTGAGCTTATCGATTTCCGCTTTGATAGCATTGCGTCTGGAAGGATTAATGGGTCTCAATTTTTGACGGACTGGGTTGGCATCGGGACATGTGTCGATATGATGCTCGACGATGGTGGGATCGAGTCCGGGAATTTCGGAGTAGGACCAAGTGAAAATATCTCGAAATTTCTTGAAAAGCTTAGTGTAAGCTTTAATTTCATCCGGGGTGCATTGGACACCCAAGGTGATATATTATTCGATTCCTGGTTTGACCAAAATGTCAATTTTAATGGTAGGAGAGATATTGGCCATGTTTCCTTCTTCGAAAGCATCAGGTGCAGGGATGGGATTTTTGAACCAATCGACTGCATTGGGAATGAAGTCTTTAGTTTCCATAGCATATTGGTCATGGGACTGTTGTGGGAGGAAGTATGCACGATGGTGCATATCATCCCACGGAAAGTCAGGGTTGGTCATGGCTTCCATAATGTCTTTGTCGGACTGGAAGATGGGAAGACTAGAGGAAGGAGGATCACTCGATGATGTAGTAGTTTGTGACTGGTCATCTTGTGGAGAAGGGATCACATGCGAAATGTCAGTAGATCCAAGGTCTACTGAGGGGGAGCCGAGAGTGTCCGCAGGTAGGAGGTTAGGCGAATCATCTTGCAAGGATGACGATAGGTAAAAAATGGTGGTCGAAGGCTCTGTCGAATCGACAGCGGGAGGAGGAATGTGAATGGGAGTAGGTCGACCGACCGGAAACTGAGGGTGAAGGCCAAGAAGTCTCCGGGATGTGTTCCTTGGGGGCGAAATGGTGACCACACAAACACGGCACAAGGGGAAGAAGAACGATCAATAAAGGCAGGGAGGTGCAGAATCAATAGATTACAATGTCGAAACAAGGGCAGATAGGTGCAGTGTCAATTGATTTTAAAGTTTTTGCCTGGCGGTGCAAACCAGGCTCTTCTTCGCTTAGGGTGACTGTGTGGCGTGCGTTAATTTTAATTTTTAAACCCTTTTCGTTTTGAGAGCAAGAGAAAAAGTGTGCTGCGTAACTGAAAATAATGCTGTAAAAAATAGTAGATAATGCTGAAATAACAGGAAATTAATAGATACTAGTGCATCAATATAACCCAAGAAGGTGGGTCTCTCAAAACTAAGCTAAAAGAGGGAAAAAATCTAGTCAAAACACACTAAAAAGAGGCCAATAGATCTAGGGTCGAAAAGGACAGGGACCTAAAGGAGAAATATGCTGAAAAGAGGTGCAGAACACAGCCAAGAGGCAGAGGCAAGGTGGCTGGAAAAAAGGAGGGGATCAGAAAAAAGTAGAAGGGACAGGGAGGAGGCCCTAAAGGTAGATCCAAACAAAACTTCAGGAGGTGTTTTGAAAGGGGGAAGAGCTTATTAAAAGGGGTCTAAAAAGGAGGTATCAGATCTGAAAAGGAGGTATCAGATCTAAAAAAGGGGCGGCTGAAACTCTGAAAAAACAGACACCTGAAACAGTAAAAACTCTTCCACAAAAAGTGGAGGGTACTAAAGCCCTAGGGGCTATGTTCCCACTTATATGAGAAAAACAGATCAGAAAAAGGTCTAAACGGGCTGAGACAGAGGCTGGAAAAACTTGACAGAAGCTTCAGAAAAACCCAGAAAAATTGCAGAAAAAGAGAAAAAAAACTGGCAGGTCGCAGGTTCTGACCTGTTTTCTGTGCAGGTCGCAGATAATGGGTTGAAAAGTGTGACCTGCATTCCAGGTCACAGGTTCTGGGCTGAAAAGTGCGACCTGAAGTTCCGGGTGTCCCGGCGGCAGATTTCTGAAAAAGTTGTCATCTTAGTTGCGGCTGATGTCTGTCACCTGCGCAATAGGGCCATAAACATGCGGAAGTTAGAAATTTTAATGTTTTAGGGTTTTATAGGTGAAAAAAAACATAAAAATAGGAAAAAAAAGAGCTGAAAAGAAACCGTAGGGTCTGAAGTAGCTGGATATGCAGGAATATGAAAAACGACAGCGGTCATAATTGAAAACCCGTGTGGAGTCGCCAGTTGTTAGTATGAATATTTTGTCAAAGTGTACGAAAAAAGACCACTTTAGCTACGCATAACTAATAGCCCTAACATCAAATATGGCTACCAATATCTTCATATCTGCAGTTAGTTGATCAAGACAAGTGCTGCAAAAACCAGTTCTATGCATAAAAAGACATTAAGCAGTAAAAACAAGGTTTTGCTCCATATATCCAATAGACAAGACAAGAACAATATTGTTGAAAGAATTTTTGTATTAAGGGCACATGGGAGGAAAACAAGAAAGAGTTTCCAATTCTCCTCAATGGGATGGGTTCTTGGAAGTCCTCAGCACTTCAGATCTAGCATTTCTCTCTCTTATTGGTGTAGAAAACCCAGACAAAGATAGAACTCAAAGGGAGCTCGCACAACAAATAATGGAAAATATGACAATGATAATGGCTCAATGTCAGACCAAGAGTTTAGATCCAGAGTGATCTAATAGGCAACAAAAGGTGAAGAATGGTAGGAAAAGCCCTCCTCTTTATAACAAAATATTGGGTCATTCTAGATCTTGGTGCATGATTAAAATAACATTAACCAAATCTAGATCCACCTTTTATGGAATATTTTATTATATTTGTTGGAGGGAAAAAGCATTTGACTTGGGTCAAATCCCTTTATTTGTGAATAATAAATAAATAAATGATTTATTTATCATTTTAAGGAAGTGGTTGAAAGATAATCAAATAAATAATGATTTATTTAATTATTTATGGGTGATTTAGTCATATTTAACAAGGAGTATTATTTAAATAAGATTTAAATAATTATTCCTAGAAAAATATAAGATAAATAAAGATTTATCTAATTAATTTCTTTGTTTTTGGTTAAACATGACCAGGAAAATCAAACAAATATAGGTTTTTTTAATATTTCCTTTTGGGGTTTCCTGTTTAGACCATAAACAACCTAATAAATGTGTTTTATTAAGTTATTTTACATAGTGAAAGCAATTTTACTTAGGGTAAAATTGGTCTTACGTGGTGTACTTGGGTCCATCTAATGAAAGTAGGTTAGATGACCAAAAAATGGTGTAACAAAGCTCATTAAAAAAATGAAACAAGGTCTATCAGAGAAAATTTTGTTTTCTTGTGTCAAGCTCCTTAAAAAATGAAACAAGCTCTTCGGAGCAGAGTTCGTTTTCTTCTGTCAAGCTCTTTAAAAAATGAAACAAGGTCATCGAAGAAGAGTTCATTTTCTTGTGTCAAACTCCTTAAAAAATGAAACAAGCTCTTATGAGGATAGTTCTTTTAATGTGTCAACCTCGTTAAAACAGTGAAACACTTTCCTATTCAATTCGAGTCTTTGATAAGATCTCGTAAATCGCAGTCAAGTCTTTCTCTTGATCTCGTAACTTGAAACTCCAGTCCATCTACCTTTCATATGGATTTAAGCTTGGGGGGCATGTACCTCGAATTGAGTCACCATGCTAGGGGCATGCAAAAATTTTCAAGCATAGTTTGTTTCCGTTTCAAGCTTGTGTAAAAATGAAACCGGTTTCAAGCATAGTTTCAAGCTTGTGTAAAAATGAAACCAACTTCAAGCAGAGTTTAATGATTTCAAGCTTGTGTAAATATGAAACCTGTCCCATTTTACCTCTCGTGATTGCCATTTTATTAGCCTGTTTTATCAAATGAGCCTTGGTTTTCTCATTCCATCGTCCCCATCTACTTGGCCAATCATACGCCTTCACTTGATTGTTTTACCCAATCATGAGGAACTGATGCGATGAGTGGTCTTGTTAGCCAGCCTCTTGACCTTTACTTGTTCTGAGCAGTTCCACCATTACCAGAACCAGTTGCTACCCTTTATACCGCTCGTTCCTTCAGGAGGAGTCACCTTTCAGCTCTTTTCTGACTCTCTAAAACTGAAAATATCACCGAGTCACTTGTCATTTTGAGCTCGATAAATTGGCTACGAAATGACATCTACCCAGTATATTTTTACCCCTTTTTTGGGCTGGGATAGATTATTTACGAAAAATTAATACCCTAGCCTATCACGATTAGGAGGTTCTCCCAGACATAGTTTTCTACCTTTTTGGATCTATGGGACTATCTATGAAAAGGGACCACTAGAGTTTTCTTTTCCATAATCTTTTCAAACTCTCTAAACATGAAAAGGCACCGATTTCTTCCTTTGTTAGACTCATTAAAAATTGATGACATTGGACTCCATCGTAATGACGTTACTCGAGTTCCTCCTTCCTAGGGCTCGTTAAATGTACTAGGTCAGATTTTTCTGAAGGACAAAATTATATCGCAAGCATATGCTATCCCCTTCAAGCTTGTTTCCAAAAATAATTGGGGTACTCGCCAGAAATGGTGGGGGGAAATGGAACTAGTATCACCATCATGTCAACAGTATGTCGCTCTTGAACATGGCACTTGTCTGCATTCATGTCGGGTTGGGGACATCTCATCTCATTATCTGCTTGCCTCCGTGGGTTTGGGTAATATTTTTTGACTGCTCATCTGCTCTTTTCCATGTCATCATGACCTTAGATCCTTTGATGTCAAATAATGCCAAATCTAGTGTTGTGCCATCGATATGTTCAAGATATGTTGGCCTTTGTAGTTTTCAACCTCCCTTTGATTCTCTATTGATCTTGATTCACAAACATCATGTTCCTCTATCTCGTGTAAATGATGTGGGAAGCATTATGGCCCACCTTCAATCGAGGTCACTTCCTGTCGACTTCAACTCATTATCCAGGAAACTGATCTAGAGACTTCCTTCAGGTACCTTGGAGCCTACATGCCTCAATGGAAGGTTCTTCACATTCGACGCAAGGTTTTCATTATTGGCCTTCGATCGAATGATTTTGCGGGTGTTCGATGCTAGCTCATTGTTCACATTCTATGTATTGTACCTCTTGTACCTTGAGAGCCATTGTCATTATTGGTGGTTCCTCTCGCATCTGTTAACAGCTTTCATTATTGGGTGGTAATCAGGCGATGTTCCTGCATGTTCGAATTTAGCTCACTTATGCACATGCTTGGAATTGTACTCTGTTCGGGTCGAGATGGAGCGCAATACCATGGATCATGTCTGATAAAATCTAGGCTACAACTTCTTTTTGGATTATCCTGATTTATTACATGACTCATTTGATTGGATGGTTGCGACCATACCTGAGTCTACTTGTTTATCCTTCTTTGCTGGATGGTTGCATCCATACCTTGGATCTTGGTTACTGTACGCTCTATTATGGATGGCTGCGCCCATACCACATATCATGTATCAGAGATATTAGTTGTATTTATATTTTCAGGTCTTCCAACAGCAGTGTTTTCAGTTGGCCATGTTCTCATAAATCATTTTACCCCTCCCTCTCTCTCAGACCTCATGCTTTAGGGGGCATTTGTTACACAACATTTTTTCACTGTCCCTCCAATCCCTCGTCCCGTACATTGGAGGACTATTCTTGTGACCTGCGAATAGTAAAATGTCCTAAAAAAACCTTCATGGCATCCTCCTGCATAAGGACAAACATTCTCCTGAAGAACATTTCCTCTGAAAAACCATAAAAGCAGATGTTTTAGCCTTGGTGCGACTAGCCAGTTCATCCCTCGTGCCAATGGGGAAAATTCACACTAGAGGGTGCGCCAGTTGGTTCTCTGTCCTTGTGTTTCAATCATGCCAAGCCTATTAAGGAATTTTTTTTAAAAATAAATGGCGGAAGTTTGATTCTAACAAACTCGAGAATCAATCATCAAAAGATGTTGAGTGGTTTGGCTCTGGATCTCCATGTATAGGAAGTTTTTTTCCACCTCTCATGGAACCTTCCTAAGAGATAGGACCTATCCCATCATTATAGGGATCCCAACTTCCCTTCCTCCATATATAAAATCTTTCCCTCTAAATTTGCAAGCTAGCTGAACTTGTAGGAAGGAAACTATAGCTGGGCAACTATTGAGAGCTGAGCCAAAGAGAATCTCGTAAGAGAGAGAGCTTTGTCCAGATTCCCGACAGGCTTTGTTGAGACACGCTCCACTGCAAGCCCTGCCAAAGGAAGATAATAGCATCAGAGAATTTGGTTGTAATCTCCCTTTTTTCATTTATAATATAAGCAACTATGATTTTGGTTCCATTCTTGTGTTTACTCTTTTATGTAATGCAACGAATTGTATCTTCTCTGACTGATATATAGTTACATGCTTTAATTATTACGTTGTATGTCATCATTTCTCTGCGTGTGTACAGGTGTCCGGACGTGATGAACGAAAGGATTGTGATCTTTCAGGCTAGGGACGAGGAGCACTGCTTCTTCATCAACAACAACAGCGTGGGATTTGAGGTAGGCTACTTATCGCATTCTTTGACTTTCTTGTAACTAGGAACCAATGTCATTGCGTGATTTGATTATTTCTAGACCCAATATAGGGTTAGTGGGATTGCCTCTGTCCGCAGAGGGGATTTACCTCCTCAACATAGAGTTATTTGTTTCAGCTCTAATTCTATATGGGGGTTGTATATTATCCGAACTAAGGGATCCAAGTCCCAGTCCGCACTGTTATTGCATTATTTTTTGAAGACAACCATTTTATGCCCTATATTGTTGCATTTCCCCACTGGGGAAGGAGTATATAGGCCATACTCTTGCTGAGGTTCTTTCATCTACTGGTTAGATGTTATTTTACATATAATGACCTGATTTACATTGCCAAGCTCATGATTTGTTGAAGCTCCAGCTTTGTAATATCTAAAGATATTCCACTTGTTGTAGAAAATTCTTGTTTTGGGATATTACATTTGGTTTCATTTACCATGTTCCACTAACTGAGTGGGTTTCTGACATAGTTCCTATCATGGAAAAGCAAGGAGTTATTAGAGTGTGTGTCAATTATCGGGATGTCAATCTTGCTTGTCCAAAAGACAACTATCCTACTCCCTTTATCGGCCAAATTATTGACGATTGTGCTGGATGAAAAGTCTTTTTGTTTATGGATGGATTTTCCATCTACAATCAAATCAATATCTGCCCAGAGGATCAACATAAGACAACATTCATCTATCCTTCGGGCACATTCGATTATAGGAAACTACAGTTTGGTTTAAAGAACATTGGGGCAACTTTTCAGAGATGGATTATGCTTTCAATGACATCAAGCACATTTTTCAACCTTATATAGATGATTTACCAACAAATTCATGAAATCAGACTGATCACTTGATGCACTTGAGAGCCATATTTTTATGCTGCCAACACTACAAAATACACCTCAATCCACATAAATGTGTGTTTTGTGTTGTTTCTAGTCATTTTCCTGGATTTGTAGTATCAAAAGACGAAATTTGAATCGACCCAATGAAGGTTCAGGGCATTCTAGATTTTCCTGCGCCATCAAATTTACTTCAGATAAAAAACTTCAAGGAAAGACTAACTTCCTAAGAAGGTTCATTCCAAACTACGTCAAAATGGCTAAAGGATTTACTTGACTATTGAAAAATGGGGTTCCCTTCCATTGTGACCAAGTTGTGCAAGCTTCTTTTGATGTTTTCAAGGATACTCTTATATGAGAATCATTAATGTACCCCCATAATTATCAAAATGATTATTTCCTATATATCGTCATGGTTGAAACGATCATTTCTATGGTTTTGGTCCAAGTAGAATATGGAATTGAACATCTAATATATTATTTGAGTCATAATATCAATGATATGGAAGTTAAGTATTCATACATAGAAAATATTTCCTTGGAAGTCGTTCAAGCTATTCAAATATTTTTCCACTATATCCTGCTCCGAAAGACCATTGTCATTTTGGATTGCAACCCCATGAATTATATATTATCATGTCAATTTTTGGGGGGGAAATATTTAAAATGGATTGTCATTTTGCAGGAATTTGATTTGGAATATATCAAGCCCAAGTCAAAGAAGTCTTTAGTGTTGGCTGAGCTTCTCTATGACCTTCCCTCTTATATACTACAACTACGTCAGAACCATCAATTCCTGACGAGTCTCTATTTATAATCGAATCATCTGATCCTTAGTATGGAGATTTCATCATTTATCTCCAAACTCAAACTTTTCAACCTGATACCTCTCGCTCTGAACAACGACGTATTCGATACCAAGCCAAAGATTATCTGATCGTCGGTGATACCATTTATCGTCATAGTGTCGATAGCATTTTAAGGAGGTGCTTCACTCATGAAGAGACCGAAAAGGTTTTAAATGATTTTCATGCTGGGGCTTGTGGTGGAAATTTATTTGGATATGCTACCATGAAGAAGATACTCCGCGACGGTTACTTTTGGCCTACAATTTTTCGAGACTATATCCTCACGGTCATAAGTTGTCATGAGTGCCAGATTTTTAATCGTAAAATCCACACGCTGCTAGTGCCAATGCATCTTATTGTCTCGGTCGGACCATTTTTCAAATGGGTTATTGACTTCATGACTTGTAGCCCTCGCTTGTCTAGGGGGCATGGTTATATTATTGTTGCAGTTGACTACTTTAGAAAATGGGCCAAAGCGATGCCTACATTAAAAAACATAGGACATACAACTGATTTTTTTTATTTAATCATGTTATTGCATGCTTTGGATTCCCACAGGCTATAGCTACAGATCAAGGGAAGAATTTTTGTAACCATATGATGACTGAATTGACTGCCAAGTTAGGATTGTCACATGATAATTCTAATCCTTATTATCCACAATCAAATGGACAACTTGAGGCTATCAAAAAAATTCTCAAACGTATGATTCAACGTATGATAGGAGTTCATAAAAGAAACTGGCATTGTATCCTGTACTCGGCCTTATGGGTGTATCAAACCTCTGTGAGAAACGCAACTAGATTTACTCCTTTTCAATTGGTGTATGGTTTGGAAGCTATCTTACCAATCCAATGTGAAATATCATCGTTAAAAATCGCAATCAACTTGTTACCTGACACCTCAGAAGAAGAAGTGCATCTCGTTAGCCTCATCCATCTTGATAAAATGCGTCGTGAAGCCCAATTGGCCAACGAAACGCATAAGAGACATATAAAGGCGCAATACAACAAAAATGTCAAGCCTCGCATTTTCTCAGAGGGTGACTTGGTCCTTCTTTATGATCAACAAGTTGATGTAATAGGTACAAGAAAATTTGAGCCATTATGGCATGGCCCCTATATTTTCAAAAGAGTTCTTGCTAAGGGTGCCTATGAGTTGGTTGATTATGATGGAATTTCATTGGCGCAACCTATAAATGGGTTGTATCTGAAACATTATTATGCTTAATCATGAGCGTAGTAATTTTTTGTATTATATTGTATATATATGTTGTTTATTTGCATTCACTATCTTAGTTTGTTTTTAGAGTTTTATTGACGTTAGTAATCCACTTTACATTTCATCGCAGATGTCTAAATCTTCGGAACCATTTGTTGGATATACTTATGGTGCTAGTCATAGTATGCAGAATCTATCCTCTACAGCGTGGGCCATTTTCACTCTGAACGATAAGGTAGTGAGTTTTCAAGGGATTTGTATTAGTAAATTGACGAACATTGATTGAACTTCTCTCTAATTCCATTTCATTTGGTATTAACCGCATCATTATAAGGTTGGACTCACAACTTGTGGTACTACTACTTACTAGTGTTAGACTGTTAGAAATACAACACTACATAGATTGTTCTTAAGGGTTCGAATTTCGGAAAGACACTTTGATTTTAGTCAATATCAACACATTTCTAGAACTTTGAACACATTGAATGATTATTTAGATAATCAAGTTTTAGACAGACATTTCCAACATATGTAAAGCAAACATTCACATCATTAAATAGGATTGCACAATAAACATAGGAAAACACTGAAATCATATAGATAGATAGTTATATGTTTTTACAAAAATTTGTGCCCTGGACACATTGGTCATTTGACCTCAAAATGTATGAAAAATGTCAAAAGTAAACTAGTGGTTCTTGTGGTAACATGGTATAGATCTAGCTATCCTATGCAGTAACAAAATCCAGTGGTTAAAAACGCCAATAGTGTGTCGCTGCAGTCACATGGGTAACTCTCTGATCCAGAAATCCGGAATCCCGATGGTAAAACCCTCTATGTGCTACCAAAGCTCAGCCAGAGTTTTAGCCATATCAAGATCCTGAAGGACTATTCTCACGACAGCCCTCTCTTCTGGCACATCTACTTCACGCTTTGGTTCCTCTACTGGTTGAACAGGACCAACATCTGTATCATATCAAACATTTAGTTTAGTCTTGGGAAAACATCAAAAATATAAAAAAAATGTATAAACGTTAGGAAAATAAAAAACATGGTCAAAACATTCTTACCCATTGCACCCCACTGAGCACCTCCTTAGAAATCAACGTTGTGTATGTATACTCATCGATGGCGAAAATCTGTCGTCGGAACCAGGTGAAGAATGCAGTCGAGAACATAATGGTCAATTGGCCTACATGCCTAGCCATGGGTTATACCCATCTCTGCATTTGTGGATCTATAGGATTAGACACATCCATTGTCACATGTTGTGGCTACATCATTGGAATTCGTTCTAAGGTGAAGGATATGAGGATCGAACCATAACTGAAGTTCTTCTTCCTTCCTCCCTTTGCTTTGTTCAGTAGTTCTTTTATCTAAGAAAGTACAACTTTATACCAGTTGAAGACTGTTGGCTCCATACACTCTAGCGCGTACTGCATATATGATCTATTCACTACATGTAGTGTAACGGTGCCGGCAAGTTTTACGATTGTGAAAAGTATAGTTCTCAAAGGAAAATATCTAACATCCCAGATGTCTATCTTTCCATATTTACTTGGCTCTGCCCCTAGATAAAAAAAAATTATAACATAATCTCTCAGTGTCTCTCCTCCAAGAATAGACCTTGAGAGTGAAATAGGAGAGCCTCTCCTCAACAAACCTATAAGAAAGTATAAATCCTTGACTGTTGTGGGAACCACTTGGTTCTTAATATGAAAAGCCTTGATAGTTGGATCCCATTCTTGAACTAAGAACTTTGAGAGTTCTATTTGTTGCCTCATCCCTGACAACCTTAAGTACTTTAGTAGTCCACAATCTCTTAGGGCTATTATTGTACCCAGATCATTTAGGGAAATCATATGTTTTTCTTCAAGTTATCTTTCCCACCATGTAATTGTCATTGTAATCTGATGGAAACCTAAAATACAACCATAAGAACCATTAGATTCCATTCAATGCAAAAAATTGGGTAAACTTTGGGCATAATGAAAAAACCAAAAATATAGATTGTGCCCAACAAAAGCTCTAACAAGATACAGTGTGTTCTATATGCAAGTAACCTTCAATTTAGTTGCTATGCAACACAGGTTTCGACATTCAAGGATGACTTACCCTCTTTTTTGGCATAATTTACCCTAGCGACCCCAAAACCCTAGAAAAATTGTAGAAATTGGAAATGAAATGATTACTAAATGAAAGAGGAGGTTCATATCACTAACCTAGATCAAATGGCAATGAAATCCATCCACAAAAATGATCACAATCAGCAACTGAAGTTCGGGGGAAAATTCAAGTTTAGAGCTCCAAAATGCAAATGGTAACTATGGAATGGTAAAAATTAATAGTAAAACATTTTTTAATAGTCATTTAATTATTTGCAAATCAAATTTATTGCTATGACTACGGTTTTATTATGTTTTTCATCATGAAATGGGTATTTTTAATTCATTTGATGTTGTTATGAATAGGTCTTACAACTGATGAATAGATTAGTCGTGTAAATTTATCTCAAGAATGATTTGACCACAAAGAATAATTTTTATCCTTATTTTTCGAGATTTGTTAAAAACAAAAAAGGATTTGAATGCACTTTTATCTCTTTTTTGAGCTTCGATAATAGCGAAAAAGGAACCCCCGGAGTCTTCTTTCAGCGCTTTTCAGACTCCGATAATGTGAAAATATTACCGAGCACTTATCTTTTTGAGCTCGTATAAGTAAATGAATTGATATCTAATCAGTATAAGTTTAACCTTTTTCCGGACTGAGATAGATTATTTACGAAAAAAGGAATACCTTGGTCGAACATGACTAAAGAGGTTCTCTCAGATATTATTTTACACTTTTTCGAATCTGAGCGACAAATTTACGAAAAAGTACTTCTGGAGTTTTCTTTCGTCCTCTTTTTCAAACTCTCTAAATATGAAAAATGAATGGGCTATCACTGTCTTTAAGCTTGTTTAAACATAAAATAATGACAGGCTTGTTGATCATGGAAATAATCGAGTTTCATTCATCTCTAGACTCGTTAAATTATTAAATAGAAATACATTATTCACTCAAAGTGTTGAATTATAGATCAAGCAAATGTTATCCTCCTTGAGCTTGTTAAAAAATAAAGAGGTACTGGTCGATAAATGACCGAGGAAAATTTGGGAAAGTGAACATAAATTTTTACAGTAGCAGGTTTCTCTTGAACATGACATTTCACTCCATCACCGTGACTATTTGGGTTGGGTAATCTTCTTGATGGTTCATTCATACCTATGGTTCATCATACCTTCACTTTGGTTTTGGGTCAATGTTGCCAACTCATCTCAGTGTCGCCGGTATGTTCAAGATAATTCATCCAGTGAATACTCATCCTTCTGAAATACTCATAAACCTTCATTCTCATTACCGTCATCCCTGAAAATTGCTTTATCAAGTCATACCTTTGTCTCCGAATTCAGTAACTCCCATTTCTCAATAAGGTGGCTTCCTGTCGAAAAAAAATAATTATCTAGGAATTTGACTTAGAAACATTATGTTCCAGTACCATGAGGCGTGTTACAGCATCGACAAGATCCTCGCTTTCGGACTTTTGACTGAAAGATTTTGTTTGACGTTCAACATCAAATCATCTATTCACGCCTTAACAAATTTACTGTAGTACCTTGAGGGCCATTGACATCAATGGTTGTTCTCTGACATTTTTTAATAGCTCACATCATTGGCTAGTAATCAAACCATGTCTTTCCATGTTCGACTACAAATCATATATTCGCATGGCTATACTTGTACATGAATGATCAAGTGAACGAGATAAGAAGACCCCGGATCTAGTTTCAGCCATCTTGGATGCGATTTTAGGATTGTTGTACACATCATCTGTATGATGATATTACATACAGATCATCATCCAAACATGGGCCTATATCTATAGGCATGTCTATATTGGGAAACATTCCAATATAGACAAATTTCTGAATTATGTACATGTTATTAGATTGTTTATGTGTTGAACATGGGAATGCCTACCCTCAAAAATTATGATTAAGACGATATATCATGATGTAATGTATTGTAATATTGATGCAGGTCGCCACTCCGCTTCATCTCTAGCCCATTACAGTGTAAAGAATCACAATCAAAATATTGTTATTATTATTCTGACTTCATGCTTTAAGGAGAAATTTTTTATAGGTCAACTTGGGCATCATTCCCAATGAACTGGTTAATTGGACATCATCTCCAGGACCAATGAATAGGGTCTATCATCGTCTATCATTTCAATTGCTACATTCCCTAAGACAAAGAACATGACAAATCATTCATGAATTTCATTTGCAAAGGTTTCCAAGATTTGAAGTTTATAATATATCATATGGGAGCTCATCAACGTTGCCTCTAAATGGACTAAGTGTGTTGCATATGCAGGTAGCCCCATTCAAGGCTGCTTTACAAAGCACTTCCTAACACTCAAAGGTGCATTGGTCACATTGGAGCGAAATTCTCATTGTTCTGGAATCTCCACTTGGCCAACGCCTTCTAGAAAATTTCACATGTGTCAAACTTCGAACCCATGTGTCCATTTCACATCTACAAGATTGGGAACATGTCTTTCCTATTATTGGAAAGTCATTGATTGTAAAACTACCTTCAGCTCCTCTATAAATTGAGCACAGATCTTAGTGTTTGATAAGGAATAATTTGAGTAGACAAATGCTGGAAGAATTTCAATTGGGGAGTTTATTTGTGTAACATGTTGCTGGAGAGATCTGCATCGTCATGAGGCTGGGATGCTGCTGGATATGGTCACTTCAAATCGATCGTTGGGTTGTAACCTCCCCTTCTATCCATTAATAAATATTTTTGCTTACTTGTGCACATATGTATCTGTATAATGTCATGTTTTCCATATTATGAATTCTTATCTCATGTATATGGTTTATGTTTCATTGATTTAACTAAATAACTTGAATAGAAATTTGTATTATTGCTATCTTTTGTTGTTTAGTGTTCATCTTTGTAGGAAATATTTTTGGACATCTTTTGAAGCTACAGAAAGCTTAGACTCCAAGTAAGTTCTTTGATATGTTTTGTGTGTCTATTTATAGTTATGAAAAGTAGTCGCAAAGTCTTTAATATATTGTTCTAGATAAGAACCTTCCTAGGGAAGAATGATTTATCTGTAATACATGTTGATCAGTGTTTGTCATTGATGTCAACCCAAACAGCACCAGGGGCTACCCAAATATTGCATGGGAATTTTGACCTAAAAAATTACTATATTCTGGGTCAAGAATGCTTTTGATGGTTTCTATTTGTTGATATGTTTCCGTTGATATATGGCACGCCACATAATTCTTCATGGTTTGAGAGATATTCATGTTTGAAGTTTGTAACCCAATTTAGTGGGCTAAAACCCCATGGGGTTGTGGCATGGGTCACTGAAAATTCATAATTAATATTTTTAAGCTCCTAAAATCCCTCCCACGTTCACTTGTTGAAGCCCCTCTCAACCTAAGAATTTATATAAATTGTGATCCTCATATCCTCCTCATGAAGAGATTTTGCCGTCTGAAATAGGTCATCATGGAATTTTTGATCTAACTTTTTGTCTACGAAGGTTCAAAATCTGAAATTTTTATGAGGCAAATTTGAAATCCCAAGGATGCTCCTAAAAAAATTTCAGATCAAGGTGCGCAATATTTTCGGAGATATGATCTATGGAAGTTAGTGTTTTTGCAGGCTCCTAAAATTCATCTCAAATAAGTGACCTTGGGAAATTCGTCATAACTCTCTCTCTTTGAGTATTAGATTCGAATTCTGTAAAAATTAGAAAATAGTGCACGGACTGAGGTTTTCTCTCTATTAATTTTAGAGCTGAACGAAGAAACACTGACACATGGCACACCGGAAAAGTTTGCTCTGCTAAAACAGTCCATAAATAGGGCATTGTGAGAGATTGGGCATAACTCTCTATTGAAGAATCCAAATTGGGTCAGACCTATGGCATTGGAAAGAAGACTCTAAGGAATACTATAGGACCAAAAATCACATATTGGGGATCTAAAATAACAGAGATATACCAGATTCAGTATTGAGATCCTAGAAGGAAACAAAAATCTAGATCATGTGTTGTCAAGGGCTGCAAAGGACCATAATTTCTAAGGAAGAAAAGCAAAGCAAGGTGCAGTAGAGGGTAGCATGACAAGAGAAACAACCAAGGTGTAGAACAGCAACAAGAAGTTCATCACATGAAGTTTTCAAGTGGGCAGCACTGCATACAGTCAATGTACAATTATCATTGTATTAAGTCATTGTAAATACATTATTGTAAAAATTGTACTAGTGTCAATCTGCCAAGAGTTGAAGAGGAAGTTCCGTGATGTCTACGATCATAATTAGGTGGTTGTGTCATAGTTGGGTTTATTTTCTAGTGTTTCTTCTTCTTCTACATCATTCTATATCATTGTAAAGTGGACCATTTTCCCTGGTACGGGAGTCCATTCTTCTTTTATCCTTATACAGGATGGTAGGGTGGTGCTAAGGTTATTTGTAGCTCATTAGGTGTTGCGGCATCTATTTAGTTTATGACTAAATAATCTCAGGCATTGGAGCGTCCATCCAGTAGGAGCTAGAGAAGAATACTTTTCTAGATTCTTGGAAGTGTTGGATAGAATTTTGAATTACAAATAAAACATGCTTCCCTAGAAAGGTGACAACCTATAACAATAGATTAAAGACTATACGACTACTTCTCCTAACTCAGAGCAGACACACAGAAAGGATTAGAGGCTTACCTATAATCCAAGTTCTTCTAAATGGATCCTTCTGTCGCTTCCATTGTAGCTTCAAGTTCAAGCTGTTTGTGCAAAATGCTTCCTGCAAGAAAGAAAACTAAAAATTCATAAGATAGCAATAATACAGATGTATATTCAAGTTAGTTAGCTAAATCAGTAAAGCATAAACCATATACATCAACTAAGATCTTGAAATATGGAAAATAAAAGCCAATACAGATGCATATAGGGAAAAGTAAGTTGTATTATTTATTGATGATAGAAGGAGAGGTTACAACCTAGTGATTGATTTGAAGTGACCCTTCCAGCAAAATCCCTATCCTCATCATAGTATAAATCTCTCCAGTAGTTGTTACACAAATCTAACTTTCAATTGAAAATCCACCATAATTTCTCTACTCAAATTCTTCCCTCTCAAACACAAAGATCTGCGCTCAATTTATAGAGAGGATGAAGGTTGTTTTGCAATCAATGACTTTCCAATAATAAGCAAGACATGTTCCCACTATTGTAGATGTCAAATGGACACTTGGATTCTAAGCTTGACACATGTGAACTCTTCTAGAAGGCACTGGCCAAGTGGAGATTCTAGAACAATGAGAATTTCACTCCCAATGTGACCAATGCACCCATAAATGTCGATAAGTTCTTTTCAGAGTAGCCTTGCATGGGGATACCTGCATATGAAACACACTTATTCCCCTTAAAGCCAATGTTGGTGAGCTCTCATATGCTGTATAATAAACTTCAAACCTTGGAAACCTTTGCTTGATGAAAGTCATGCTTGATTTTTCTTGTTCTTGTCTTAGGGCATGTAGCAACTTGAAATGATAAGGAATTATAGACCCTTAGTCATTGGTCCTAGAGATGATGTCTATTTAACCAGGTCATTGGGAATGCTACCCAAATTGACCTATAATAGGAATTTGGAGCTTTATTTTCAATTGGAGTTGAATATTAAAGAATTATTAGAAAAGCGTTATGTGGTTTTTGTCCCGGAGTAGGTTTCCACCTTAAAAATGTGTGCATTTGTGTTCCTTTTGTTTACTGCTATCATTGTACAGACACTGATAATAATTAAAGATTAAATAATGCTCTAATTGAAAGGAATACTAATTCACCCCCACTCTCACTATTTCCAATGATTGGTATCAGAGTTGGTTCCTTCAATAGAAATTTAACAGCTGGAAGGAGGTCATGGAGCATACCAAGAATGGTGTACCTCTATTCAATGAAAATAATTATGCACTCTAGAAAGGAAGAATAGATTTTTATCTCTTGGTGCAAGTTTATGAAGTATGGGACACTGTTCAAAATGGATTTACATCAACCATGGATGAACAAGGTAAGAATATTTTGGTAAATGATGCAAAACAAAAGAATACTATTATTAGTGGACTTATTGAATCTACTTATCATAAGGTGTTGAGTTGTAAAACCACCAAAAATGTATGGGACAAGCTTGAGAATATATATACAGGTGACTCAAATGTCAAAGAAGCAAATATTCAAATATATAGAGCAAAATTTTAGTGACTCAGAATGAAATAAGATTGCAACATTGCTGCATACTTCCAATACGTTGATGAAATAACCAATACTCTAGAAGGATTGGGAGAGCTAGTTGACGAGAAGACTATTATACGAATTATTCTTAGAACTTTACTAGGGAGATTCAACTGAAAAGTATCGGTCTTAGAATACAGTGAAAATCTGGACAAACTCATAAAAGAGGAATTACATGGAGTTCTCATAGCATATGAAATGAGACTTGATGAAGAAGAGGGTACTTCGCATCTAGAAATTGCGTTCGTTGCATCTAATAAAACCAATAAGGACAAATAACCTTCAATTGAAAATACATGCACCTGCAAGTGTGAAGAAAAGGGAGATGATGGAGAAAGTCTTTCAGATGAAGAATATGCTTACTTTACGAGAAAACTAAAAATTGGTAAGAGAAAATTTAAAGGTAAACTTCCATTGATATGTTTCGGCTGTGGTGAGGTTGGGAATTTCGCAGCAAAATGTTCGAACATAAGTGATGGCAACTCAAAAGGAATGAAAGGCTTTAATAAATTCAACAAGAAAGGATCCAAAAAGAACTTTATCTCTAAAGAAGATAGCTCATCATCCGATGAAGACAATGATAGTGAAGAAGAAGAAAATGAGAGAGTATTTTTTATGGCCAAGCACAATAAACAAGAGGTATCAAAAAACGAAGAAGAAGGATTGACCATAGAATAATTTTATAAGGAAGCAATCAAGCTTATAAAAAGGCTCAAGGCAGAGAAGATCCATTCCAATACTCTTGAAAAACAAGTTCAAGGTCTCAAAATTGAAGTTGAAGAACAAAAATGCATTGAAGAGTCACTTCAAAAGAATTTGGAAGAAAGCAACCAAGAAAGGGAAGAATTAGAAGCCAAAGTAGTCTCGCTGCGCAAGGAAGTGAAGAAAGAATAAAATATCGAAAACTATGCCAACAGCTCAAGGGTATTGGAAGAACTCATGAACAATAAGCGATATTACAAAGATAGAACTGGTATCAGTTACAAAGAAGAAGAAGAAGGGCCTTCTACAACAAAATACAATGAACCTATGAGATCTAACATTCATGTAGACTTCATTGGACAAGATTTGGAAGAACAACCTTGGAAGACAATTCCTCAACGAATATTTCCATCCAGGTACCAACATATTTTTTATGGCTATTGTTATTCATGTGGAAAATTTGGTCATAAAGCTGTAGAATGTCGCACATACCCCAGGAAAAAATACAATTCAAGGAGATATGTAAAATATGAACCTCCCAGGGCTGAGCGAAACATCAATAAATTTGAACATTTAAGAAATAATATTGAATGTTATAAATGTCGAAACTTTGGACATATAGCCAGAGACTGGAGACTTGAAAATTCTCCAGAAGAATCTTCGAAGACACAAAATGAACGAACATGGAAGAAGAAGAAGACTAATAATTGTGCTCTCGCTCTCAAGGCTCAAACCAAAAAAGATGTGTGGTACATTGATAGTGGTTGCTCAATGCATATGACTGGAGATAGAAATAAATTTGTATCTCTGAAATAGAAGAATAATAGAATCGTGTCCTTTGGAAATGATGGATCTTCAAATGTAATAGGATCAGGTACTGTCACTCTCGAAAGAAAAGATGCTCTAGTCAAGAATGTTCTATTGGTTAAAAACATGAATCACAATCTGCTCAGTGTTGGACAAATGTGTGATCAAGGACACACAATACTATTCAACTCCACAAAATGTGAAATCAGGAAAGGCAGGTATCGTTAAATTGTGGCTACAGGAAGTCGAGCTCCAAACAACATATATGTTCTGGATGAAGCAACTAAAGCATGTCCAATAGCTAAAGAGGATGATATAATATTTGGTAGAAATGATGATCAACTAAGTAATAAGTTTGCTACAAATATGAAAAATGATTTCGAGATGTCTTTACTTTGTGAGCTGACATACTTCTTAGGGCTTCAAATATCTTGGCAAGAGAAAGGAATATTTATATGTCAAGCCAAGTACATCAAGGAAACGCTCAAGAAATTCAAAATGGAAGATTTCAAACCCATCCTTACTCTGATGGTAAAAGGTTGCGAATTGAGCATAGACGAATCATCTAAGGATGTGGATCAAAGGTTGTATAGATCTATGGTTGGTAGTGTTTTATATGTAACAGCCTCCTAGCTAGATGTTATGCGAGCAGTTGGAAAAGGATAAATATTCCAAGTAGCACCAAAATAATCACGTATTATTTCCATCAAAATAATTCTTCGATATCTAAAGGGAACAACATAATATGGCTTGTGGTATCCCAAGGGTAAAAATTTCATTATTCATGCCTTTACAGATGTAGATTGGGTAGGAAGCATTTATTATCATGAGAGTTATCGTGAAGCATTGGAATATCTTGGCCAGAATCTTGGGATTCTCCCAAGTTCTCATTAGATTTTCCTTATTATGAATATAAAGGTGGAGTGGAAGTGTGTACAGGTCCACAGGATGGTTGTGTGTCAGGGGGAGTGGAAGTGTGTATAGGTTCATAATATGGCTATGTGACAGGGGGAGTTACCCTTTTCCATTGATGTCAAAGGGGGAGAGAATGTTGTAGGGAGAGGTTTCATGATCGCAAGGGGAGTACTTGTGTTTCCATCAATGCCAAAGGGGGAGATTTTTGATCAGCGGTTGTCATTGATGTCAACCCAAGCAGCACCAGGGGCTACCCCAATATTGCATGGGAATTTTGACCTACCAAATTACTAGATTCTGGGTCAAGAATTATTTCTATGGTTTCTACTTGTTGAGATTTTTCCGTTGATATTTGGCATGCCACGTAATTCTTCACGGTTTGAGAGATATTCATGTTTGAAGTTTGTAACCCTAGTTAGTGGGATAAAATCCCATGGGGTTGTGGCATGGGTCATTGAAAAGTCATAATTAATAGTTTTTTAAGCTCCTAAAATCGCTCCCACGTTCACTTGTTGAAGCCCCTCTCAACCTAAGCATTTATATAAATTGTGATCCTCATATCCTCCTCATGAAGGGATTTTTCCATCTGAAACAGGTCATATTGGAATTTTCACTCTAACTTTGTTTATACAAAGGCTCAGAAGCTGAAATTTGTATGAGGCGAAGCCCAAATCCCGAGAAAGCTTCTAAAAAAAATTTCAGATCAAGGTGCGTAACATTTTTGGAGATATGATCTGTGGAATTCAGTGTTTTTGCAGGTTCCTGAAATTCATCTCAAAGAAGTGACCTTGGAAAAATTGTCATAACTCTCTCTCTGAGTATCGGATTGGAATTATGTAAAATGTGATAGATAGTGGACGGAATTTAGTTTTGTATCTATCAATTTTAGAGCCGAATGAAGAAACAGTGACACATGGCATGCCATACAAGTTCACTCTACTGAAAAAGTCCATAATCAGGGCATTGTGAGAGATTGGACAGAAATCTCTTTTGAAGAATCCAAATTGGGTCAGAACTATGGCATTCTAAATAAGACTCAAAGGAGTACTACACCGCTGAAAATCACATATTGGGGATCTAAAATAACAGAGGTATAGTAGATTCAATATTGAGCTCCTATAAGGCAAGAAAAATCTAGAGCATGTGTTGTCAAGGGATGCAAAGGACCAGAGTTTCTAGCACATCAAAGCAAAGCAAGGTGCATCAAAGGGTAGTGTTGTACCTTAAGAGAGAATTCCTTAGCTGTGATAAGGAATCAGTGCTTAAGAAATTATCTGATTATGTCACAAATGAATATATTTCTGTCTCTATCTTATAAACCCTTAAACATTGATTATGTAACCCTTAAATATCAAATCCATGCATGTTCTGCAATGCGATATTCCACTTATGTTGAAATGAATGAACGGAAGAAAAAGAGAAGAGGATTTCAATCTGATATGTTGTTTCCAACAGAATCTATCATTTTAAAACCATGAATAATTAAGTAAAGATAAAGTGAAAACAGAGGAGCGCAGATTAAGGTTTTTTTAACTCTTAAATACACATGTATAAAGAGACCTGCTGCTCAAATTACTCTATTTTATTCAGAGATTAGAAAACATTGTGTAAAATAGATAAATTTTTAGCATAAACAGAATAGTAGAAACTTTCATACTCTTTCATTTATTTTCCACTCTTGAGTACAAAAATTTGGCTTCAAGGTTCAAAACTCGAAACCTTTTCCGTTCTTGGAATCTTCTTTAAATACAAAATAAAAAAGTAGTTTCCAGCGATGAAACTAATTCTAACTGCTTTAACTACTTACAGTTATGGAGGTACATGCCTCAAAAAGGTCCTATTACAATTTACATGATTTTGAGAAAATAACATAACGTGAAATTGAAAATTCCTAATCTATAAGAACAACTACTTCTGATACGGTTGCTGAGTCAACGACTACTTTTTCTTGAGATGCTAGGATTCCTTTTGCTGAGTCCATTGAGAATGTTTTGCACTTTTTCCATATCTCACTTTGGGTTGTTGATGAATTCTTGAAACTATGATATTCCAACCTAAATGCAACAATCTGACTGTGTGTAGGTATTTCTGTGAAGAGAGTCTTCACCATCCATAACAAATTGAAATGCCTTTGCAAGAAATTAAACATTGTTTCTCCTTTTAAAATCTACGTCTTTTCATGCCTGTTATCCATCTTTCTTTTCTCCAGTATTAATGAATCTTCATAAAATTTCCATGACAGAATATTTCCTTTCTCTGTCCAACATGAAGGTAAACCTATTCTTGTCAATTTATCAAATGATATATCAAAATTTTTCACTGTCTCTTTGATTCCCAGTAGTCTCTTTTCTATAACTTTCCGGAGATCATTCCTAATTATCATCTTATTAACCTCTGCAGCATAAAAATATCTATCCTTTATTCCAATGTATTTTAATTCCTCATCTGACTTGGAATTAATAAAGTTTATGAAATTCCTAGCCCAATTGGCTCTCTTAATTGTTGTTTTCTTATCAGATAGGATCTCTTCTTCATATTCTGAGATAAGGCTTTTATCCTTTGCAACTATATTCAAGAAGTTCCAATTGGACTTCATTTCTGAGATAATTTCACCCCAAATGATATCTTTAGCATTTATAAGTGAGATATTTCCTTTTAATTTCTCTTTGAGATCTTTCATCTCAGCTTTATCCTTTTGTAAATTCTATTTATTCTGATCAGCTTCATTTTCTAGTGACCATATGATCTTTGTGGCCGTTTCTAATTCTGCTTGAGCTTGCTTGCGATCTCTTTCTGCCATCTTCATTTCTGTGTTGAGTTGAGAAATTTGTGCTTGGGGATCTGTATCACCACTGTCTTCCACTCTGCCTCATGACGTCATTGCGGAGGCTCCTGGAGTACGGTGGCAAACTTTGGCTAGTCCCCCCCGTAATGAATCTACACCATTGATCCTTGTTTATCCCGCGATCAAACAAGTCAACTGTGGGGGCACTTGATTCAATAACTCATGAGCTCTTTGCGCCTCCGCATTTAATCACTCGGTTATAATGTTCAATACTTGCTACTTCCACTCGGAGAATTGCTCAACGTTTAAACATGAAACTATAATATACACTCAAATAAATTTTAACAATAAACTTAATTTGCATCGAGCTTTTAGAAACATTTCTTTTTTATGTTACAGTATAAAAAACGTTATACTATAGCATATAATTTTTCTGAATTTCAGATTTCTTTATTTTTTTCTTTTTTTTCTTTTCAAAATAAAATAGAAAAGGATATGCATATGATCCACAACATTTGGATCCACCTGGGGATAATGTTTTTTCCACGAAACACTAAGAACCTGTAGATCAGTGCCTTCACTTCGGGCATGGAGTCAAAAATTGCTAAATGAAAAATGTACAATGATAAAATTGGGTATATACAATCATGGTAAAATAGCTCTTAGTGTTTGAAATAATGTTTTAGATATTTCCCATTCACAGGCATATCTATTACTTCTCCTTCAAGACTTTTCAGCATGAAGGTATTATTCATCCTGACCTCACTAATTTTGAACGGACCGTACTGTTGAGTCCCGAATTTGCCTCTTTTCCATACACTTTTCCGTACCTTTTTCACTCACCTAAACCTCCCAAAATTGTCAATATCATGTGCAAAAGGGTATCTAACATGGTTTTTAATTATGTTTTTGTGTTTTCTATTTGATTTAGATTTTGTTCATACAGCTGCGGAAACTTGCCACATTTCGCAGCTGCTGCAACTTTCCGCAGCTATTTTGTGGAATTATATGCTACAGGTGTCTACAAGGGAAAAGAGCCACATGGGCAGGCTAGGAATGACGAGGACATGGTCCGTGTCCTATTGGTTCAAGTAAACTCGTCCAAAGAAGCCGCGGTCAAAGCCATCCACGTGGAAGTCAACTATGGAGTTTCATGTCGGCTGGACTCTGTTTCGTGGCAAATAAACATCCATACGGCCGTTTCTAAGCTTGCGGAGGTTAATCGACATCTGTGCAGAGTTCTGGAGTTGAATTCAAGCATCCACCTTCCGTAGATTCGCTTTCCAACACGGCCATACTCCTATATCCGTGGCCGTAGTGGTCTACGTGCTCTCTGCTATCATAAAATTCAGGAGACAGTTACAGTTTATTGTTTTATATAGAGCGTTTGCATACGCACGTAGAGTTAGTTGTCAGTTGTCAGTTGTTAGTTGATAGTTGATGTTCGTACTCTGTTATGTTTGCTTTGTAGTGATTACGCTGCCTTTGAAGCCGTAACACTACCATTCTGTAATGAACTGCTTGTTAATATGAGAAGACTCTGTTTTTCAACTTAATTCGTGTTTGAGGATCGTTACCAAAGCTGTGTAGAGGGCCCCTGCTCAGCCAAGGTTCTGTGTATTAATGTATATATTTCTCATTTCATTTCTTTAAAAATTCATTGTATCATACATCATATGTTCATATTTTGTAGTTGTTTCATTTCTGTTTATACATTTCCATAATTTCCATTTCATTTCTGTCTTTCATGTTTTTATGATTGTTAATCACTGATCAGTTTTCTTGTGCAGGTTTTAGGTAGACAGCCCGGGCATTTTTATAGCATTTTGACTAATGACATGAAACTAACATTGTTCTGTTGCTAGTTTGCTTTTCATAGCTTTTGTTTAACTTCAGTCTTGCTTTGTACATTTCAGTTTTGCTTATCTGATTCATTAGTTAAATTTAGATATATTAAGCTGCTCATAGCATCTTCAGTTGCCTCCGAAAGCCACAGCTGGACTGATGGTGAGGGACTGCATTATGAAATGTGTAGTTTAGTATTAGTTTCTTTTATGCAAATTTAGATATATTAAGCTGCTCATAGCATCTTCAGTTGCCTCCGAAAGCCACAGCTGGACTGATGGTGAGGGATTGCATTATGAAATGTGTAGTTTAGTATTAGTTTCTTTTCTGTAAATTTAGATATATTAAATCATGCATGACATCTTCAGTTGCCTCCGAAAGCCACAGCTGGACTGATGGTGAGGGATTGAATCATGAGTGTATGGTTTAGTATTAGTTTACTTTCTGCAAATTAAATATCAGTTACTCAAGTTGTTTATGAATACTTCCGAAAATCATAGCTGGACTAATGATGAAGGGTCAGAAGATAAATTGATGTAATCTGATTTAGATTTATTTTGTTGCAATTTTGAATTTCCTTAAACATAGTTTCTTTTGTGTTTAGTCAACAGCAAGAATAGTTTGATTTTCATGTTCACTAGTTTATTGTTTTGATTTATTAAGATTAGCAGCATCTTTTCATTTCAGCAGTACATTTTCATTTTCTTTCAAGTCTTGTCATTGTAATTTTCAATTTGCTTTTAAAGTTTCAAGTTGGTAAATCATTATAGGGGATATCACTTCCTTGAAAAAACATAACCAAACTTGTTTTCATTTTAGAATTTCCATTTCACCTTAGAAAAACCAAAAACGACAAAAAGTTAAGAAATAGGTTATCTTGCACATATAGTGCGCCGCACTTCATCAGCTTACGATTCCCGGATTGACAAATTAAATGCGGCAATTTAGGACACACTAAATTGACCAAACATTTTGGCGCCGTTGCCGGGGAAGTGTAACTAGGTAGCCAATTTCTTAAAAAAAAAAAACATAAAATCATAAAAGAAGGAAAAACTTGATAACTTCTTGAAGTATGCTCTCCTCTTGCACCTAGTGTGATCTGGAGGATCAGAAAAGAGAGTTATTGGTTTAGTAATTTCTTAAGTATGCTCTCTTCTTGCACCTAGTGTGATCTGGAAGATCAGAAAGAGAATTATTAGCCCAACTTTTAAAAAAATAAAAAATGACATGCATAGAGCAAGAGATTCTAGGGGAAGGTTTATAGCTAAAGCCAAGAGTTCGATTTTCACAACTCCATCTTCTTCAAGGCATAGACCAGATTCACCACCATCTGCCCCTAGCCTTAAGATTTTTGGAAGTCAAGGAACAGCTGAATTAGAGGATTCTCCTATACCACCTACTAAAACCCACTTAGAAAACAAAGAGACTTTCTCTCATCCTTCCTTGGTAGAAGAACTAGAGGACTATAAGGACTCTAAAGAAACCATCATGGCAGAGGAAGTAATAAATAGAGGTGGAGGTAGAAGAGGAGGAGATAATGGAGATAACAATGGTGAAGGAAATGATGGTAGAAATAGGGACAATTTTCTTGGATTCCCTATAGTTGATGAGGAAACTCATGCAACAATGAAAAATATCTCACCATCTGTTCTCCCTAACTTTTATGGATTGCGAAGTGAAGATCCTGAAACATTTTTGTTTGAGTTTGAAGTAGTGTGCCGAACTTATGACTATATGGAAGATTCTCAAAAACTCAAACTGTTTCCTTCAACATTGAAGGGATCTGCTTTGAAATGGTTCATGGGATTAGCCACTCAATCTATCAGGACTTGGAATGATATGAAACAAACATTTTGGATAGATACTTGGACTATTGTATGCCCACCAATCACAAGGATGAGGTATTCAAAATGATGCAAAAAGAAGATGAAAATTTGGAAGACTTAATTGAAAGATTTCAATACAACTTGAGAAGAGCAAAGATGAGCAACTTAGATAATGAAACCTTGAAAGCCCTCCTATTAAAAGCCATTAGAGATGAATGGATAGACATTTTAAACATGATGGGTAAAGGAGACATTTCTCAACTCCCATTTCATGATATAACAGAACTATGTATCCAATTCTCAAGGGTAAGATCTAAAACTGGAAAAGGGCCTAGGGATTCTTCTCTTATTAGGGCTAACAAATCTGCAACTGGATCAGTAAGTAGGGCAGAGATTGGTAATATGCTTGATGAGTTCAAAACTGATATCTTAGGGAGCCTTAGTGAACAACTAGACACCCTTAAAATCAAAAACAAGCAGAAAGCAGAAACAGATGCTTTAGCCATCTTTTGTCCGAAATGTAGAAAGAAACATGCTTTAAGGGAATGTCCCTTGGATGCAAAAGTTGTAGAAACATGTATGATTTGCTCGGAAAATCATGAGATCAAGGATTGTCCTTCAATCCCTGGACTCAAAGCTGTTTTTCAAGAAGATCCAAATTCAGTAGAATCTCTCTGTTTTGTCGCAAGGAGACCTTGGCAGGGACAACAATCTCAAGGGTTTAATAAACCTATGAATCTTCAAACCCCACCAAATTGGAATCCTTGGCAACAACCTTGGCCCCAACATCAAAATTCATATCAGCCATGGGTACAAGGGATGCAAAATCCTTATGGGAGATTTACTCAATTTTATCAATATCCTCCATCTTTTCAAAATCAACAAGCTCCACAACTTCCAAACCCAAATCCACAACTTTCATTGCCATTTCCACAACAACCTTCTCAACAAAATACAAATCCTCAACTCATGCTCCCATACCAACAGAAGACAAATCAACTTCCAGCTCAGCCATTGCCAAATCCTAACAATAAGAATCCTCAAACTACTTATATGGTAGAAGGACAAAAATTTCCTACCTATATGATTGTTCCTCTCAACGATGTACAACTCAGATCTGGTAGAGTTTTAGAAAAACCTTCTATAGACATTCAAGAGCAAGATACCTCTGAGGAGGACTCTCTTCAAGTCAATAAAGGTTCTGAGGAAGAATCTCTTCAAAATTCAAAAATTCAAAAAGAAAAAGAAAAGCTAACATCCACAACTCCTATAGTTGAGCAACCTGTATCTTCATCTATACCTCCTTTTCCGGAAAGACTACAAATTGATAAGGGGGTGGAAAAACAAATCTTGTTGCCTAACTATGACTTTCTAGATGAATTGAAGAATGTTTGTATCAAGATTCCATTGCTACAAGCCATTCGGGAAATTCCTATTCTAGCAAAAACCATAAAGGAGTTGAGTTTCAAAAGACCAGGAAGGAAACTAAAAGACACAAGAAGAATCCACCTGGTAGGAAAGATTGCAGACATTATGATAGGAAAAATTACCATGCAGAAGTATGTAGATCCAGGAAGTCCAATTGTCAAGACACATATAAATGGGATAGAAATTCCAAACACATTGATTGACTTAGGGGCTGCTATCAACATTATGAGTAGACAGACTATGGAACAGTTAAAACTTCCTAACCTTCTTTTTACACCTACTTTATTGCAACTTGCAGATCGATCGGTTATTAAACCGGATGGTGTATTAGAAGATATTTCAGTCTCCTTAGATTCTTGGGAATATCCAGTAGACTTTATGATTTTGACTCCCAAAAGTAATCTAGGAGGACATCCAATTATCTTAGGAAGACCTTGGCTGGCCACAGCTGATGCTTTTATTAGTTGTAGATCTGGAGACATGTACATTTCAAATGGTAATTCGACAAAGAAATTAAATTTGTATCCTCCAGCAAGAGCAATCACAGAAATAGGAGATAATGAATGGGTCGATGATGAGAACACTATACAACCTGTCTTTACCATCTCTAAAATTAGTGAGGATAGTCAAATTCTGAACACATTAGAAAATTTTGAGATAACTTCAGAATATGACCCCACACAATTTCAGTTGGAATCTGACATAGAATATTTATCATCAAGACAAATGTCTCTTTACTCTATAGAAGAATTTGGTAATTCTGTTTTTGAGATTTTTCCAGAAAAGACATTGAATATCAATAAACATCTGGAGAAGTCACAACAAGAAGAACTAACCAGAATCTTGCAAAAACATTCTACTGCATTTGCATGGGAGTATACTGACATGAAGGGTATTGATCCTAAGACTTGCATCCATCATATCTATATTGAAGAAAACAGTAGACCAATCAGACAACCTCAAAGAAGGATGAATCCAAATCTTAGGGAGATAGTGAAAGAAGAGCTCCAAAAACTTCTCAATGTAAACTTCATTTATCCAATTTCAGATAGCAGATGGGTTTCTCCTTTGGTTATAGTACCTAAAAAGAATGGTAAATGGAGAGTATGCATTGATTACAGGGAGTTGAACAAAGCAACTTTGAAGGATCACTTTCCTTTGCCTTTTATTGATCGGGTATTAGATACATTAGCAGGTAAAAAGTACTTTTCATTTTTGGATGGTTTTAGTGGCTATAATCAAATTCAGGTAGCACCTGAAGATCAAGATAAGACCACATTTACTTGTCCATGGGGAAATTTTGCCTACCGAGTGCTTCCTTTTGGGTTATGTAATGCACCTGCAACATTCCAAAGAGCAGTACTAGGAATTTTTCTGATCTAATCCATGATTGTGTAGAGGTTTATATGGATGATTTTACAGTTTATGGTAATTCATTTGAAGAGGCATTAGAAAATTTGGAAAAAGTTCTCATAAGATGTAAAGAAACAAACATTTCATTAAGCCATGAAAAATGCTTTATGATGTTTACTGAAGGGATTGTTTTAGGACATCATATTTCGGGAGATGGGATTAAGGTTGATAGATCAAAAGTTGAAGTCATCTCTAAGTTACCTATTCCAAATTGTCAAAGAGATGTTAGAAGTTTTCTAGGATTTACTGGTTACTATAGAAGATTTATAGAAAACTTCACTAAAATAGCTTCTCCACTCTTCAAATTGCTTACAAAAGACTGTGAATTTAAATGGGATCCTGATTGTCAATCGGCTTTTGAAACTTTGAAAACAAGAATATCTGAAGCACCTATCTTGAGAGGACCAAATTGGAAACTCCCTTTTCATATTTCTACGGATGCTTCAGATACAGCTCTAGGAGCTGTGTTGGGTCAAAAAGATTTAGTTCCTTATGCCATTTATTACACCGGTAAAAATTTGACTCCCACGGAGTTGAACTATACTGTGACTGAAAAAGAGTTTTTAGCTGTTGTTCATGCAATTAATAAGTTTAGACATTACATAACAGGCTATGAAACTTTTATTCATACTGACCATTCTGCAATTAGATATTTAATGAACAAACATGTTACTAATGGCAAAGTGACAAGATGGCTTTTACTTTTGCAAGAATTCAATATTACTGTGTTGGATAGACCAGGAAAACAGAATACAGTAGCTGATTTCTTGTCTAGGATTCAGAATACTAAAGAAGATTCTCCTGTAGAAGATAAGTTTCCTGATGAATATTTGTTTGCGGTAACTATTAAGACCCCTTGGTATGCAGATATTGCTAACTATTTGGTTACAAGGAAACTACCTTCACATTTATTTCCAAGAGAAAAACGAAAAATTATTCAGGAGAGTTCAAGATATTCATGGATTTCTAACGAATTGTTTAAAACAGGGCCAGATCTTGTGATCAGAAGATGTGTCAGGGAAGATGAAATGCCTGATATTCTTAAGGCATTTCATGATGAACCATGCGGCGGACACTTTGCAGACAAAAGGACGGCCTATAAAATCCTCTCTTTAGGATATTATTGGCCTTCCCTCTTCAAAGATGCAAACCAATATGTCAAAAGGTGTGACAGCTGCCAAAGAGTAGGGAAACCTACCCTTTCAAATGAAATGCCATTGCAACCACAGGTACTCATTGAACCCTTTGAAAAATGGGCTTTAGATTTCATTGGACCTATTAATCCACCATCTAAACAAAAGAAGTATATATTGGTTTGTATTGATTATGTTACTAAATGGGTAGAAGCTAAAGCATTAGTATCTGCAACTGAAAATTCAGTTGTTCATTTTCTTTATGAGGATATTTTTACTTGCTTTGGTGTTCCAAGAGAAATTGTGACAGATCAGGGGAGCCAATTCACATCAAATTTGGTGGAGAAGTTGATGGAAGAATACAAAATCAAGCACAGAAGATCTACTCCCTACCATCCACAAGCAAATGGTCAAGTGGAGTCCACAAACAAAGTTCTTGAAAGTATCATAACCAAAACTGTTCATCTACATAGAAGAGATTGGGCAGAAAGGCTTCCAGAAGCCTTGTGGGCCTACAGAACTACATGGAGGAATACAACGGGACATTCTCCCTATGAACTTGTTTATGGGAAAGAAGTCTTGCTCCCCATTGAGTTCCAAGTCAAGACCTTCAAGATAGCAGTTCAGTTGGGGATGGACTTATCAGAAGCCCAAAAGCATAGAATGGAGCAGTTGAATGAGCTAGATGAGATCAGACAAGAAGCAATTCTAAGAACTGATCTAGTCCAATATCAAAGAACTAAATGGCATGACAAATATATCAAAGAGAAGAAGTTTCAAGAAGGAGATTGGGCATTGTTATTTGACTCCAAGTTTAAAGATTTTCAAGGGAAATTTCGGACTCATTGGCTTGGGCCATATGAGATTGACAAGATCTTTAACAATGGAGCTGTAAGAATCAAGACCATTGATGAGTTTCAAACTCCTCTTATAGTGAATGGCCATAGATTGAAAATTTATCATAAGCCACTCTCTAAAGAGGATTTTGTCAAGTTGTTTCAAGAAAGTTCTGCAATCAGGCTGGTACAGAAGAATTCTTCTTCTCCACCAGCCTAGCTTTTGTTTTTCAAGTTAAAAAGAAAAAAAGAAAAAAAAATGGTATAAGCCTGAAAACCAATCATTGATTGGCAGTCTTATACAGAAAATATGGAGTGAAAATCAGGGACACCTGACACTCTATATTTTCCAAAAAAATCTCTCTTTCATCTCATTTCATTTCACCACCCACTCCATTTCATTTCACTTCATTCCATTTCATTTCATTTCATTTCACTTCATTCCACTTCATTTCATCCATTCCATCAATAAAAAAAATTTTTATGACCATTTCCACCTAGTCATTTGTCATTTGTTCATTTCTATTTCAGCCAAGTAATAGCTGTGTCAGTTTCCGCAGCTGACATCTGTTTCCGCAGCTGACTCCAGTTTCCGCAGCCAGAAGCAGATTCCGCAGCTGCTACTCTGTTTTCAAAGAGAATGTACAGTTAGTTGTTATTTCCATAATTATGAAATAAAATGCAGGGGGGAGGATCAATGGAACATTCAAGACACTAATAAAGATCAATCAGTTGAAGACCAAAGGCAAAAGCAAGGATTCCAAAGGTATGAATAAAGTTTATTTCAAATAGTATTGAAAAACACATTTTTATATAATTTTAAACTATGAGCTCTACCCATAACGCGCAATGATTATATTGACAGTCCCGTAACCTTCCACGATCTCTATGTTATCCTCTTGCATTTATTCACAAACGGTTTCATCATTGAAATTCCGATTCTCACTCATGTTCTAATATTCCACCGGAGATAATGATACGTATTTGAGTTGACAAAGGACTCTTACAAGCCACATAACTTCATAACCGTTTATTGAAACGTGTTTATATTTATTACACAGCCACCAAAATTCAAAATGCGGCCGAATGCATTATACTTTGTTAACCTCTTTGTCGTGTCTCTGTCGTGTTTACAAAACCCCGCTCTACTCATTCTCACTCCCTGTTTCACTCCATTTCGTTCCTTTTTCTCACTCTCACTCCCGTATACCTACCCACAGTCTTACTCCATTCTGTTTATGGTACTCATTCTCATTTTATGATAACATCCCCATAGTATTGTGCTCGATCCTGTGTATTCCATCGTTCCATTTCCACTTAAACCCTCACAGAGGCAAACTTGTGAAGCACAGAGAAGTGAAATGGGAAAATTATTAAGGGCAGAGCCGGAAGGACCAAAGTTTATAGAGGGATTTCCGCAAGCAAAAGAGATGTTGAGGAAAGCTAAATGGCTGCGTTTTATTTAGAAATTCAGGGGTTACCACAGAGAAGTTACAAAAGCGTTTGCAAGATCATTTGATGGCTCGGAAGTAGAAGTGGGAGACCTCAAGTTTTTGGTCAATGAAGCATCAATAGCAACAGCCACAGAGCTTCTTCAGGAAGGAGAACGTTGGTTCAAAAATAAAAGTATCGGTGATGAGGCATGGAGAACAATCCTACGGAATCAAGGTATGGATATCACTGTTTTTAAAAGAGGCATCCCTGTACATGCAATAAAAGATGAATGGGCCACTTTACTACTCATTGTTCAGAAATTTATTACATGTGAAGGCCGTTTTGGCTCTATGTACATGTACCATACTAGGCTATTGATGAATTTTCTTGAAAACCAAACTCTCAATCTCCCTTATTTCCTATTCAATAGCTTAAAGAAAATGGCTGTGATTGTTCAAAAACACTTGGGAGATGTAGAGCCTCATCTTTATCACCACGGCCTTATAAAAATTCTGATTGAAAAGGAGCTAAAGGAAAGAAAAGATACATGGGAACAATTCCTAGTTAGAAACTTCTTTGAAGAACCTCGGGAAATTCCTGAAGGTAGTTCAATTAGAAGGAGTAGAAGAAAGAGAATGAATGTTGAAACCCAAATTGCTCCTACACAGGAAATTCCCGCAGCTAGCACAGCAAAAAGAAGTAGAAGGAAAAAAACAATAGATGAAATCCAAAATACTTCTACTACTACTATGAAAACAACTGATAGGGAAGAGAGATTGGTAAAAAGGAAGAAGAAGGAAATTAAAGCTAAGAAGCCAATAATACCAAAAGGGAAAGAAATTATTGAGGCTGTCCATAAAACTCCTTCTTCTTCTGAAGAAGATCACCAAATACTATCTGAAAGATTAGTTTTTCTTCAAAAACGGTCATCTATATCCAAGAAGGCAGAGACAGGAAAACAAGAACAAAAGGGTAGTGTACCACAGCATGTGAGGAGAAGCAGCAGGCTTAAAGGAAAATTGAGAAAAACACAAATTAAGGGTCCTCATTTCATTGATTTGGGTGAGAAGACATCTGAACAGTCTCCAACTGACCATAGTCCATTTCAGTCAGTTAGTGAAGCTGGTTCCTTTCACTCCCAATCAGACAATGAGCATACTCCATCTTATTCTCAGCAAAATATTGATGTAAGCCCTCCTCGGCCAGATTTTGAACATAATTCTCCCTTGCAGCATTTTGGGGACAGCCCAATGAAAAAGACACCGGAAGTAGATCCCAAGAAGCAGGAGGTATATGACTATATAGAGTCCTTAGAGAAGGCAGCCACAGGTCCAAGTACCTCTTCCATTCAACCTCATACATTGCAGGATGATTTAGTTCAGTCATTAAAACAGGAAATTTTTGAGCTTGAGCTTTTGAATCGGCATATCAAAAATGAAAATGAAACACTCAAAGAGCAAGGCAAACTGGACAAGATTATCCATGACAATACTATGTTACATTTGGGTATTTGGAAAAAGAAGAATAAGAAGCTAAAAAGAAAATGCCAAAAATTGAGCAGAGCACTTGTGAATATCAAATTCAGGTGCCTCATGAAGAAACCGAAGACGGTAAAGCGTGCAAGAAGAAGAAGGGTTGGATGTCTTGTTTGAAGTATCAGAGCACATACAACTGAACAAAGAGTATCAAAATTTTGGTTGCATGAGGCGGCGGCACCTTCCGATCGATTATGTTGAGTCCCGAATTTGCCTCTTTTCCATACACTTTTCCATATCTTTTCCACTCACCTAAACCTCCAAAATTGTCAATATCATGTGTAAAAGGGTATCTAACATGGTTTTTAATTATGTTTTTGTGTTTTCTATTTGATTTAGATTTTGTTCATACAGCTGCGGAAACTTGCCACTTTCCGCAGCTGCTGCAACTTTCCGCAGCTATTTTGTGGAATTATATGCTACAGGTGTCTACAAAGGAAATGAGCCACATGGGTAGGCTAGGAATGACGAGGACATGGTTCGTGTCCTATTGGTTCAAGTAAACTCGTCCAAAGAAGCCGCGGTCAAAGCCATCCACGTGGAAGTCAACTATGGAGTTTCATGTCGGCTGGACTCTGTTTCGTGGAAAATAAACATCCATACGGCCGTTTCTAAGCTTGCGGAGGTTAAATCGACATCTGTGCAGAGTTCTGGAGTTGAATTCAAGCATCCACCTTCCGTAGATTCACTTTCCAACACGGCCACACTCCTATATCCGTGGCTGTAGTGGTCTACGTGCTCCCTGTCATCATGAACTTTAGGAAACAGTTACAGTTTGCTGTTATATATAGAGCGTTTGCATACGCACGTAGAGTTAGTTGATCATTGTTAGTTGATAGTTGATGTGCGTACTCTGTTATGTTTTCTTTGTAGTGATTACGCTGCCTTGAGCCGTAATACTACCAGTCTGTAATGAACTGCTTTTTAATGTGAAAAGACTCTGTTTTCAACTTAATTCGTGTTTGAGGATCATTACCAAAGCTGTGTAGAGGGCCCCTGCTCAGCCAAGGTTCTGTGTATTAATGTATATATTTCTCATTTCATTTCTTTAAAAAGTCATTGTATCATAATCCATCATATGTTCATATTTTGTAGTTGTTTCATTTTTGTTTATACATTTCCATAATTTCCATTTCATTTCTGTCTTTCATGTTTTTATGATTGTTAATCACTGATCAGTTTTCTTGTGCAGGTTTTAGGTAGACAGCCCGGGCATTTTTATAGCATTTTTATAGCATTTTGACTAATGACATGAACTAACACCATTCTGCTGCTAGTTTGTTTTTCATAGCTTTTGCTTAACTTCAGTCTTGCTTTGTACATTTCAGTTTTGCTTATCTGATTCAGTAGTTAAATTTAGATATATTAAGCTGCTCATAGCGTCTTCAGTTGCCTCCGAAAGCCACAGCTGGACTGATGGTGAGGGACTGCATTATGAAATGTGTAGTTTAGTATTAGTTTCTTTCCTGCAAATTTAGATATATTAAGCTGCTCATAGCATCTTCAGTTGCCTCCGAAAGCCACAGCTGGACTGATGGTGAGGGACTGCATTATGAAATGTGTAGTTTAGTATTAGTTTCTTTTCTGCAAATTTAGATATAGTAAATCATGTATGACATCTTCAGTTGCCTCCGAAAGCCACAGCTGGACTGATGGCGAGGGATTGAATCATGGGTGTATGGTTTAGTATTAGTTTACTTTCTGCAAATTAAATATTAGTTACACAAGTTGTTTATGATTTCTTCCGAAAGTCATAGCTGGTCTAATGATGAAGGGTCAGAAAATGAATTGATGTAATCTGATTTAGATTTATTTTGTTGCAATTTCAAATTTCCTTAAGCATAGTTTTTTTTGTGTTTAGTTGGCAGCAAGAATAGTTTGGTTTTCATGTTCACTAGTTATTGTTTTGATTCATTAGATTAGTAGCACCTTTTCATTTCAGCAGTACACTTTTACTTTCTTTCAAGTCTTGTCATTGTAATTTTCATTTTGCTTTTAAAGTTTCAAGTTGGTAAATCATTATAGGGGATATCACTTCCTTGAAAAAATATAACCAAACTTGTTTTTCATTTTAGAATTTCCATTTCACCTTAGAAAGACCAAAAACGACAAAAGTTAAGAAATAGGTTATCTTGCACATATAGTGCGCCGCACTTCATCAGCTTACGATTCCCGGATTGACAAATTAAATGCAGCAATTTAGGACACACTAAATTGACCAAACACGTACCACAAAGGATCAAACTTGCCATATTTCCCTTTGTCTTCCCTCTGGGTATCCCATCTTAATACTAGATCTCCATTCTGAAACATGATTTCTTTTTCTTTACTATCAAAAATTGTTTTCATTTTTTCCTGGTAAGTAAGCAAATTCTCTCGAACTTTATTTCTGCTTTCACTTAACTCCATTACATTATTCATTCTTCTAATCATGGCATTAGGTTCTTCTTGAGCATATTGAAGGAAATAAATCACAGGTTTCACCAACTGGGTGGGAAAAAATGCTCGAGTACCATATACTAGTTCATAAGGTGACTTACTAGTGGATCTCCTAGTGGTCATCCTTGTTTCCCATAGAGCAAAAACTAGCTTTGAATCCCAATTCTTCTGGTTTTCATTTATTGTCTTCTTCAAATTTTTTACTAATGTTTTGTTAGAATATTCTGCCAATCTATTTCCTTGTGGATGATAAGATATAGAATGAGACAATATCACATTATAAGTCTGACAGAAATTAATAAACCTGATTGAGTTGAAAACTTGGGCATTATCTGTCACAATCTTTACTGGATATCCAAATCTGCTAAAGATATTTTCTTCTAAAAACTTCATAACAACCAAATCATTTTCCTTCATAGTAGGGATTGCCTCTACCCATTTTGTAAAATAATCTGTAGCAGTAAGGATCCACTTAAATTTCCCACTAGATGGTGGATTGATTTCCCCAATGAAATCCAATCCCCATCGTCTGAAAGGTTCTTCAACAAAAATAGGGAGAAGAGGTAAAGGGGCTAAAATTTTCTTTTCTGCGAACACCTGAAATTTTTTACAACTTCTGACTATTTTATATACATTAGAAAATACAGAGGGCCAATAAAAACCTGACTTGAGAACTTTATGAGCAGTTACCTTCCAACTGTAGTGACCCCCGCACAAACATTCATGATATTCTTTAATTACTTCTGAAACTTCCTCCTCTGTTAAACATAACAATAACACACCAACAAGATCTTTCCAATATAGCTTTGCTTCAATTATGACATAAGGTTGAGCCTTGAGTTTTAAAGCTCTGTATTTAGCTCTATTTACTATTTCTCCATTGACTTCCTCTACAGGTGCCAATAAATTAATTCCCAGTGCTTGGAAATTTGACTCTGCTAATAATTTGGCCAGTCCCAATCCTTTGATCAACTTTGTTGGTTTAACATCCAGGTCATATTCTTGGATTTTAGCAATCCATTTTCCTCTTTTCCCTTCTACATCGCTCTATACTAAAACATCCTTTACAGTAGAATTAGGAACATATGCTAAAATTTGGGAATGAAGAATATAGGTTCTGAATGCTTTCAATGCTTTCACCAGAGCATATACTTGTTTCTCCAATATACTATATTTTAATTATGCATCTCAAAGCACCTTACTGAAATATGCTACAGGTTGTTCACACTTTTCTTCGTTTTTCTGTAATAACACAGAAGAAATTTTTGAGGAAGACGCAAATGAAAAAATTTGAAATGGCTTCAAATAATCCAGACTAATTAGAATAGGTGCTTCCTATAGAGCTTATTTAATCCTTTGAAAATATTCCCTTGCTTCTTTGTCCCACTTCACCTCATCATACTTTTTCAACATGTATGTTATTTTCTTGACAATCTCTCCGTAATTAGGAACAAATATTCTTAGAAAATTATTTTTTCCAAGAAACCTCTGAATATCTTTCTTACTTCGGGGCAGTGGAATTAAATTTATTGCTTCGACCCTTGCTGGATCAATCTTCACTCCTTGTTTGGAAACAATATGGCCCAACAGTTTACCCTCTTCTAAAGAAAACAAAGATTTTTTAGGATTCAGCGATAATCCATATTTCCTACACTTCAAGAAGGATTTTTGAAAATGTTGTAGATGCTCCTCATCAGAGTTTGAAAAAATTGTGACATCATCCAGATAAATAACCCCAAACTTATCTCCTACAAATGCAATATCCATTGCTCTTTGGAACGTGGCCCCTGCATTCATTAGGCCAAACGACATCTTGGCATACATGAATGTTCCCCAGGGTGTAGTGAAAGCAATTTTCTTTTGATCTTCCTTTTCCACAGCAACCTGGTTATACCCTGAAAAACCATCTGCCATAGATAATCTGCAAGCTCCAGTCACTTTTTCCAAGACAAAATCCATTTTCAGCAAAGGATAATTATCTTTCAATGAAGCCCTATTCAAGTTCCTCAAATCTACACACATCCTTATCTCTCCATTTTTCTTTCTGACTGGTACAAGATTGGAAACCCAATCTGAATATCTAAGAGGAATAGTTATTTTAGCCTGCAACAATTTCTTTACCTCCTTTTCAATCGGGGCCAATAATAATGGATTGATTTGTTTGAGTTTCTGTCTATGTGGTTTGACTCCATCTTTCAATGGGATTTTATGCTGAACAATATTCTTATCATCAGTCTTCAAATCATCATATGACCAAGAAAATACATCCTCAAATTGTTTGAACAGATCTATGTATCTTTGTTTGTAGTCCTTTGGAACACCTTTGAGAAATTTGACCATTTTAGGCTCATATTGAGTTCCTAAATTACAATATTCCACATTCTCATCTTGATGTGCTTTCTTCTGATTCACTGCCACATCATTAACATCAAACAGCCTTTCGAGAGGTACCAAACCTCTTGGTAAAATATTGTCTTTCAACTGAATAATATTTTGATCACCAATATTCTTTTCCAGAGTCTTAGACCTATCAGCCAAGTCATTTTCGCCAGTTTCCAAATCAATCTGATGATCTTCAAAATCTTCAATCATCAACAAAAATTGCTTAATCTATTCATCATCCTCAAAAACCTGCCAATGTTTGACATTGTCAGGAATCAAGGGTCTGTGTCTCATCTCAATTTCATATCTTAGTCTTGGATTGATCAGAGGTTTGAATGTACTGGCTGCAACTGCTAAAGAATCAGCCATTCTATTCTCTTCTATTGGGATAAACTATAGGTTGAAAGCTTCAAAGTAGTTTTCAATTAAATCCCATACCTCATTCCTATATGTTCTTAACCTGGGATGTTTAGTTTGACACAAATTCTTAACTTGTCTTATGATTAATTCAGAATCACCAAACACAGTCATAGACTGAATTCCCATTTGCTTAGTTGTCTACAGACTAATGATTAATGCTTCATATTCAGCTACATTATTGGTGGATTCAAACTCCAATTTGAAAGAGAAAGGTACAAGGTTACCTTCCGGAGATACAAAAATGAAACCAGCTCTAGTGCCTTCTTTAGAAAATGCACCATCAAAATAGCACTTCCAAAGCTTGTTTGAATGCAGCTCCTTATGTACAATGGCTGAAGGGAGCTGCCCTTGTGACTCTTCAGCAAATTCTGCATCTTCATGTAGCATGAAGCAAGAGAGGTCCTCCTTCTCTTGGCCATAAATAGGTGAATTACCTGCATCTTTTTTGGTAGCATTTTTTTGAAATCTAGTTTCTCTATACAACCTCCTTTCTTCCCCATTAAAAATAGGAATGATGGCATATGTAAAATATAACTTCAAAACTCTTCCAAGCTTTTCCCCCCAAGATCTAGATAATAACATACCAAATCTGGCTGGAATATCTGCCACTACCACATCCATAATAATGCTCTTGGTTGGGTTTTGAGCCAATGAAACAACCATATACTTAATAAGACCCACACACTTCACCTTTTTTGAATCAAAAGAATAAATTTATATGTATGGCTTAGTGATTTGTAAATTTAACTCTTTCATCACACACAATGGCATCAGATTGTGGGATGCGCCAGAATCTAGCATACAATTATGTACAAAAAAATCATGTAATAGAAGTGATATATAAAAAGGAGGGACAGACGAATCTACATCTTCAACATGAGGCCCAAAAGTAACCAGTGGTTTTTCTTCTGGCAGATTTACTATATCGCCTACTTCATCAGACTGAGATAAATTGATAAATTCTGCAATCTCCTTCTAACCAGGTGTTTTGATTAATTCAAGAAGAGGTATTTGAATTTTCATTTTTTCCAACTCTTTCGAAAAACTGAAAGTTTGATTTTGTTTTGTCAACTTTTCAGGTTCTTCTTGATTTTTATTGGAATTTAGACTCTGATTAGAAACAGTAACAACTTTCTCCAAAATATTAGGATCTTTAATCCTTGTTTGAGAAGCCTCAACTTGCTGTTTTTCCTTCTCTTTTTCTTCATTCATGGGTTGCTTCCCCTTATCTGATTTCTTAATCTAGTTTTTCTGTAATGGAGTCGCCATTGGAGCAGGTACTAATTCTAATTCTTTTTCCTCATCATCTTGAGTTCTTAATCTTTTCTTTGACCTAAAATCATATTTTTTATGGAATTGTGATTGCATGAAGTCCATAAACTGTTTGCAATAATCATCCATCTCTTCTTGATCGAATGAAAGATCATTTTCTTCATTTTCCTCCACTCTTTCTTCCTCAGTTTCTTCTTCTATTTCATCATCTTCCATGTAGACAGCAGAAATTTGAGCATCATCTTCTTTTTCATCATCATCATCTTGTAAGCAGGATGGAGCTGCCTCTATATACAAAGGTGCTTGCACCTGATCTTGATATTTCCTTTCTCTTCGTAGAATCTGCAGGGGCTATTTTTTAAATTGGGGATTAAAAACCCCTCTACTTTGTCTTGTAGGCTTATTATTATCTATTTCCAACTTCACCAGTTTATTAGACAAATTTTTTATGACTTTAGTCATATCGTTAACTCTCTGTTCTTGATATGAGGCTTCTTCTTTAGCTTTTCCTTTATCTTGGACTTTACCAGCAGCAGACATATTGGCCTCAATCTCCAGAGCATCAGTTTGAATCTGATCCAAAGTGGGGGACCTTATTTCTCTCAATGTGAAACTGAAATCTGGTTCAAATGCACCAGAAAAAATGACCCTCGCTCCAATAGGAGGAGGTTTCATTTCCAAAGGCAAACTATTATACAATTTGTTAAATCTTTTCACAAAATCATTCATATTTTCATCAGTTTTCTTCTTTATTTCATTGAATTCTGTCAAAGAATAACCATGGTCACTTTTTTCACCCCATCTCTCAGTGAAACATCTTTCTAGTCCATCCCAATCATTTATTGGACCATTAGGCAATCCTTTAAACCATTTCCTTGCCTCTCCACTTAGATACTGAACAAAAAGTCTCATTGCAACATCTAAATGCTCAACAGTTAAATTCTCAGCAAATGTGCAAAACAAGGGCAAGTGCTGTTCTGCAGTTATTTCATCTTCACCAGTAAATCTAGGGAGTAACTTGAGATACTCCTGAAGCATTGCATTCAGTGGTTGGGGTAGATTTAATGGTGCATATCTATTCATTAAGAAAGCAGGGGCCGCCATGTTTATGCCCTGGTTAACTGCTCCTTGAGCGGCGGTAAAATGAATACCAGTTATAGGTGGGGGCGAATGAGGTGGAACAACTGATATAAGTATTGTTGTATGAACGATTACATAAGAGTCGGCAACTACATGAGGTTGAGTTTATGTAAGAGGGAAATACACAAACTCAAGAGATTGCTCTTCTAATGTAGGTTCTTGAAAATGAATGGGTGATGGTGAGGATTCTTTTTCTGAGAAAATGAGTTTCCTGGAAATATTCTTGGACGAGAACATGCGAGAACTGATGCCTGGTGCAAGCAGTGTAATGTCTGGTGTATCAAATATTTTTGGTTTCTGGCCCTTCCTTGAAACAAGCTTTTCAAGATCAGACAAAACAGGAACTTTTGGATGAGAGGTATCCGACCTCGTGTGAGGTTTCTTAGGAGCCAAAGCTATTTTAAAACAAACACAACTTATTATTTCCTCCTCTCTGAACAACCAGAGGAAATGTAAAATAAAACACAGGGAAAACCTTCGAATCTTCGTCCTCGGCAACGGCGCCAATTTATGTTGTACCTTAAGAGACAATTCCTTAGCTGTGATAAGGAATTAGTGCTTAAGACATTATCTGATTATGTCACAAATGAATATATTTCTATCTCTGTTTTATAAACCCTTAAACATTGATTATGTAACCCTTAAATATCAAATCCATGCATGTTCTGCAATGCTATATTCCACTTATGCTGAAATGAATGAACGGAAGAAAAAGAGAAGAGGATTTCAATCTGATATGTTGTTTCCAATAAAATCTATCATTTTAAAACCTTGACGAATTAAGTAAAGATAAAGTTAAAATAGAGGAGCGCACATTAAGGTTTGTTTAACTCTTAAATACACATGTATAAAGAGACCTGCTTCTCAAATTACTCTATTTTATTCACAGATAATAAATCATTGTGTAAACTAGATAACTTTTCAGCATAAACAGAATGGTAGAAAATTGCATACTCTTTCATTGATTTTCCATTCTTGAGTACAAAAATTTGGCTTCAAGGTTAAAAACTTGGAACCTTTTCCATTCTTGGAATCTTCTTTAAATACAAAATAACAAAACAGTTTCTAGTGATGAAACTAATTCTAACTGCTTTAACTACTTACAATTACAGAGGTACATGCCTCAAAAAGGTCCTATTACAATTTACAGGATTTTGAGAAAATAACATAACGTGAAATTGAAAATTCCTAATCTATAAGAACAACCGCTTCTGATACGGTTGCTGAGTCAACAACTACTTTTTGTTGAGATGCTGGGATTCCTTTTGCTGAGTCCATTGAGAATGTTTTGCACTTTTTCCATATCTCACTTTGGGTTGTTGATGAATTCTTGAAACTATGATATTCCAACCTGAATGCAACAATCTGACTGTGTGTAGGTATTTCTGTGAAGAGAGTCTTCACCATCCATAACAAATTGAAATGCCTTTGCAAGAAATTAAACACTATTTCTCCTTTTAAAATCTGCGTCTTTCCATGCCTGTTATCCATCTTTCTTTTTGCCAGTATTAATGAATCTTCATAAAATTTCCATGACAGAATGTTTCCTTTCTCTGTCCAACATGAAGGTAAACCTATTCTTGTCAATTTATCAAATGATATATCAAAATTTTTTACTGTCTCTTTGATTCCCAGTAGTCTCTTTTCTGTAACTTTCCAGAGATCATTCCTAATTATCATCTTATTAACCTCCACAGCATAAAAATATCTATCATTTATTCCATTGTCTTCTAATTCCTCATCTGACTTGGAATTAATAAATTTTATGAACTTCCTAGCCCAATTGGCTCTCTTAATTGATGTTTTCTTATCAGATAAGATGTCTTCTTCATATTCTGAGATAATGTTTTTCTCCTTTGCAACTATATTCAAGAAGTTCCAATTGGACTTCATTTCTGAGATAATTTCACCCCAAATGATATCTTTAGCCTTTATAAGTGAGATATTTCCTTTTAATTTCTCTTTGAGATCTTTAATCTCAACTTCAGCCTTTTTTGAATTATGTTTATTCTGTTCAGCTTCATTTTCTAGTGACCGTATGATCTTTGTGGCAGTTTCTAATTCTGCTTGAGTTTGCTTGCGATCTCTTTCTGCCATCTTCATTTCTGTGTTCAGTTGAGCAATCTGTGCTTGGGGATCTGTATCACAGCTGTCTTCCACTCTACCTCATGACGTCATTGCGGAGGCTCCTGGAGTATGGCGGAAAAATTTGGCTAGTCCACCCCGCAATGAATCTACACCATTGATCGTTGTTTATCCCGCAGTCAAATAGGTCAACTGCGGGGACACTTGATTCGATAACTCACAAGCTCTTTGTGCCTCCACATTTAATCACTCGGTTATAATCTTCAATACTTGCTACTTCCGCTCGGAGACTTGCTCGACATTTAAACATGAAACTATAATGTACACTCAAATAAATTTTAACAATAAACTTAATTTTCATCGAGCTTTTAGAAACATTTCTCTTTTATGTTACAGTATAAAAAACATGATACTATAGCATATACTTTTTCTGAATTTCGGATTTCTTTGTTTTTTTTTTTTTTTTTTCAAAATAAAATAGAAAAGGATATGCATATGATCCACAAAAGGTAGCATGACAAGAGCAACAACCAAGGTGCAGAATAGAAGCAATAAGTTCATCACATGAAGTCTTCAAGTGGGCAGCACTGCATACAGTCACTGTAAAGGTATCATTGTACTAAGTCATTGTAAATACATTATTGTAAAAATTGTACTAGTGTCAATATGCCAAGAGTTGAAGAGGCAGTGTCAGGAGGTTTAGGATCATCATTAGGTGGTTGTGTCATAGTTGGGGTTATGGTCTATTGTGTCTTCTTCTTATAAATCGTTCTATATCATTTTAAAGTGGACCATTTTCCTTGGTACGTGAGCTCATTCTTCTTTTATTCTTCTACAGGGTGGTAGGGTGGTGCTAGGGTGAGTTGAAGCTCATTGGGTGTTGGGGCATCTGTTCAGTTGATGACTAAAGAATCTTGGGCATTGGATCATCCATCCAGTGGGATTTGGAGAAGAATGCTTTTCTAGATTCTAGGAAGTTGGAGCTTTATTTTCAAATGGAGTTTAATATTAAAGAATTATTAGAAAAGCATTAGGTGGTTTTTGTCTCAGAGTGGGTTTCCACCTTAAAAATGTATGCATTTGTGTTCCTTTTTTTTATTGCTATCATCATACAAACATTGATAATAATTGAAGATTAACTAATGCTCTAATTGAAAGGAATATTGATTCACCCCCCCTCTCAGTATTTCCAACAATTCATAATTCCACATAGCATATAGCTACAAGGGTTTCTAAACTTTTTTCACGGGGAATTACATATAACTCAAAAATGTCTTAGTGCTTATCATAATTCACATATTTTTTATGTGTTCTAACTTTTTTATCTCGTGAGTTTTGCGATTTGTGCTAATCATAATGAAATCAAAGCGAAAAAGGTTCATGTCTTTTATTCCTAAAGTTTAAAACTTAATTCTAATAGAAATAATGTTTCCTAAACTCTATTTTTTTTTAAAGGGTCCCAATTTATTATTCATAACCTTAATAGATATTCAAATAAATGGGGGGTTTGTTTTATAACACAATAGAACCTTTGAAAATTTTCACATTTGGATATGATCTTTTCAAAATAAGATAAGAAGTCTTCGAAAACTGGAAATGACCCCTTTGTATTTGACTGTGTTAGTAGGTCAGAATTGACCTCTTTTGAAGCCTTGATAGTTAAAATGATTTTTTTGTCCTTTAATGAGACAAAAGGACATAATTTTTTCTTTTCATGAGACAGTGAGACAGAATGGAGTTTCTTTGAACATTTTTAAAACTTGAACCATATGAAACAATAGAGGTGGTATTTATTTCATTTCATAAACATGCTAGCTCCTTCCTTAGGGTTTTAAGAGTGGAATGGAGGGTTGAATCCTTGTTTTAAGTGAAAATTTGAAAAAAAATCAAAGGCAGAGATGAACCTAGAAAGTGACCTATATGAGGTGGATTGGCATAACCCTAGACCTCTTCAGTGACCAAAATTATTTTTTGAGAAATTGTTTGGAAAAGTAAAAAATTGTGACCTGTGACTTTGTGGAAAACAACTAAAAGAGTTATTTTTGATCACTGACATACCTGAGCTAAAATTGGCTCCATCTAGGGATGGAAGCTCCTTTAGGAGGTGTCAAGAACAACATATATCAGGTAACCTTACCATTGGGCAATGGAGTCAAATTGGACTTTGAAAAACTTTGAAAAACTGGAAATGATGAACTAATTCTGGAAATGACTTTGACTAGAAAAAAATGACTTGGCGTCGACTTGAAAACTGACTGAAACTTTTTGAATTTTTTGAAAGAAAAAATGATTTGAATGTAGAAGTCTCATGGCCTTCTCCTCGGGCTTCAAATTTCTGCAACAACTTCCTTATTTCTTGGACATCAAATTAAATGATATGTACAATGAGAGTCAATTTCTTATTCAATGATCAAGTAAGATAGTTTTTGAGGAACTTACCATTTATTGGTCCTCCCAGCACTTCTTGCACTTCAAGATCCCCTACTAGAAATTATTTATTACCTCTAAGTGCAATGGTATTGTAAGGTAATTTCTATATATTGTCGAACTTTCCATGCTTACTCTTGTCTTCATTACGGGCATCCTAGTGAAGAAAAACATCTCCAAGCTTTAAATCATCAGCCTTGGTCTCACTATCTTAAATAGTTTTTTTTTCTTATGAAGCTTTGAAGTATGAATGAAGACTTCATCTCTTGATTGTTGTATATGGATCATTTGGTTTATTCTTCATTGAATGTCATTTGGTTCACTGTCGATCTATTTCAGAATTTTTATCACAGCTATAGCTAGATAAGTAGGGAACACCATGTTAACACCATACACGAGATGGAAAGGTGACATGCTGATTTATCTCTTCATGCTAACTCTATCTGCCCATAGATCATTAGAGAGATTTTTGTGTCAATTCCTCTCATTTTCTTGCAGCATCTTCTTGTTTATGTTCACCAAAGTTTTATTTGATTATTCAGCAAGCATGTTGCCTTGAGGATAGTATGTTGTTGAATTACCAAGACTAATGTCATAATTGTCACAAAATTCAATCATTTTCTTGGACTTAAAGGAAACTGCATTTTCATTAATGATTTTGTATGGACAACCAAAATGAGACAGAATATTTTTCTGAACAAACTAAATGATAATACTGTGAGTATTTTTCCTCGTGACGATGGCTTCAATACATTTTGTGAAATATTGTGTGGTAGTGAGTATCCATTTATGCTAATATGAAGATGGTGGATGGAACTCGCTAATGAAATCAAGTGCCCATTGTTGGAGTAGTGCTAGCAGTTAAATTGGTTTTAAGGGAAAAGGCAAGAGCTTCCTCTTTCCTTGAAATATCTAAAATTCATGACAACTCATGGTTGTTTTATAAACGTCAGAAAATAAACTTGGCCAATAGAATCCCACTCTCAAGATCTTATTAGTTGTTGTCTTCCAATAAATATTACCGCCATATTCACCTTTATGAAAATATATCATCACTTTGTCAACTTCTCCTTCAACTGAATAATTCAGCAACATTCCACCTGGATCTTTCCAATACCAAACACCATTAAGAATGAAGTACTTAAGGGCTCTTAACTTTAAAGATCTAGCCTTACTACTTGGCAAGCCAGGAGGAGGATTCAAGTGTTGCAAAACATGAACTATATCAACATACCAAGGTGATAAAGAGAAAATTTCAGATACCTCAAGTAATGGTTCAGCCTCTTGCTCTTCAGATAATGCAAAAATAAAATTGATGTCCAAAGAATGGAGATTTGAATCCGCCATAAGCTTTTCTAGGCCTTGTCCTTTGATCATATTTGTAGGTTTGATCTCCAATTCATATTCTAACATAGCAGTGATCCATTTATCTCACCTCCCTTCAGGATCATTCTATGTAAGCACATCTTTGATGGTAGTGTTTGGAACATATGCAATGACATGAGAATGGAGAATGTAGATATGGAAGTTATTCAATGCTTTGACCAATGCCAAGGAATGTTTATAAATGATGTTGTACTTCAAGGCTGCATCTCTTATCGTTCTACTGAAAAGGGCGATGGGTTGCTCCGTGTTCTGATTTTTCTTTTGCATGAGGACAAAAGCAAGAGTATGCTCCTAAGAAAATGAAAATATGATAAAATCAAGCGCATAATCCAAAATAATAAGAATAGGAGCATGTGATAAATCCAATTTAACTTTATTGAATGACTTCTTTGCCTCTTTAGAACATTTCACTTCACTATCTTTCGTCAACATGTCAGTAATTTTCCTTAAGTGTTCAACAATATTTTGAACAAACCTTCTCAAAAATTTGATTTTTCCATTGAATGACTTAATTTCCCTTTTTATCCTAGGATAGTCCAAGGTATGAATTTCTTGAATCCTTTAAGGTTCTATCCTAATTCCATGTTTTGATATGATATGACCCAGAAATTTACCTTCCTCCATAGTGAAAAGAATCTTCTTTGGCTTTAGCGATATGCCAAACTTTCTAAATCTCTGAAAAACTATTTTCAAGTGCTAAACGTGTTGCTCATCCATCTTGGAAAAAATAGTGATATCATCAAGTTAAATGACGAAAAATACATCCTTTTCATTGGTGAAATAAATATCCATCGCTCGCTGAAAAGTAGCCCCTGAACTCTTCAATCCGAAAGGAATTTTGGCATACATAAAGGTACCCCAAGGTGTTATGAAGTTTTTCTTTTCTTGATCATCTGGATGGAATAAAATATTATTATATCTAGAGTATCCTTCCAACAATGAAATTCTAGAATATCCAACTACCCTTTGCTGAATATGGTCCATATTTTGTAGTGGTTAATTTTCCTTCAATGAAAGTTTGTTCAAATTTCTGAAATCAATGCACAATAAAATATCTCCTATCTTAATTATCACTGGAACTAGATTATAGATCCAATTTAAAAATAAAAAAAGCAATATGATACCAGCTATAAATAATCTATTTACCTCATTTTCAATAGAGGGCAGCAACTTCAGATTCATTCTTCTTAACTTCTGGCTGAAAATTTTCTGATCCAGCTTCAAGGGAATGGTATGCTGAATTATGATCTTATCATAGACTTTCAAATCAGAAAATTCACAAGAAAATACATCAGCAAACTAAGACATAAATGGTGCATATTTACCTTACATCTCTGCACTCAAATATTTTTAATTTTTTACCATCTTTGGCTTTTCTAGAGTGCCAAGATTGAGATATTCCACTCCCACTTCTGTTGGTAACATGGTCGGTTTGTGTGCAACATCATATTGATAAAAAAATCTATTCCAATGGTACCAAACCTCTTGGAATGGATTTATATTTCAGATGAAGCACTTGCATCTCTTCTGCATGGATTTCCTGGTCATTTTCATAGCACTGGTTATCCATTTGAGAATTCAAAAACTCCTCTTCTGTCTGCAAGAAGCTATTGATTCGTTTATCATCTTGAAATACATGTGAATACTGAAATTTTTTTAGGATAGCAGGGTGGTGTTTGACATTTATCTCATACTTATTATTGGGAGACAATGGAATTTTGAACATGCTAGCCGAAGTAGCAAGAGAATCAACAATAACATTGTTGTCCCTTGGGATCAATGATAAAGTGTACTCGATGAATGTCTTGAGGATATCTAGCACTGCATTTAGATAAGCTCACATCCTTGGATTCTTGGCCTAGTGTTCCACTTTGAATTTTTTTATTACTAAGTTGGATTTGACATATACATAAATCTTCTTGGCACCTAGCTTCTTGAGAATTTTTAGATCGAATATCAAAGCCTCATACTTAGATTCATCATTTGAACATTCGAAATCTAGCTCGTAGGAGGAAAGTCGAACATTGGGAGGAATTTTTCATGACTGATTTACAGGGTTGTGAATCCACACTCCAATGTAAGCCCCTTCTTTTCCCAAAGCTCCATCAAAGTCCATATTCCACAAACTATGTTCCTCATCTGGAAACAACAAATCAAATGGATGTAATTTTCTTGCTTCTTGAGAGAGTTCTGTTGTACCAAAAACTTCTGTTTCTTTCACTATTTCATCGTTTTTTAAGGTGATGCACTTGGTTCCAAACCACTTGGAATTTTTTCACAAATTTCTGCATTTTACAATTCTAAAACAAAAATTGAAAATTCAGAATTTTCTGCCTTTTCTTTAATCAAAACTTCGAAAAATGTTGAACATTCATCATTGAACAAGATAAAGGACTCTAAATCTATATGAACATCATATATAGGATGGATATTTTTCTTTTCTTGGTTGTTGATCATGTACTTGATCTTACTTTCCCAATATAGTTTCCTAAGTTTTACAAAGATGGGAATGGTAGCATATGAAAATTCAGGCTGTCAGGTACCTCTAAGCTTCACTCACCGTGATCAAGAAAGAAAAATTCCATATCTAGGAGGGATATCAGCCACCAAAAAAACCATGAGGACATTCTTGGCTAGGATTTTATCTAATGACAACACTAGGTCCTTGATGAGGCCAAGACATTTCACCCTCCCTGAATCAAATGAATAAATATCATGATAAGGTCTTGTGATATTCAATCCTAATCTATCCATGATTGACTTTGGCATGAGGTTTTAAGAGGCTCTAGAATCAAGCATGGCGTTATGAAGAATAAATTCATGGATTTTGAGGCCTAAATAAAATGGATGGACCTCACTATCTTCTAGATCGCCATCAACAACAGGACCAAGAATAAGCTTAGGGTGATCATCACTCACATTGACCATGTCATACATTTTATCAAATTTAAGAAAATTAGCTACTTGAACTTTGTACTAATCATTCATACCTATTTCAGTTAGAGGAATGGAGACTTTCAATTTGGAAATTTCATTTTCAAGACTAAAAATGGCAAAATTCTTTTCTACCTCTTTCAATGGTGCATCTTTCTTCTCGGGTTGATCATTGTGTGAAGACTCCTTCTTCTGTCCTCCATCTTGGACTTCTTTATCCTATCTTTGACTGCTAGAGGAAGCTTTGTTGACTTTAGCATTATTAGGAACAACGGGTCCTTTGTCTTTACTTTGATTTGGGGTAGCATCTTCTTTGTGATGACCATCTAGTTAAGCATTCTATTTTTCCTGATTAGAGGTTATAGGAACATTCCTATTCCTCAAGCCATACTATATCTAAGATTTAGAAAGAGAATTCTGATATCCCCTATGATAATCTTCTATGTGCACAGATAACATGTCATCATTTGACAAGACATATTGTTGATCATCCGATGCATGAATTTTTGTAGAAAATTGATCTTCTTCAATGAGGAAAATCGGTATTTTATTTTCTTCAAATAAATTTTTCTCACCAAAAATTTCTTCCTCGTCATCTTCATCAGGGCCTTTAGTATAATTATGTTGAAATGGAGTGTGAATTTTTTGTTAAATTTGTGGATCCTGACCCCTCTATTCCCTTTGCTTCATACTATATTGAGGCTACTGATTTTGACCCTTGAAATTGGGATTTCTAATGGAGGGTTTATCTTGTCAATCAGTGATGGAAATTTTATCCATCATCTTCTCCATGGTCTTGATCAAGGTATCTAATTTTCTCTCTGATGAAGTGGATTTTTCTTATTTGATAGTGATCTTGTTTCCGTCTTGATTTTAGACTTTTTGATGATCAAATCAGCTTCCACGCTTACTGCGTTTCTCTGCATTTATTCAAAATTTGATGGGTTTCTTTCCTTCAACTGATAGTCCACGTCAGGATCGAAACCATCAGGATAATGAATTAAAGCAAGGCATAGAGGAGGCTTAATATTATCAATAATTTAATCATATATATTATTGAATCTAGCTGTAAAGTCTTGGACAGACTCATTGGGATTCCTTTTCAAGGCGTTATACTTAGCTAAAATATTCAATGGATTTTTCTTCTCTTCCCATTTCATCATAAACAAGTCAATTAGCTGTTGTGAAGTACCTATTGAACCAATTGTCAGAGAGAAAAACCATTTCTTTACCTCTCCATAGAAAGTTTGTCCAATGATGCACACCTTGGAAACATAATTGTCGATCTCTTCAAGATATATGAAATCAATCACTTTGGCAATGTGTTTATAAGCTATAATATATGATGTTTTGTCGAAAAGAGGAAGTCTATGACAATAGTTCTAAGGTAGTGGAGTGAGAATAAGCGGTAGGATGAACAAAGAAAATATTGCCATGACTAATGATGGAGGTGGTGGAGGTGTTGATGGAGTGAAAACTTGAAAAGATAATGATGGGATCAAAGGAAGGGTTGATGATGTAGCTCTATGAGAAGGTGTAATGACAGGTGAAGCAAAATCCTGTTGTTGATATTGGAAATAAGCCTTCTCGGAAGTTTCTTGAAATTTATCCACCAAGCCCTTGAGTTTGTGAAAATTAGACCAGACTTCACTATCACCTTCTAAATGAAAAGACTCATAAAATGGTGCAAAGGACTCAAAATTGAAAGGACCAAAGGTGGTTTTTGAAAGAAAATTTTCAAACTTAGTTCTAAAAAAATATTTTTCACATTCTTAACTATATAAAAAATCTTCTGGAACAAATCTTGTAGGCATAGAATTTGATTTAACAAGTGTAGGAATAGCTCTTCCAACCTTCCGAGACTTGGTTTTATGATTTCTAAAAAGACCTTCAAGGCCATACACAATTGGTGAGAGATTTGGGTCTGGATTTGACCTGATATGTGTAATATTCCCAATTTTCCATCAGTTAATTGTAATATTGGAGTTATTACTCTTCTCAATTAATTAAGTAAATAAAAGTGTGGAGAGACCCATAAACCCCATAGATGAATAAAATCCTTTTTTTTTTTGCATCAATGTGGGTTAGTAGATAGTAGATCAACATCATCGAGTAGTGGAACATCTCATTAATGAAGGAAGAGTGGATATCATGAAGAGATAATGAGGAATATGATGGAGATAGTGGAGAAATAAATGTAATATCATAGAGAATTAATGATGCAGTGATTTAGGAAGTGGTGCATTAAATGCACATATGATGGAGGGAGTAGAGATTAATTGTAGAGATCATGGAGATCATGGAGAGGCAGTGCAGTCTTCATGGAGCCTAGTGGCCACATGTGCAGCGCAATTATGAGGTGGGACAAGGCTAGGGAAGGCTCACAACCATATAAAGAAGAGGAGGACAGCAAATCAAATCAGTCTGGAATTTGATATTGTATTTTCGTTTGACATTATTTGTACACTTCAATTTTTTAGCAAATTCTGTTGTGCTGTTTAGCACACGGGTGTTCCCAAGAGGGAATCCCACCCTTACCCATGGGGGCCTTCGAGTGCTTACTATAAGAAGGCTATTTTGAGAAGCTATTCATCATCTAACATTGGTGCAACATTCAACCCCTCTCTTCTGCATATACAGCTTCAGGAATTACGCATTCCTGTCTTAGGGTTTGAGAGGAGGAAGGTAGTTTTTAGAATTTCAGCTAGGAAACTGGTGGAGGATTCATCCTTTCACCTTGAGCTTCCATTTCAGTCTTCTAGGATAATAATCTTGATATCTGACATCAGACCATCATATTACACCTCCTTGCAGCAGCAGTTCCTTTAGGAATTGCGCAGTCCAGCCACACAGATCTAAGGGAGGAAGGAAGTTCCAAGTATTTCAGCTTGGAATCCTATGAGGGGTCTTTTCATCACTTTAGAGAGATAATTTACATGAGCTATGAGAATTATTTCATCATCTAGCTACAGGCTACAACTATAGCCTCCTTGACAATGCAGTGTAGTCTAGCAGTTGTACAGTTTGCAGCTGCAACTTGAGTAGAGAAAGAAGGAGGTAAATCTCAAGTTTATAGCTTGGAGATCAAGAGAAGGGATCAACCCTTCAGTTATGATCTCAGTGGGTGATATTTTAGATGATATATCATTCTTTCAGCCCCATATCAGTAGTTGTCTCCAGGGAGTGTGTAACTCAGCCAGTAGGGGTGTAGTGTGCCACCCAAAAGGGGCCGAAAATCCAAACTTAAAATTTGGCCAAACCATTTCTGGGTGTTTTTGGGTTTCTCGAGTAGAATCCGTGGTTAAAACCCCAATTCTTTCTAAGCATTATAACAACCTCCCGTAGATGGTGCTTATCCCTAGTCGCAGTTGTTTCCAACAGCAACAATAGTAGCACAACATTTCTAGTGGTAGTTTTCATTAGTGTATTTCAGCCACTTCTTGTTGGCTTGAGTGCATATTCTTTATAGAAATGTGTAATTTATATTTTCTATTGTTTATAATCATATGAGCCAGCTCTTTCTGCTCATGATTATAATGTCTTGATGTTGCAGCATATTTCTAACATTTTCCCGATTTTAGTGTTATATTCCTATTTTTATTATTTGGAATGCTATAGATGTTCTATATTCCCGTATTTTCAATTTTGAAATATTGCAGTGGTATCAGAGCATGATCTTTGGCTCAGCTTCTGGGCACTTCATGACATTAGAAGAATAAGAGGAAGAAGTAAAAAAAGAAGAAGTCTTCAATGGCGGAAGGATTATCTTTTTCCAAACTTCTCTTTAGATCTATGCAAGATCTCTCCATAGAGACTAAATAAATGAGAATGGGAAGCAAAAGAGAAACCTTAAGATGGTTTCAGAATGAGGAAGGTCCAATCACTTCCTATCAACAACATAAACAACCAACAATGCAAAGAGCTCCACAACACTTTTCTATGTCCACTTTCCTTGCAGAAGGAGATAAATGGCATGGAGATGGGGGATACCTAAAGCTTGAGACTATGAGTAATTATCTGGTAGAGTACAAATCTCAAACAAGAGAATTCAAGGAGAATATAAATCTCCAATAGTTTATCCAAATCAAAGAGAATTGAATATCCCACAGTAGCAATAGAAGAAGAAGGCATATACATAATAGATTCTTTTTGCCTAAATTTGATGGATCATCCATAAGCACAGTAAAATCTTGGATGAAGGAGTTAGATCATTTCTTCCAGCTACACCCAGTAGCAGAAAGAGAGGTTGTTGAGATTTCAGCATTGCACCTTGAGGGTGGAGCAAAGGATTGGTGGTTCAACCACATAAAACATGCAAGAGTGAATTCTTATGCAGACTTCACTCAAAGGCTTATTAAGAAGTTTGATAGAAGGAAACCAGAGATACTTTCCATAGAGACATTTCCCAACATTGATGAGATAGCACATGAATAACAAAGGGAGAATGTTAGCACTATCACTCCGGAAGAGGAGGAACTTCCACCACCACTAGCTACAGAAGTACTTGCATCAGATGAAGGAGCACATGCATCTTTGCAAGGTGGTCTTGAGAAATCTACATTGATATTCCCATGCATGATTGAGGAGATGCATGAGTATTAGGAGGCAGATACAAACGCTGGTGCAGTTGTAGAGGAGTAGCCATCACCATCACTGGCAGTTGGAAAAGCCATTGCACCAGTTAGAGGAAATCTTGTAGCTTTGCAATATTTTCCCAAGTTTTAGTTAATCCAATGTTTGCAAACCCCATGTTATTTCAACACCTCAGTTTCAGATTTCTTGGATCATGCCATCACAGCAATTTCATAACCAAGGGTTATAGCACCTTGCTTATTTGGAGTAGAAAACTATTACTCCACAGAGGACCCTTGACTTGTTGAAGGAGGAGATGTATAGCCATCTCAGTTGCCTAGTATTGAGCTACACACAAAACTTTGTGTTGAATTTTGGAGTTTTGAAGGATCGGATGAGCATATTCCTAATCAGTACAATGTGAGGCTATGAGTTCAACATTATGTATGGCCATAAGACATCGGATGCACCATCATGGAGATAAAAAACGTTGTCACTGAGGAGAAGTGATGAGTTGGGGGCTCAAATATTCTTCAAGTATTTCGATGACCACTTCACTCATGAAGCATTGGAGGGACCAATGATAGTTGGTATACATCTTATCATGGATATAATTTTCTATTATTAGGATGAAGCTTTCTTGATAAGCATCTCATAGCTCAAAGAGAATTTTATACCTATATCACATTCATAATATTATGCATTTTGTTGGGTCATTGATGAGAGGTTCTCATGGAGTAACCTCAAGGAGGATGCACTTCAATATATCATGGAGTAAAAATATCATCAGATTGGGGAGGATGGGGTTCTCCATTGGGTTGATACCAAGTTGTAGCGTGATATGAGTCATCACCCACAATTTTATGGATGGGCGAGGATGATGAGAAAATGGTTGGGGAGATACTTGCAGATCTATGACACAGGGAAGAAAGAAGCATGGTTGTGTTGGCTTCTCTCGGGTGAGTATGATTACCTCCTGAAATATAAGATTGAAATGTTCCATGCCTTGCACAGTATTAAGGTGATGCAGCAGCAATAGGCATGGCTTCATTGCATAATTTTGAGAGATTTTTTCCATCACATGACATATCCTATGTCAATGGGTATGTTATTGTTTGTAAGATTACATGGTGCTCACATGATCTGGTAGCAGGGAGCTTGGTTATGTTGGGTTGATGTGACATTCTACATGTCAATCAGTATGTTGTTACTCCATGGCTTGCATGGTGATGATGTGAGGTGGCTGCAAGATTCATTGCTAATTTGGTTACTCTTGGGAGAGTATGGGTTTAATTTCTCCCATACCTTGCATGATGCACGGGGGGGGATGGAAACATGAGGTCTTTCTATGTTGGATTTTGTTAGGATAGTATGGCCACCATACTCGGTATGATGATGGGGTGTTATGGAAAAAATAGGTATTTTTTGCGGTGTTTATTATTGAGAGAGTATGGTTCAAAATTTCACATGTCAACCCATATGTCTCTGTTTCTTATTTTTCACAGTGTTGAGATGGTGCTTGGAGCAAGAAGACCCAACAGGGCCAGTGATGGGAGAATGGAGAGGTACATCCTACTCCATGAAGCATGGGTCATATAGATAGTTCATGAGTTGGGACTTTCCTTTGGGGGGAGGAACCACTTCACTTCATATGTCTCATGTAGAGAAGGGGCTCTGGAATAGAAGATGGTTTCCAATTGGAGGTTCAGTGATGAGGAGAGGAATCTAGCTATATAGGTAAAAGCCATTCTATACATTATAGAGAGGCAGCTATGGATCTAGGCATTCATTTCACACTGGAGCATATGGGGAGACCTTCCATATGAGGATTCCATTTGGAGGGAGGAGGATTTTTGTAGCATTCACTTTTGCAGTTGCTTGAGGACAAGTAACATTTTGGTGAGTAGGACTGTAATATTCCCAATTTTCCATCATTTAATTGGAATATTAGAGTTGTTACTCTTCTTAATTAATTAAGTAAATAAAAGGGTGGAGGGACCCATAAACCCTGTAGATGAATAAAATCCACTTTTTTTGTGTGAATGTGGGATAGTAGATAGTAGATCGAAATCATGGAGTAGTGGAAAAACTCGTTAATGAAGGAAGAGTGGAGATTATGGAGAGATAATGAGGAAGATGATGGAGATAGTGGAGGAATAAAAGTAAGATAATAGAGCATAATTATGTAGTGATGGAGGAAGTAGTGCATTAAATTCACACATGATGGAGGGAGTGGGTATTAATTGCAGAGATCATGGAGATTATAGAGAGACAGTGCAGTCTTCATGGATACTGGTGGCCACATGTGCAACACAGTTATGAGGTGGGCCAAAACTAGGGAAGGATTACAACCATATAAGGAAGATGAGGGCAGCAAAGAAAATCAGTCTAGAATTTATGTTGTATTGTCATTTGAAATTATTTGCATGCTTCAGTTGTTTAGCTAAGTCTATCATGTTGTTTAGCACACGTGTGTAACCTTACCCGCAGGGGACTTCAAGTGCCCACTCTGGGAAGGTTATTTTGAGTATATATTCATCATCTAGCATTGGTGCCACATTCACCCCTCTCTTCTTCATATACAGCTTCTATAATTACGCATTCTTGTCTTAGGGTTTGAGAGTAGGACGGTAGTTTCTAGATTTTCAGTTAGGACACCCATGGAGGATTCATCCTTTCACCTTGAACTTCCATTTTAGTTTTCTAGGAGAATCATTGTAATATCTGACATGAGGCTATCATATTACACCTCCATGAAGCAACAGTTCCTTTAGGAATTGCGCAGTCCAGTCAAGCAGATCTAAGGGAGGAAGGAAGTTCCAAGTATTTCAGCCTAGAATCCCATGAGGGGTATTTTACTCACTTTGGATAGATAATTTAAATGATATTTGGGAATTATTTCATAATCCAACAGTAGGATACAACTCCACCCTCCTTGAAAGTGCAGTCTAGTCCCGTATTTGTGTAGTTTGCAGCTGCAACTTGAGCAGAGAAAGAAGGAGCTAGATCTCAAGTTTCTAGCTTGGAGATCAAGAGAAGGGATCAACCCTTTATTTAGTGAGATGAGTGGGTGTTATTGAAGATGATAGATCATTATTTCAGCCCCATATCAGTAGTTTTCTCTATGGAGTGTGTAACTCAACCAGCAGGGGTGTAGTGTGCCACCCAAAAGGGGCCGAAAATCCAAAGTTAAAATCTAGTGAAACCATTTCTGGGTTTTTTTGGGTTGTTGAGTATAATCCATGGTTAAAATACCAGATATTTTTGAGAACTCTAATAGCCTTTCACACATGGTTCTTATCCCTAGTAGCAATAGTTTCAAGTAGCAACTGCAGTGGAAGCACAACATTTTCAATGCTAGTTATCATTAGTTTATTTGAACCACTTATTGTTGGCTTGAGTGCATATTCTTTAGAGCATTGTGTACTTTATATTTTTTGTCTTTTATAATGATATGGCTGAGTTGTTTCTACTCATGGTTATAATGTCTTGATGTTGCAACATATTTCCAACATTTTCCCAATTTTAGTGTTATATTCATATTTTTCTTATTTGGAATGCTATAGATGTTCTATATTCCTATTTTTCCCCTTTTGGGATATTACAATATGTCTTTTAGGAGCCAGCTTAAGATAGGAATTTTTGACTTTGGCTCAGATTTAATAATTCAACCTATTTTGAATGCTCGATCTTGTCACCTAAAAGTGTAACTTTCAGAATTTTAAAGAAATATTCCCAAGGAATATTTAGCAATCGCTCCCTAGCAACGATGCCAACAATGTTATCACTCTCCCCAACTTCCCAAGGCTAAAAATAGGATTAGAGAAAGTTAACCTTTAACCAAACTTTAATTCAGGTAGCTACCCCTACCAGGACGAAATAGGTCTCTCTCATTGTCATTTTTATAGTAAAAATAACGACTGAGTATCTAATGATCTTAGGCTAGGTATACAATCTCAGTAAATAGGTTTTGTTTGATGTTTTTTGTGCTGGATAGAAAAGTCATTGATTTGATTGTCTATAAGATTTTAAGGTCTGAAATCCAAGGTGAATCTACAGAGAATACATGAGGAAATATAGGTAGTTTGAAATAATTTTAATAGTTCTTTGAGTGTATGATTAAATGGAGGAGAGTTTGAATGTGCAATGAGGTGAATTCATTCAATCTAGAAGCAAATAAACATAGTATGATAAACCTTGTCTAAAACAGAGCATGCATAAACATGATTTCTTCTCATAAAATTATAATATAAACATATATGAAGAAGAATACATGGTATTAAGCATGAAATTATAAACATAAATAAGAAAAAAATATGCTCCAAATCATACGACATGTATCTCAACACAATTCTTTCAAATATTTCTCTTATTTCATTCCAAATAGATTATTACAAGAGATCCACTGCAATATGTGACTATCCAATCAAAAAAAATACTATAGAGTGTCTACTTATAGAAAATATGGACTATGACACCTCATCAAGTCTAAATCCCATCCAAAATGGATCATAGATACACAAGATGAGTAATTTCCTATATTCTAGGGAGGTTAAAGCCATTCCCTAAATTTTAGCTATGAACTAGGAGTGTTTGTCCCTTACATTAATTACATATTCCCTCATGATAGGAGGTAAAAAAAAAACTCATTAACTCTAATTAAAACTCATAGGACAGAAAAAACTCAAATTTTTGACAATTTCTGAGCTTGACAAGTGTCCTAAGGAATCTAATGTTGATTTGGGACATTTCTGACAGAAGGGTAACAAAAATTTTTAAAAACGTAATAGAACTTTGGAGGCATGTTTGAGGCAATTTTAGGAGTCAAAATCCACTTCTCAAAGAACATTCAACTATCCCTATGTGTCTAGTTTCCATAACATCTTGAATTTTGGAAAATGACCCATGGGAAGGCCTTCAAAAATCCATTCTCCCAATGTTACTCCAAAAGCGTAACAGAGGCTCCGAAAAGGTAGTAGAAGAATGAAAAATGAGTGGTTTTTGAGCTTCTTCTCCAAAATTACAGCTTTCCATGACATGAGGGTTCCTGATCTGTAATTTACTCATCACAATACATCCATCCATGTAAATAAATAATCACTTGGATGTCCCAAAATTAAGAGTAACAAAAGACCATTACCCTTCTGTAATGAGGAATTTCCAGAATTTTTCAAAAGCCACATAAAATACCAAAATTGATAAAAAATTCTCAAAATTTGTTCTATGGCACCTTTGAGAAATGGGCTAAATATATAAATAAGCTTTAGCCAATAATTCCAAGATATCCTTCTCTTTGATATTCATTTGTGCATCTTTAAGCCTTTTCTTCACTTGTTTCAGCCTCATTTGAGAAATGGTGTTCTTGGTGCGATAGTGGTTTTCCATGTGTCTTTGCAACTTATTATCCCTTTTAGACTTCTTCAAAATCTTCTCCGGATGATCATTAAATCTTGACAACCAAAGCTCTCTATATTCGTTAATCTCCATGGCACTAAGGTCATCAAAGGTCAACTCTTCAGATTGATGAGTTGGTTGTCTTTCTCACTCCAACGCCCTTTTCAGGCCTCTTGTAATTGGCCTTCTTGTTTTTGTTTCAGCCTCCATGTCCTAAATTTGGTAAAAAACAATAATATTCTTGCCTTTACCTCTGTTTTCCTATATGTGTGAATTGGGCTTGCTTTGTAGGAGATGATTCACTTTCAATTGAAAATTATCCTGCTGAAATTAAGTAATTTGATATTTGGTGATGGAGAAGGCCTCTTTCAATTCTGATATTCAATTATCTTTCTCTCTGATGATCTCTTCAACTAATTTGACCTCCACATTTTTTTCTACCTCGACCTCCAATGGAATTGACTCACTATGTTGATGCAAAAGAGGCTGCTCCTCTATCTCACATTTTTCAACAATGGTCTCAAGTGTAAGAACACTCTTGGCAGACTTAGGCACAAATACTTGTCTCTTCTCCTTCTCATATGTGAGAGTAAATTCCACAACACTAGGAGCATTTGAAGGCTGATTAGGCATTGTAGAAGAGTCAAACTCCATTGGTTGTGTTGATGATGTACTAGGAAAAATAGGATGGCTGATGGTAGGCTCTGTTGACAATCTCTCCAAGAAGTTTTTCCAAGTCATGTTGATGGAGGAAAAGTGATGCAACACAATAAGCTTGATTAGGCCATGATGAAAAATACTAGTGTGATGATATTATCTTCTACAATGAACCTTCTCAGTCATCTTAATCAAGCTCCTATACAAATAGTATGGCAAATCAAGTTTTTGGATAGAGGTAAAATGAATCAAAAGCCTGATGTGATACCTATAAAACCTGGAGAATGTCACTTCAAAAGTGAAGTACTTCATGATTAACATCATTAAAGGAGCATATTTTTTTCTGAGGTCTCTGAAAGGAAAAATATAGTCTGCATCCTCTCTAGCATTAGGCTTGAGAAATTTCTTGTAGTTTTCAATATCTAACTCCGTGTATTTGAACCACTACTCTCCATGAGAAGGGATACCTGTAACTGAAGCAATTAGGTCAGATGTTAGGCTTATCTCCATACCTACAACATTGACCTTTCCCATATTGTAGCTTGTTGAAAATATGTTTGACAATTGAAGATGAATCATGATACCCCTCTTCCATGAGCCTTTCAAAAAAGCTCAAATGCAGAGCTCTCTCAAAGAACCTTCTGGCCAATGGTGAAGCATTAATTTCATGCATGGTGAAGGGTTACAGCCTAAGGTGGCTCCCTCCCTTGAAGCTCTTCTTGTCACTTTCCATTTTTTTTTTCACTGGAATGATGCAACCCTAGGGTGTTAATGAAATGAGTGAATGAATGGAAATCTGGAAAAACAAAGTGTAGGAAAGTGTGTGTTTAGTGAATGAAATGAAGGTCCTTGAAGCTGAGAAAAATTCTAGAAAAAATTGAGTAGGTTTAGTTGTGTTTTAGGTTCAAGTTGTAGGTTTAATGAGGGAAAATAAGTGTGAGGAATGTGTTAAAATTCTTAAAACACAGGAAATTCTCAATTTTGACTGTGAGAATAGCTAGTGTAAAAGTGTTTTATGTTAATAAGGTGAAATAAGGGGCATGGAGTTAATAAAAAATTCTAATAAAAATTTAGTGAAGAGGATGGCATATTATCTCCACACTGAAAGTGTAATGAGGGATAATGGATGAGTTTAGGGTAGCAAAGTCTAGAAAACATAGTAAATTCCCAAGGTTTTCACTATGGAAAGGTTAGAACTAGGGTTTGTTTGTATTTGACATGTTAGGGGTTTTGGTGTACATTATAGGAGTGTGATGATAATTCAGATGGGATATATGAGTTAGGGTTTAGATGATGGAATTATGGTTTTAGGTCAATGGGGTAGGTTAGGGTTTTTCAAAATAAAAATAAAAAATTAAATGTATGGACAATGACAGTATGGAGAAAACATAAGTTAGCATGAAATGTTTTCAATTCTTCAAAATTCAACCAAACACTAGAATGAGAATGGAGATTTACCTTGCATGGATGCTACACAAAGTAAAGGAGCGTGAGCATTGAGTTTATTTGGAGGTTTCCGAAGCCAAAAACCACAAACTACTTCTTTTATAGAAGTGTAACACCTACCTACAGGAGCGTAACAACGTGGGAGCAAAAGTGTAACAGTGAGGTTTAAAAGCGTAACAATATTTCTGCATGGCGCTTGTGCAGCACCTGCGTAGTGATCAAAAGTGTAACACATATTGTGCAGTGCTTCCAAAAGCATAACATTTCAGCCCCGAAACATAACACTTCAGTCCAAAAGCGTAACACAAGGGTTCAAAAGTATAACAACATGGTTTCAAAGGATGGAAAAGGGATTTTTAATGGGGTTTGAGCCTTGAAATTTGGATTTTAGACACCATGGAGGGCAAGTGAGGTGGAGAACTAATATTCTAATCATAAAAGGGGTAAAAATGAGTGAAATGAAGTTACCTTTTCCCTTTTATAAACTGATGATGAAATTCCACCTTTTCCTTTTGACACTTGTAAATGACTTTTGTACTTTTACACTTGGAAATTCCTTTTTGCTCCTTTAAGTGAGATGAGAGAATAGAATGAACCTCTTTTCATTATTTCACATTTGAAATGGCTATATGGACATTTGAGATGAGACATCAAGACATAATTTACCTTCCTTTATGAGACAATAAGACTCCTTCCTTTGAACCTTTGAAATGTTTCACATTTGTATATGACCTTGTCAAAATAAGATAAGAAGTCTTTAAAAATTGGAAATGACCCCTTTGTCTTTGATTGGGAAAGTAGGTTAGAATTGACCTCTTTTGAAGATTTGATAGTTAAAATGACTTTTTGGTCCTTTAATGAGACAGAAGGATGAAAAATGTTCTTTTCATGAGACACTGAGACAAAATGGAGGTTCTTTGTACTTTTTAAAAACTTGAACCATATGAAACAAGAGAGGTGGTATTTATTTCATTTCATAAACATGTTGGCTCCTTCCTTAGGGTTTTATGAGTGGAATGGAGGGTTTCTTCCTTGTTTTAAGTGAAAATTTGAATTTTTTTCAAAGGCGGACATGAACCTAGAGAGTGACCTATATGAGGTGGAGTGACATAACCCTAGACCTCTTCAGTGACAAAAATTATTTTCTGAGAACTTGTTTGAAAAAGTAAAAAAATTTGACCATTGACTTTATGTAAAGCAACTAAAAGAGATACTTTTTATCATTGACATACCTAAGCTAACATTAGGTTTTTTGTCTTTTCCTCCAAGAGGATGGGTATGGATTTGAAAAAACCGTATGTCCAAAAACCGTTGTCGTTGAAAGCTTCCAAAGTGTTTGAGGATTGACTCAATGGATGATAGCCAATAACTTTCCAACAAGTGATAGACATGATGCAGGTTGAAGTGCCTTCATCAACAACAGTCATATGAATGGTGTTCCCCATCATGATAACCTAAATCATGAATGCTACCTGAGATGGGAGGCGAGGAACAAATTTCCGAAGAATGAAAGTGATAAGGTTAGAGTCCACCGAATCAGTGACTCTAATGGCAGATAATAGTTCCTTCTATTTTGATGGACATGATTGAAGGACTTCCAAATTTCGACATCGTCGAAGGCGCTTGAGCTAAATCCTCTACAATATTATAGTGTTGAGCAGCTCAGGCGTTCGGATTATAAGACGGTTTCCGAAGAACACATTTTTCGGGTGGCTATATTATGGAATCATTACTAGGTCTCTCAATCTGGAGACGACCAAAACTAGGAGGTATGGAAGAGGAAGGATTATCTATGACACCCTGTTCCATAGAAGATTTCAATTGATTCAGGTAATCTTTTGATTGTGTGGAAATAGAAATAAGTTTTGTACCAACCATGAAAACTTGGGATCTTCTAGATGATTGGGGTTGATATACCATTTGCATTTGCTAGGATGCGAACGATTATTTCAAGACAGCCAGAGTCTCGCGTGTGCCCTTCAAGAGACGGGAAACTTCGACATGCTGAGGAAAATCCTTGGTGTAATGATCATCATCACATACCAAACAAGGATATTTAGGCTTATTTTTGGAAGCTTCGTCAGCAAATGAATTATTTGAATCATGTTTAAGGTTATCAGATTTGGGTTTTCCTTTGCCTAATTTCTTACCTTTTGAGGATTTTTCTGCTGCGGTTGATTCGACAACATTTTCCTCAGAAATATGGGTTGTATTTTGTAATATTCCCAATTTTTCACATGATATTTGGAATATTAGAGTTCTTAATAGACCTACTTAATTAAGTAAATAAAAGGGTGGAGGGACCCATAATCCTCAAAGATGAATAAAATCAACTTTGAATTTTGTATGTGGATATTTCAGATCTAGATCTACATAATGGAGTAGTAGAGAAACTACTTAATGTGAAAGGAGTGGAGATCATGTCTCATTAATGAGATAGATCATGGAGGTTGATATAGTCAACTAAGATCATGGAAAGAATCAAATGTAAGATCATTAAGAATTCATGATGAGATGATGGATGAGTGGTGCATTTAAGGCACAAATGATGGAAAGCATGATCATTGCATTCACACATGATGGATATCATGGAGAGATAGTGCAGTCAACATGGAGACATCTGTCCACATGTACAATGCAGTTATGAGGAGGGCCAAGACATGAGAAGGCTCATAACCTATATAAAGAAGATGAAGGCACAATAGAATGCATGTTGAATATTATTGTTGATGTATGATCAGTTTAGATTTGGAATTGTCATGTGACATTCCATGCTTTCTTTGGCTATTTAGCTAAGATTGCAAGTGTTGTTTAGCACTAGGTGTTCCTGGTCGGAAATCCCACCTCTTTCATTAAGTATCTCTTGAAAGAGTATTGTACTTCATTCATCATCAGGCATTGGTGCCATATTTTTTCTACTTTCTACAGAACATCCATATTCAAAAATTGCACATTTCTGAAGATCATTTTGAGAGGGGGAGGTTGTCCTTCAATATTTCAGTTGAGGAACCAGTGAAGGATTCATCCTATCACCTTGAGCTTCAAGATCATCCTTCCAGTGCTCTAGATCTATATCAGGCATCAGGCCATCTAATATTCATCTCCAAGCAGTAGCAATCCCTTCAGGAATTGCACAGTCCAGTCTTGTAGATCCAAGGGAGAAGGGAAGTTGCTAGCATTTTAGCTAGTAATCCAGTGGAGGACCAATCCTTCACATTGTATACATTATTTCCATCATTTATAAGCTATATTTCACATCTTAGCAGCAGGCTAGAGATCCTCCTTCCTTTACAGCACAGTTTTCATGAGCAGTTGTGTAGCAGCAGTTGCAACCTTCTTTGCAGGACTGAGGAGCTAGATCTTGAGCTTCTGTCTTGAGGATCTAGTGAAGGGATCAGCCCTTCAAGCTTAGATATGATCTTATAACATATTTCAGCCATCTATTTTTTAGATCTAGCTTTAGATTTGTATAACCTAGTAGACAAAGGATCAAACCTTAGGAGGGTGATTTTCCAAAGTTTTAGATCTGGAAAATCCTTTCTGGGTTATCTTGGGTATCCATCATAGAGCCCAAATCTAGAATCTTGACATCATTAGAGCTCCAAATTTTTTTATATCTACATTTTAATTTTCAACCTGAAGTCATATACTTATTATATGTTGAAGGGACAACACGGAATTTTCTTCCAGCAACTCTCTAGTTACGCAGTGCCTATTGTGGCATGTTTTCAGGATCATTCTAGGCCATCTCTTTGGCTATATTACCTCATATTTTGTACGCTATGGTAACTGAATCTTCTCCTATATAAAAAAATGGCTCAGCTGCTTTTTCTATATCTGTGTTGATCATAAACTTATATGTACATTTTTTGTGTTACAAATATTTTGTTTTCGTATCAATGCGTTATTCCATTTTGGGATATTACAGTGGTATCACAGCATGATCTTTGGCTCAGCTTGTGGACATTTTGACAACATTTGAAAAGCAGATAGTAGAGATCTACTATGGATGGATTAATTTTTGCCTTATCTTCCTTTAGATCTATGAAGGATCTCTCTAAGGAGATAAATGAAGAAAGAGGAGAAAGGCAAAGGGAAACCTCAAGAAGGTTTCAAGATGAAGAAGGTCCCAGCACTTCTCTTCACCAACAAAGAAGACCTGAGAAGCAAAGAGCTTCACACTATTCCACTAGATCCACTTTCTTTGAGAATGATGATTGGTATGAATATGATGAAGGCTTGGGGCATGAGACCCTAAGTGAATATATATCTGAATACAAGTCACAACCTAAAGCATTGAAGGATAATCTCTCTCTCCAACAGTTTCTGCAACTCAAAGAAGAGAGGAGATCCAGAAGTAGCAATAGAAGAAAGAGGCATAGATTCTTCTTGCCTAAATTTGATTGATCTTCCACAAGTACATTGAGGGCTTGGAGGGAAGAATTATTTAAATTCTTTCTGAAATATCCTATATCATAAAGAGAGGTTGTGGAGTTTTTAGTTCTGCACCTTGAAGGTGAAGCAAGAAAATGGTGGTTCAGTAACTTGTCACACTTGAAAGTGTCTACTTATGCTGATTTTATTCAAAGACTGAAGGAAATATATGGTAGAAAGAAACCAAAGACATCTCACATAGTGACATCTCCCATCATCAAGGAGATAGTGAATGAATATTCAAGAGAAGATGTTCTCATTCTCACTCAAGAGGAGGAGCCTCTACCACCACGAGCTGTAGATGTGCTTACATCAAGAGGAGGATCACTTGCATATTTGCAAGGTGGTCTTGAGTTCTTGAACTTTGGAGCCCCATGCATGATTGATGACCAGCGCTGGTACACTTGTAGAATTGCAGCCATCTTTTTTACCATTAGTTGGAGATATCATTGCACCACGAGAGGAAAATATTGTGATCTTGCAAGATGTTTCTAAATATCAGTTGATCCAAGGTATGCATAGACTTCAATCTCATATTGTTTTAGTAACTCTTATTGAAACTTATGGGGATATGCCACCAGGGCTATTGCATGACCAAGGGTTAGAACATCATGCTGATTTGGAGCAGCATAATATCACTGCACAGAGGAGCCTTGATATAATCAAGGAAGAGATGAAGAACCATCCTAGTTTATCATTGATGGACTACATTCAACCCTTTGAGTTGAAGTGTAGAATTTTTGAAGATGGGATGAGTATGATCCTATGTACAATGGTTGGCTATGAGTTCATCATTGTGCCTTGCTTTGAGACAACACATGTATCACCTTGCAGATCGACAACGTTGTTAATGAGCAAAAGTGTGAAGAAGAGGACCCATTCCTTATGGGAGCAATCATATGGAAGATTCATTCATGAAGAAATGGAGGAAAATATGATAGATGGTAGACATCTTGAGATGAGAAATATTTTCCCCTTTATAGATGAAACTTTCTCAAAGAGCATCTCACAGCTCAAAGAGAAACTTATACCTACAACAAAACCAAAACCTTATTGGTTTTAAAGGGCCATTGATGAAAAGAAGATCTCATGGAGAGATCTCATTGGAGGTGCACTTTGATTTATCATGGAGTGCAAATTTCTTCATCAGTTTGAGGAGGTTGGTGTTCTAAAATAGGAGGATAACAAGTTTTTGCATAATGAGATCCATCATCCACATTGGGAAGAATGGTTGATAGTATGGAGCAAGGGGTTACCAAACCACTTGCCGATCTATGACACATGCCAACAAGAAGCATGGCTATGCTGGATTCTCTTGGGTGAGTATGCCTACCACTCAACGAGTCATAATTTTCTGATTCATGCCTTACACATAACTAGAAGAATGCAGAAGAAAAAGGCATGGTTACTTTGGTTGTTGATGAGAGAGATTGGACATCACATGTTATATCTTATTTCCTTGTATTCACTCTTGTTTTGGATACGTATCATGTCTTTACATGTATTTTTGTTTGGGATGTATCTCATGTTCATGTATGTACATGGGTTTGGGAGAAAGCATAACTCTCACATGATGTGGCATAAGGGAGCTTGTTTGTATTATGTTGATGAGAAATCTCACATGTCCATTACTATATTGTTGCTCCATGACTTCCATCATGATATTGCAAGGAGGCAGCAAGAATCCTTGTTGCTATGGTTACTATTGGGAGAGTATGGGCTGAGTTCTTCCCATACATTTCATGACATTGTTGGAGGATGGCAACAAGAGACCTTACAACATTGGCTTTTTTTGGGTGATTATGGTCATTTTACTTGCTATAATGATGATGTGATGGGGCATCAACATTCCTTATTGAGGTGGCTTCTCTTGAGAGAATATGGCCAGTACATTTGGTACAATGATGATGTGGTATGGCAGCAAGAGTCATTTTCGAGGTGGCTTCTTTTGAGAGTGTATGGCTCTCATATTCTCATTGTTATTGATTTTGCATGGTAACAAGAAGCATTGTTGTGGTGGCTTATTTTGAGAGAGTATGGATCTCTTAATTATTTTCATGATGATCTAGCATGGCAACAGAAGGCTTTTTTGTGTTGTTTGTTATTGGGAGAATATGGTTTGACATTGTTCATGTTTTCCCATATGTCTCTACTTGTTTTTTTTCACTATGATGATGTGATGTTTGATTCCTATATGGCCAACATGGCTAATGATGAGGTGATTGATATATGTAATCTACTCTACGTATCATGGGTTCAAGAGATAGTTCAAGAGTTGGGACTTTCCACTTCAGGAATGAACCACTTCATCTTATGTATCTAATGCATAGAGAATAACTTTGGTCATCATATGGTTGCCACTTGGAGATTAATTGATGAGGATGGGTATCTAAATTTTCATTTGGAGGCCATTCTAGACATTCTATAGAGACAGCTTTGGAGCTAGACATGCATAACACATTATGACAGGTGGGGAGGCCTTCCACATGTGGATTCCATTTGGAGGAAGGATGTTTTCTGTAGCATCTATTTTTTTGTTTGCTTGAGGATGAGAAAAATTTTGCTAGGGAGGGCTGTAATATTTCCAAATTTTCACATGATATTTGAAATATTAGAGTTCCTAATAAACCTACTTAATTAACTAAATAAAAGGGTGGAGGGACCCATAATCCTCAAATATGAATAAAATCTACGTTGATGTGTGTATGGGGATATTTCAAATTTAGATATACATAATGGAATAGTAGAGAAACTACTTAATGTGAAACGAGTGGAGATCATGCCTCATTAATGAGATAGATCATGCAGGTTGATACAGTCAACTAAAATCATGGAAATAATCAAATGTAATATCATTAAGAATTCATGATGAGATGATGGAGGAGTGGTGGATTTAATGCATACATGTTGGAAAGGGTGATCATTACATTCACACATTATAAAGATCATGGAGACATAGCGCAGTCAACATGGAGACTTATGTCCACATGTCCAACATAGTTATAAGAAGGGCTAAGGCATGAGAAGGCTCATAACCTAGATAAAGAAGATGAAGGCACAATAGAAGGCATGTTGAATATTATTGTTGTTGTATGATCTATTTAGACCTAGAATTGTCAAGTGACATTCCATGTTTTCTTTGGATGTTTATCTAATATTGCAAGTGTTGTTTAGCACTCGGTGCTCCTGGTCGGGAATCTCACCTCTTTAATTGAGTACATCTTGAAAGAGGAATGTACCTCATTCATCATCAAGCATTGGTTCCATATTCTTCCTACTTTCTGCAGAACATCCATACTCAGAAATTGCATATTTCTGAAGATCAGTTTGAGAGGAGGAGGTCGTCCTTCAATATTTCAATTGAGGAACCAGTGAAGGATTCATCCTATGACCTCGAGCTTTAATATCAGTTTTCCAGCGCTTCAGATCTATATCAGGCATCATGCCATCTAATATTTATCTCCCAGTAGTAGCAATCCCGTCAGGAATTGTACAGTCATGTCTTGTAGATCCAAGGGAGAAGGGAAGTTGCTAGCATTTCAGCTAGTAATCTAGTGGAGGACCAATATTTCACATTGTATACATTATTTCCATCATTTCTTAGCTATATTTCACATCTTAGTAGCAGGCTAGACAACCTCCCTTTACTCGTTCTTTTCATGAGTAGTTGTGTAGCAGCAGCTGCAACCTTCTTTCCAGGATTGAGGAGCTCGATCTTGAGCTTCTGGCTTGAGGATCTAGTGAAGGGATCAGTCCTTCAAGCTTAGATCTGATATTATAACAATTTCAGCCATATATTTTTCAAATATAGTTTCAGATCTTCATAACCCTGTAGTCAAAGGATCAAACCTTAGGAGGGTGATTTTCCAAAGTTGTAGATCTGGAAAATCCTTTCTGGGTTATCTTGGGTATCCATCATAGAGAATAGATGTAGATTCTTGGCGTCATCAGAGCTCCATATTTTTGAATATCTAGATTTTAATTTTCAACTTACAGCCCTGAACTCATTATCTTCTGAAGGGATAATGCAGTATTTCTTCGAGCATCTCTCAAGTTACGCAATGCCTATTGTGGCATGTTTTCAGAGTCATTCTAGGCCATCTCTTTGGCTAGATTACCTCATATTTTGTACACGGTTGTAATTGAATCTTATCCTATATAATAAAATGGATTTTTTATTCTGTCTATATCTATGTTGATCATAAACTTACATATACATTTTATGTGTTACAAATATTGTGTTTATGTATCAATGCATTATTCCATTTTCGGATATTACAAAGTTGACTGTTGAAATGATGTGAGAAGATGGGTGTTGGTTTTAGAATAGATAGGTAATTGGAAGTGAGTGAGGAAAGCCATGGCCAAGGTGTTAAAATCAAAGAAGATGCCTCAAGGGAGTTCGATATACCATTTAGCCATGACACCAGTGGGAGTGTGTTGGAAAATTTGTAGCCGAATTGAATCGTCAACCCAAGAATTGGAAGAGCATCATAGGTGTACATAATGACATGGGATCGGGGGTCTTCCCTAGAATTACCTTAAAAATTTGCGCAATATCCTAGAATCTTGGTTGGAATTGGTGGCCAGTGCAACATATGTTGGATGGGGTCATTTTTGAGCTTAAACATATCTGACAGTTCTAGCATAGCCAAAAATGGCAATGGGGAATGGTGAGGAGAAAATGGTTGTTGGAAGTTACCCATCTGAGGGTTCCAACCTGGTTGATATAGAGTTTGTCCCAAATAGGGTATATTTTGACCTAGATATGCATACGACCCCCATGGTTGGTAAGGACCTTGCTGCAGCTGCTGCTGAATTTAAGGACCCTACTTGGGCTATTGATAAGGCCCCTGATGGGTTTGAAACTGTGATCCTGGCTAAACATAGTTTCCAGCCTGAGGTCCTTGATAAAAATGAGGTCAATCTTGGGGTGCCGATTGGGTCTTCTAGTAGTGATGGATCTACTGATATTGAGTACCAGGGTGAGGCCCCCACCGAGGTTTATAGTACTGACCCTGTAGAATTCATTGGTATTGGACACCAGGCTGATTGGGGTGAGAACCAAGTTGACCCAAAGGGATGTTCAGATTGGTTTGGGTGTAAGGATGAAACTGAGGGTTAGTCACAATAAAATCCACTCAATGTTGGGGTTATTGGGCGTATCGTTGTGAGACGTTTGGTCGAGGAACATATCGATACTGCATATTTTGTTTTTGAACATATTGATGAGGTATGTTGGGTTGTTGAACATATGAATATTGTACAGTTGGTTGTTGGAGATGGGGTTGTTGAACATGATAATACTGAACGTGCAGTCATTCATAGAAAAATGTGGTTGAATTGGGTTGACCACTCAATGGAGCAGTTCCTATGATAGTATTTATTGGTTGTGAAAGAAATATTCCTCTTAGACTAGCATTACGTTGTGCTACCCGTGAAACGGGTCCAAATTTTAGATGCCCACCAGTCAAAAGGGGAGGTGCGTAAAAATGATTGGACTGCCCTTGAGGCACGGATGAAATCGTAGATTGTCCATTAAATGGTGGAGCCGCAGTAATCGTACATAGCGATGGGGGGATACAAGATCCTATTGAAATGGTCATTTGACCTATAGTCATTGTAGTTTGAACAACAGGTTGAGACACGACATCCATATTCAAGACGAATGGGTCAGAATATGGGGGATACCCATTGACCAAATGGGATCTGAAAATAAATATGTAGCACCAGAAGCTCCTAGAACAAGGCTCTCAAGAGAGGTATACCCATGCGAAAGTGAATATATGACATGACGAGAGGGTATTCTCGTCTCATTTCCTGTGAGGAGTGGTGACGTAAGGATAGACTTCAGGGGGAAACATGGATGAAATTTCTTCTTGAATATGAGTTGCAGTGGTTTCTTGTAAAGTGCTCTGATGGGAGCTCATATATGGAATATCTTCACCGTTATATGACATTTTAGGAGGAAACAACTAACAAGCAATAGTGTGATATGCTACTAGAGAATCAACAAAGGGAAAATTTGCTGCGTCAAAAGGACTATAAGCCTATTAAGGTGACACCATTATCAAATTGAAGAGAAGATTTGGAGGAAAGACTATAAACTGTGTGGATGGTTCGGGAATTTCTAGCTCAGGATCCTCATGTGACAATTAAATAAAATCGTCAGGTGGTGGATGCGATGAAATAGGTTGTACACATATGAAAATCCCAAGTTCAGCGACTTCGGCTTTAGAGGTGAAACTACAAATTGGGGGACCTCAAGAGGAGGATCTTCAGATCCTTTAGAAGAGGAAGGAGGTGAATCTGAAGGTTCGGCCATGGTGACCTTGAAGTCAAGATCAAAGAGAGAAAAGGCGAATCAACTTTGAGAAATTTAAAATTTACGATTAACCAGGAAAATTTGAGGTCGGAGAATTATGTAGGTAAGATGTTATCGAGGGCAGTTGATTTTAGAAATTAGAAAAAAAATAAATACAAAATAGTGAACTAGGCATAAATGATTACCATGTATCTGTTAACTTTAATATACACCTTGCTGATAAATGATAGAAAAAATTACCAAGGACTTAACGTATGACAACCGATCTCCCCAAATGATGTGTTCGGTGTATCACTTCTACAAGGAGGTCGATTCGGTTTCCTATGGAAGGCTTACAACTTAGTGATGTCTCCCCATATATACTTGACGGTACGTGGGAGTTCAGTACGTAGGAGTGTTGTCTAATGTGTAACCATATGATGAGAGCATCCCTTTATACTTTTCATTCATGGAGCATAGTCATATATAATTCCATGTGTGGGATAGGGTTTCACCTCCAGAATGTAACAAAGGATGTTAGCGATAGCTCCTACGTTTAATGATGCCAGAACATGTCTCTAACCTAGACATCTAAATTTTTTCGTTAATTTCAAATTCTCCTTAAGGTTAATTGGGTAAATTTTAAAGTTGATATTAAGTTAAGTCTCAATTTAAGGCTCAATATCGATGTCACCTGAACCCTATAATGCAGCTAAATGATAAAAGAGATTATATCAATTTCAATGAATTCTAAACTAATGAGGGAATAATCTCAAACAAGAGTGCAAGTAATGCAACAAATAATTATGCCCCCAAACTAGTTTAAAACTATTAAAATGTTGCTTTTAAATATCGAACTCACTTTCACTATCCCCAAAATGAAAAATTATTGCAAAATGAAATTTCTTCTCTTTCCACTAATATGAATAACAATATTTTGTTTTTCTTTTACTTTGAAATCTCAAAATGCAAATGAAATTAGTGAACTAAAGTAAAATAAACCAAAGGAACAAAGAAATGCAAAATAATTCTTTTCACTTTTCTTTCTATCGAATGGAAAACAAGATCACTTCAAAAAATGCACAAATGAAAATTACGTTCTCTTTTTTCAAAGTGAAAAAACCAAATCCAAACATCAAGATGAAATCACTTTCAATTTAATCTTTTGAATTCGGGAAAGAAGAAACATTCTCCTAAACTTGCAAATCAAAAAAATTGTAATCTTATGTCTGACACTAAATCGAAGGTGATTTATAAGTGCAGTGATGACTAGTGAAACAGAAAGAAACTTGAAAAACAAGTGATAATAAATGCACAAAGGAGTTTGAACTTACTGGAATAGAATCCTAAAGAAGATCCTATCAATTCTTTGACAACAATCACAAGTGACCAGTGAAAAGTAATTGACCTAGAAGACCTAGAAAGCAATTAAACCTCAATCTAACTCACAAGCAAGTCAAAGAAACAAAACCAACCACAGAAACAAGCTAATCATGAAGGTAGAAGGTCATTCATGCTTGACAGATGTTCTTCAGGGGTAAGGACACATTGGAAAGGTAAGGGGAAACCCTAAGTTTTCATAGCTTTGATTTCAATGCTTATGTGATGAGCAGAAGGGTGTTGAAAAGAAAATCCACACAATTTTTTTGTATAAAACAGTGCTGTCAGTGCTACTGTGAGAATGGAAAACATGATGAGTGCTAGAAAAAAAAGGAAAATAAAGAATATTTTCACACCAAACTAGAGTTGAAACACTAGATTAATTATCAAACCTTATGGAAACATATAGAGACCTAAGGAAACTTAGATCTCAATGATCGGTCAAACTGATCAGAGATCAACCTGGAAAAGGAAGGCTAAGAGGCTAAAGCTCCCCAGCGGAGTCGCCAATTTTTTTGTGAAGATCAATCCCCTTTATGGACAAAGGTGATCTCTCTAGCCCTAGATTGGGTCTAGCAACTTGTGATACTATCTAATGCAAGCTTTCTTAGCTAATATTCAAAATGCAACAAGAAAGGAGATAGAGGTACCTTTTTCTGATTCTATGCTTGAACACTTCAATGATGGATTTGATCCACAATCATTTAGGCTCACTCCTTGCTACTAGTGGTGCACGAATCCCTGTGGATGATCAAGAGGCAACAAAAAACGTGATCCAATACATAATATTCATTAACATCAACTATCTAATAGATCAAGGAACATTAGACTATTTTTTCAAATGATTAGACAAATATAGAAATAAAAAATTAGATATTTTATTAATGAATATAAAAGAGAGAGCTTACAACCCATGGCTTAATTTTGTAGGCCTACCTTTGGTGATGTCCAAATCATTCACTAAATCTCTAAAGAATTCCTTCTCCTGAATATTTTAGGCGTTATCACAATACAGGAGTGTAAAGGGAATGAATGATCTTACCAGCCCAATAATGACCATCAAATAGTGGAGGGATGACGGTCAATTTATTGGAATGGAGAGGAGGTTGGGAGCCCATTAAAGGAGGAGAAAGGTCCACTTTATAAGGGATAAACCCTCACTGATAAGATAAAAGATCTAAAATCATAGATCTCGGCCATATCACCACCAAATAACAACCAACTCGTCACCCTAGATGTTCTAGAGGTCAAAGCTTCTCCTCCATTTGAGGAAACACTGTGAGAAAGGGATCAACATGGTTTTCCCAGAAAAAGGGGTGCTGACAGTGCTAAGCCATAATTCTAAACCTTCCATCAACATGGACAGGCCACTAGGGAATCATGTTGACCCATAAATTTAGGTTTGTGACCAAGTTTCTCTAGTGATTTTCCAAGGTAACTTTCTTTGATTCTTAAGAGGATATCTTTGTGTATTTTTCCCAGGTGGATATACTGCATAGGACCTGTCACAAGGAACTTCGGGATTAGGGATGGGAAGTGAGCAGGGTGACAAATTATTATGTAACACAAGTCTAGATGACCTACTACCAATGTGTTTGGTTTTCTTACTTTTCTTGAATAATTGATTTTCCTCTTTGACTTTGCTTGTGCTTGAGTGGAATTGCATCATCTTCTAGGTTTTCTAGGTTGGTTGACCTTCACTTGTCACTTGTGTTTATCATTAGAGAGTTGTTGACTCTGTCTCAGAGTTCTGATGCAATCATTCCAAACAACATTTCACATTACTTTTTGCTTGTGTTTGAAGTTTTTTTTCATTTGCAGTAAGTCATAACCACACTTTCGAATCACCTTTGATTAATTGTCAAACATAGATCACAATTGTTCGATTCACAAGTTTGAATGTGTGCGATTGATCTGATTTTCCATTTCAAAAGAGTAAATTTAAATTCATTTTCATTTTTGAGTTTTTCAATTGGTTTGTTTTTTTTCATTTTGAAAATAAAGTTGATACTCATTTTCATTTAAGTATTTTTGAAACGATTTATTTTCCATTTGAGAAAGAAAAAGAGAAAAGTGTCATATTTTGCAAATTATTTGTTCATTTAATTAAGCTTTACTTTTATTTTTTATTGCATTAGTTTGCATTTGAACATTCAAAGTAAAAGAAAAATAAAAATATGTCTAATGCGTCTTAGTGAAAAGAGAAATGATTTCATTTTTCAGTGAGTTTTCATTTGGGGATAGTGAAAGCGAATTCAACTTTTTAAAAGTTGCATTTGAGTAATTTTGATCTAGTTAAGGGGCGTCATTTCTTATTGCATTGCTTGTATTTTCCACTCTTGTTTGCATTATATGATTCAAAAGACATCATTTTTGAGCCTAAAACTGAAACATAATCAAATATCAACTTTAAAATGTATTCAATTAACCTTAAGGAGCATTTGAAATTAACGCGAACACCTAGAGGTCTATGCTAGAGACATGTTTTAGCATCGTAAAGCGTAGCAGCTATCTCTAACATTCTGCATTACATTCTGGGGGTGATATCTTGTCCCACATATGGAAGTATATAGGACTATTCTACACGTATGAAAAGTATAAGGGGATGCTCTAAACGTACGGTTACACATTAGATAACGCTACTACGGACTGGACTCCCATGTATCATCGAGCATATATTGGGAGACCCCACTAGGTTGTAAACCTGCCATAGGTAACCGAGTAGGCCGCCTTGTAGATGTGATATACCGAACAAAACATTCAGGGAGAATCGTTGTCGTACGTTAAGTCCTTGGTAATTTCTTCTATCATTTTTTCACCAAGGTGTATATTGCAAATCACAGATAGCTGGTAATCCTTTATGATTAGTTCACCCTCTTTGATTTATTTTGTATTTAATTTCTAAAATAAACTACCCATGATAACATCCTACATGTGCACTGCTCTTGGCCTCATCTTTCCTGGTTAATTATAAATATTAGTTGCTCAAATTTGATTCACCTTTTTCTTTGTTGATATTTTTCTAAAGGTAATCATGGTTTAATCTTTGAATTCGCCTCATTCCTCTTCTAAAGGAACTGAAGAGCCTCCTCCTGTGATTCTACAATTTCCAACTAGACCCCTTGAAGCTCAAGGTGTTTAACATGGAATTTTCATAACTCCAACCAATCTCGTCTCTACCACCACCTGACAAGTGGCTTCCATCGTCATCTGAGGATCCTAAGCCGAAAATTCCTAAACCTTTTGCACAATTTATGATCTTTCCTCCAAATCCACTCTTCGATCCACAAGTGGTCTCGCTTGAATGACCATATAGTCCTTTTGACAGTCCCATAGTTTCTCTTCATGCTTCTCCTATAGAATATCATAGTACTTCTCATCAGTTGTTTCCTCCATAAATGGCATCGAATGTCGATGATTTCCACCCATGAGTACTCCTCAAAGTATTCCCCTAGAAAAATTTTCATCTTACATTAAATAAGTTTACATTACATATATGTTTCCTCTAGAAGGTTTTCAGTATGTTACCACTCCTCAGGATGAAGGGAGTGGGATGAGCATGCCCTTTAGTCAAGTTCTGTCTATGCTTCTAGCTGGGTATACTTCTCTCGAAAGCCTTGTTTCAGGAACTTCTGGAGCTACATCCTTGTTTCATCATCATGTTGGTCAATGGGAGTTACTCCATATTCTGGCCCATTTGTTTCAAATGTTGTTGTTGCTTCACAACCTGTGGTTTCTATCGGTCAAATGATTGTTTCGCTAGGACCATCTACTCCCTTATCACTATCCAAAATCATTGTGATTCCACCTTTAAGTGGTAAATCTATGGATTCATATATGCCTAGGGGGAAATCACATCCTTTATATGTACCTCCATTATCGGGTGGGGGGAATCTTAATTCGAGAACTGTATCGGGGGCGGGAAAGTCTACCACTAGTCTTGGTGGAACTCTACTTTCACAACCAACAAGTGTTTTCATAGGAACCTCTATACCAGGTGGTCACCCTACTTCAAACCAACTTGTTTATCAAAAACCCCACGTCCAATATCCTTATGTTAAACAACCCCATGTTCAACATGTTATCACCAAATTGAGTTCCTGTTGAGTTGCTTCAATGGTCAAATTGGAGGAACTCTTTCAAACCACTTGCAACTCGAAATTAGCCTTTCCAGTTTGAGAAGGCTCTCTCAAAAGGATAAATGATATTCAATGAATAAATTAAATGCAGATGGATAACTCTGAATTGGATTGAATGTGTTGTTTTTGTGTAGGTGAAAGATGTAAACAACTAAATACCATTAGGATTATGGAGTCGATATGAAAAATAAGTCACAAATTAACCTATCTCATGGATGATGAGGAAATTGTATTCTTATTAAACCACACATGAAATATAAAACAACCGGGTATATGTATATAGGAAGTTGGACCATGTCACCATGAATTCCAAGTGATTATACATAAGAAAACTAGTAAAACATGACATTTACAGCATACTAGGTGTATATAGGAAGTTGGAGCATGTAATCATGAGTTCCAAGTGATTATAAAACTAGAACACTCAATATAAAGTAAAATATTGATAGAACAAACTTACATAATAATACATAGAAGAATATCGGGTCTGAAATAGGCATGCTACAACTATATATTTCTTATATCAAAATAGTACAATAGTGGTAGTGTTAAGTCATAATCTCCCAACCCTTTTTTATTCGATATTATGCCTATTAATAGGCTTTAGAACCTTCACATTGGATTTTCCTTTAAGTTGGACCTTTGAATCCTTCTCTTGACACCTAATCTAACTAAAAAGCCAAATACATGGTAATGATAATGACACCTACTAACTTTAGGAGTTAGAGACCTAATAGGACTCAACTACCTATTTATTACCTACACTTTATCTAATAGTGGGATAATTACATAGATAAGGATCAAGTGCTCAAATAAAATTATCCATGACATAAGACATAAATACAATTTCCAAGAATTTAGTAACAAATGTCCTATTTTCTAGGAAAGAGTTAATAACAGCTATAATTTTGTCTTCATGTTGTTTTGTATGAGTGGTACATATGTCAAGTGATGAGTATTTGTTGAGATGTCTCCCTACATGTTTGGATTCCTCCACGTGGTGTGTTGGTATTCCATATGTCCTTTGAACCTTCACAAATCCTTCAAAAACCCCTCGCTGCAAAACAGAGCATCTTTTGGAAGTTTAGTAGCGAGTTTTTGTAGCGTATGGAAACCTGCCTTTTCACCTATCTCCTTGCCACCTTTGTTGTTCAAACACCTTTAATATGCCAAGACACCTTGAAAACAATCAATTTCCCTCCATAATAATTTACAAAACTAAATTCCTAGGCAAAAATGGACCTTCAGAAAATTTTCATAGCGTTTTTTTGGCCTCAAGCCTGAAGCACGCTACGAAAACACCTAAAGTGAAGAAAAATTCAAAATTCTCCCTTTTATTCCAAATTTCACTTGTAGGTTTGAAAAGTGATATAAAAAAATATGATAAGACAAAATTTCCTCTTACCCTCTTCAAACAACATCATTCTCACCTTAAGAAAATTAATTTACCAATCAAAAGACTCTATTTTTTTTTTTTAAATAAGGTTCAAAGATGAGATCCTATATCCCTATCCTTGATATATTTTGCAAAAATGAAGGAGGTTTTTGTAATTCAGTATGTTTTTAATAAAAAAATCTATTCAGTTTTTTAAAACCATCCATTTTTCCATAATATTCAATAGAAAAACATGTACAAAACAGGACAATTCTAGATTCTGAAAATAGGTCCCAAAGACATCTTTAGATCTCCAAACTAGTACCACCTGTGAGAAAAGTGAGGGAGGTTATTTTTCTTGTTTTGTTTTTAACAATAATCTCTCTCAATATTGCATAATTCATCTCTTTTCATCCATAATATTCTATTGAAATTTACTCCTCACACAGTCCAAAAACACAACAAATTCCTTGTTATCTCTAACAGAAATTCAAGAAACCTGAATTGGTGAATGCTTCATAAAACTAGGCTCCTCCATGAATAGCTAAAGGTCCATGAGCTCCTATATAACCACAGTGCCTCCTTTTTATTCCTTCTCCTTCATGGCCATCTCCCTTTATAACCAAGATTCCCTCTTAAAAAGGTGACACTTGTCAAGACAAATTGGACATCAAGCTGCTTGGTGTGGTGAGGCAACTCTCAAACAATGACTGTGAGATGCTTCACATGCAAGAATGAATGATGAATGAAAAATAGTAGCTTAGAGTAAAGTTTTCAAGGTGATTTTGACAACTCATAGTTTTATGATTACACATGACCATAAAAGGAAATAGAATCATTCATAATGAATTCAAATGACCTCATGTTACACAGTAATTTGTCACTGTCTTTGCAATCCACATATCATCCATTGGAGGGCCATTTCTGTGACCAATAAGCAGTGTCATGCCTTGAAAATACCATCATTACATCCCTTTCCATGAGGACAACATTCCTTCTGTTGATCATTTCCTAAGCAGACCCATAAAAACACTTGTTTTTTTCTTGGTGATGGTAGCCCGTTATGTCCTCGTGCCAATAGGGGAAAATTAACACTGAGCCCGTTCCAATTGGCGCTCTGTCCCATTTAAGCACCCGTGCCAATCTGCTTATGGAAAATTTTATAAAAAAAGAGGTGAAGTTTCGATTACAACAACTTCGTGGATGAGTCATGAGGAGTGGTTTTGACTGAATAACCACGGCCTTCCTCCTTTGGCCTCTTGTTTCCACCTTATGGGGAACCTCCCAAGGGATAAGGCCTCCCTTCCACTATTGTAGGGATCCCAACCTCCTCCTCTCCTCTATAAATATAGCCATATTCCATTGATAAAGGGGCTAAATGGTTGAGTCTCCAGGAGCCTTCATAGCCTAAGGAATGTTGCAATAGTCCTCATAGAGCCAAATCAGTATCAAGGAGATTGACGATCAAAGAGAGAGGCTTGTCCCCATTCCCGACGAGCTTTACCGAGACGTATTCCGCTGTCGACCCGCCGAAGGAAGATTCAGCGTCAGAGCCAGGTTGTATTTTCCTTTGTATTAATTAATGATAAGCGACTTTGGTTATGGTTCCACTCGTATTGTTCATTATGATCATGAGTTGCGTCTTCTCTGACTGATACATAATTGCATATATTGGGTTTTACGCTTGTGTTTGTCGTGTTTCTTGCATGTGCAGGTGTTCGATCGCGGCGAGCGTGAGGATTGTGATCTGCCGGAGCAAGGGAATGGGAGCACTACCTTCTCTACAAACGACAACGTTGGATTCAAGGTAAGCCTTCTTCGCCATTTGGTTTATTGCAATTAGGAACTTGCACCTTAGCGTGATACGATTGTTGCTAGACCCGATCTGGGCTAGTAGGGATCGCCTCTGTCCGCAGAGGGGATTTACCTCTACAACAAATTGGCGACTCCACTGGGGATCGTTGATTTGGAGTATTGTCTTGTCTTTTTGGTCGATTCTTGACTTTGCTTGCTTGATCAGCTCTTTTGGCTGGCTCTTTCTGTGTGTTTGGCTTTTGTTTAGCTTTACCATCACTAGTCTGTTCCTTGGATTGCTCTTTTTTATTTTTCCATAGTAAACTCAACTGGCGCGCTTATTAGCCTGACAGTCGCGCCCATTGGCACATGTTGCCAGTGTATTACCCGCGCCAATCCTGTTCTGGCGCTAGATTCCACCTGACAGTCGCGCTAATCCCGTAAGGTGTTAGGGTTTACTCTGTTTTGAGTTTTCTGAGCTTGACCTGTGTGTTTGGTTTCATTTTTACGACTGCTTGAGTGTTCTGGAGCCTTGTTTGACTGACTGAGACCTTCATCCTTTGGTTGTTTGCCCGTTTCTATCGATTTTACATTCTAGCCCTAGGGCATCTAGGTGCTATAGTGTGTCGAGCCTCCCGTGGGAGTTTTTGGTTTCTATCTGTTCAGTCAACCTTGTGATTGCTTCTCTGCATTCGTTTGGTGGTTGTCTATTGTTTTATTGCACTATTTGAGTGATCGGTTTCTTCTTCATTCGAGTTCCTCTTTGTCTCACTTTGAGCCTAGATTACATGGTTCATTTGAGTCTTTGGGATTCTCTTGGTTTTGAGGGATTGTTTTGTCAATTTGAGGTCTGATTGTGTGTTTGCATTGAGTGAAATTTGCTTGTTTTTACTCCTTTGCTATCGCTTCTCAAATTGCTCTTTTCATTAGTTTTCATTTTGTTTATTGCACTTTGTTCTTAAACATTGAAAATACAAAAAATCTCTTTTGCTTTGATTAGTTAATGAAAATCGAATCTTTTCTGTGTTATAAGTGATTTGTAACTTTGAAAGAAAAGCTTTTAATTTCCATTAGCTGCATTAGAGACATTACTGGTTGTTGTCTGATCATTTTATATTGCGTGAAAAGCTCTTAACTCTCTCGTAATTAGCTTTCATCAAATGAAATGATATATTGTGGCATGTAGTGTGAATTTAGGAGATTTTGAGACATAACACTCGCTAAGGCTTGAAAAATGAAACATAATTGAAGATAAACGTTAAAATTTATTCAATTTACACTAAGGCAGCATTGAAACATTAACGAAATATTTAGAGGTCTAGGTTAGAGACGTGTTCCGACGTCGTTAAACCTAGTAGCTATCGTTCACCTCTTGGCTTTAGACAGTGCTAGTATGGACTTGTGCTCCCTGATAAATCGCATATGGGGGGCCCCACTAGGTTTCTATCCTTTATCCATAGGGAAGCTTCGATATTCTACTGCCCTATACTTGTCATACAGGAAACAACATTGTCGGGGTGCTGCACGTACGTCAAGTCTTGGTTGATTTCTCTTTTATTTTTAAACTAAGGTGTATATTGTAGTTCATGTATTCCCCAGGTACACCCTTGCCTATAATTCTAGAGTAGTCATTTTGATCTTTTACGACTCCTTAAATTTGAAAAAAGATGTCAGTGTATCCTTTCACACTTGCTTCAAAACTGAAAGAGATAGAGTCACCTTTCATCCATTTCTTGACTCTTAAAACATGAAACACTGAAGTTTCTAAGTTTAAATGTGGTAAAATAAATCACCTGTGATCACACACCCTGTTAGAATTTTCTTATTGGTCATTTGATTATTTGCCTTGATGTTTATCCCGTGTGCGGTTTTGAGTCGTTGATGGCAACTTTTTCGAAGTTCACCAACCAAGGAATCCCCTCCAATGGGAATCCTGGTCATTTTCCTCCTTTTGGGAATGTTGGCGCTCCTTATATGGCAATGTTGTCCCTTCCTGGGTTAACTGTTGGGTTGCTTGTTTGGTTGTTTTCAACCTCTGTGGTTCCGAATGTCCTGGCTACTGTTCAATCAATTCCTCCGCCTGAGCAACATCATGTTAATTCCAAGGTGGACCCCTCCCCTTCTTCGCCTATTTCTGCATCCTCCTCTTCTACTTCGCCTAGTGAAAGTCTGGATTCAAGTAACCAGGTGGCTAAGAAGACAAAGAAGAAGAAAAAAGAAGAAGTACGATAGCGAGAGGTTCGAGGACGATTCTTTAGCCACGAATCATCTCCTCTTCGACTCCGACCTCCCACCCTCCATGGAAAGTCAAGTTCCCTTGCATGTTATGCACAGGAGACCATCTTCTTAGAGAATGCCCTGGCATTCCCAAGGTACTCGAAGTATGGTCCAACAGTCGTCTGCCATTGCCTTTGGCTTTCAGGAGTCAAGTTGGGGGCACGTCTTCAGCTAGTGCCGGTAAGGCTCCTAAGAAGTAGGGTAATATTACCAATCCCTATAAGTTGTGAGAAGGGCACCATGCCATTCACCTTTGTCTGTATATGGATGAAGCCAAGCAATTTTTTGACAACTCAGCTGTTCCTACACCATGCCTCCCATTTGGTTATAAACAACTTTCTTTGAGTCCTCCACCAGCTGATCCTACGATTGGTCAAGGGTCATCCTTGGTCGATCCCTCTCCCCCGAAAATTCAAATTCAGGAATCCTTTCTTGACCAACCATTGGTTGTGGGATCGGTTGAGCTGGCCCGTCTATGGTGCACCAAGTCTTTTCCATTGAGAGTGGATCTCACATCCCTCGGGTTCTTCTTGTTTCTTCAGATTCCTCAAACTTGGAGAAATATTCTCCTATCCCTACACCTCAATAAGTTGCTCCTTTGCCTCCTGTCATGGAGGTCCTGAAGGATACTCCTCCTACCTTTGAGATGGAGGTATGCTCCTTCTTCTTCTGTAACACCAGGGGAAGACCATCTCAGTTCGATGGTAGCCCCTCTGAGTAGTTTGGTCGCTTCCTTTGACTAAATTCGATTTGCAAGATACCGCCTTTCGTCTTATGTGCCCTTCGAGATCACAGTACAGGCCTTTGGTTTGGTCATACCTAGCACCATTATAGACGAAGGTGCATCTGTTATTATTTTATCATCAACTACTTAGCAAGCTTTCGGTTCGCCGCCGCTTGTGCCTGTTACGTAGAATCTATTGGCATTTAACAGAAGAACTATTCAACCATTAGGGATCCTTCCAAGGTTACCTATTACCTTGGAAGGTAAAACCATCCATATGGATGTGATGGTTGTTCCAGGCCCTTTGGATTTCAATCTGCTCTTGCGGCACGACTACACTTATGCCATGGGAGCGCTTGTCTCCTCCCTTTTTCGTGTGGTCTGTTTTCCACATGAAGGATGGATCATGACCATTGATCACCTTTCATTCTTTGGTCCTGATGTGGAAACTGGCCCACCATCATCCCTTCCTAGTTTTTATCCACCCGTTGTATCTGCCCACCACAGTTCAACTATGTGGCTACCTACCCCATGCTTGTACTCAGTGATAGTGTCGTTGTACATCGGGTGCTGGGGGCATTGGGTCCTGACTTCCAGGATGTTTTCCTTCCATCGGAAGTGGAACTATTGGAAGCGATGACTTCTTGTTCATTATGATGAAGTTGGTCGGAGCATGGTTCCTTTTCTTGTTTCAAGCTCCTTAAAAAATGAAACAAGGTTGTCGGAGCAAAGTTCCTTGTCTTGTGTCAAGCTCCTTAAACCATGAAAAAAGGTGTCCCGAGGATAGTTCTTTTAATGTTTCAACCTCGTTAAAATAATGAAATGCATTCTTGTTCAATTCAAGTCTTTGATCAGATCTCGTAAAATCCCAGTCGAGTCTTTCTTAGATCTCGTAACTTGAACCTTCACTCCCTCCATCTGTTTACTCAGGTGCATGGACTGAAGCTTGGGGGGCATGTCCCTCGAATTGAGTCACCATGCTGGAGCATGCTTACTTTTTCAAGCATAGTTTATCTTTGTTTCAAGCTTGTGTAAAAATGAAACCAACTTCAAGTAGAGTTTCTTGATTTTAAGCTTGTGTAAAAATGAAACCATTCCCATTTTACCTCTTGTGATTTCCATTTTATCAGCCTGTTTTTCCAGATGAACCTTGGTTTTCTCACTCCATCATCACTATCTGCTTGGCTGATCATATGCCTTCACTTGGTTGTCTTACCCATCCTGAGGAACCACTGTGATGAGTGGTCTTGTTAGCCAGCCTCTTAACCTTTACTTGTTCTGAGTAGTTCCACCATCACCGAAACTAGTAGCTACCCTTTATACCACTCATTCCTCCAGGAGGAGTCACCTTTTAGCTCTTTTCTAACTCTCTAAACATGAAAATATTTCTGAGTCACTTGTCGTTATGATCTCGTTAAATTGGTTACGAAATGACATCTACCCAGTATACGTTTACCCCTTTTTTCGGGATGGGATAGATTACTTACGAAAAAGTAATACCCTAGCCTATCGTGACTAGGATATTTTCTCAGACATAGTTTTCTACCTTTTCAGATTTGAGGAACTATTTACGAAAAGGGACCGTTGAAGTTTACTTTTCCGCTGTCTTTTCAAACTCTCTAAACATGAAAAGACACCGATTTCTTCCTTTGTCAGACTCGTTAAACCCTGATGACACCGGATTCAGTCGTAATGACGATATTTGAGTTTCTCCTTCATAGGGCTCGTTAAACGTGCTAGGTTGGATTCGTTCAAAGGACGAACTTATATGACAAGCATATGGTATCCAATTCAAGCTTGTGTAAAAGTAAAGACGTACTCGCCAGAAATGGTGGGGAAAAATGGAACCAGCATCATGGTCGTGTCGGCAGTATATCGCTCTTGAACATGGCACTTGTCTGCATTCGTGTCAGGTTGGGGACATCTCATCTCATTTTTCACTTGCCTCTTTGGGTTTGGGTGATCCATTTTGACCTCTCATCTGCTCTTTTCCTTTTCATCATGACCCCTGATTTGTTGATGTCAAATACTACCAAATCCATTTTCGTGCCACCGATATGTTCAAGAGAAGTTGACCTCTACAAAAGTCTCATCCTTCCTCTGATTCTCATCTGATCCTGATTCAAAAAGACATTATTTTCCTCTGTCTCACATCGATGATGTGGGAAACACTATGGCCCACCTTCGATCAAGGTCACTTCCTGTCGACTTCAGCTCATTATCCAGGAAGCTGATCTAGAGACTCCCTTCTAGTACCTTGGAGCTTGCATGCCTCAATGGCAGGTTCTTCGTGTTCGACATGAGGTTTTCATCGTTGGCCTCCGATCAAGTGATTCTATGGGTGTTCGAAGCCAGATCACTGATTCACATGCCATAGATTGTACCTATAGAACCTTGAGGGCCATTTTCATTATTGGTGGTACCTCTCGCATCTGTTAACAGCTTTCATCATTGGCTGGTAATCAAGCGATGTTCTTGCATGTTCGACTTTAGCTCACTTATTCACATGTTTGAACTTGTACTTTTTTCGGGTCGAGATGGAGCGCAAGACCCTGGATTTTGTCTGTTAGAATCTAGGCTGCGATTTTGTGGATTATTATGATTAGTTGCATGACTCATTCATTGGATGGCTGCGACCATACCTAAGTCTATTTATCGATCCTTGCTAGATGGCTGCGTCCATACCTTGGATATGGATTATTTTATACTCTGTTACAGATGGCTGCGCCCATACCACATATATCATGTATTTGAGATATCAGTTGTACTTGTTTACGCAGGTTTTCCGACGACAGTGTTTTCAATTGGACACATTCTCATAAAGCATTCCACCCCTCTCTCTCTCTCTCTCGGGCCTCATGATTTAGGGGGCATCTGTTACATAGTAATTTGTCATCATCCCTAAAATCCCCATATCACCCATTGGAGGGTCATTTCTGTGACCAATAAGTAGTGTCATCCCTTGAAAATACCATCATTGCATCCCTTTCCATGAGGAAAACATTCCTTCTCTTGATCATTTCCTGAGTAGACCCATAAAAACACCTTTTTTTTCATTGGCGCTGGTAGCCCGTTATGTCCTCACGCAAATAGGGGAAAATTAACACTGAGCCCGCGCCAATTGGTGCTCTGTCCTAGTTAAGCACCCGCGCCAATCTTCTTATGGAATTTTTTTTTATAAAAGAGGCGAAGTTTTGATTACAAAAACTTCATGGATGAGTCATGAGGAGTGGTTTCGACTGAATAACCACGACCTTACTCCTTTGGCCTCTTGTTTCCACCTTATGGGGAACCTCCCAAGGGATAAATCCTCCCTTCCACTATTGTAGGGATCCCAACCTCCTCCTCTCCTCTATAAATATAGCCATATTCCATTGATGAAGGGGCTGAATGGTTGAGTCTCCAAGAGCCTTCATAGCCTAAAGAATGCTTCAATATTCCTCATAGAGCCAAATTAGTAGCAAGGAGATTGACAATCGAAGAGAGAGGCTTGTCCCCATTCCCGACGAGCTTTACCGAGGCGTATTCTGCTGACGACCCACCGAAGGAAGATTCAGCGTCAGAGCCAGGTTGTATTTTCCTTTGTATTAATTAATGATAAGCGACTATTGGTTATGGTTCCAATCGTATTTTTCATTATGATCATGAGTTGCATCTTCTCTGATTGATACATAATTTCATATATTAGGTTTTATGCTTGTGTTTGTTGTGTTTCTTGTGTGTGCAGGTGTTCGATCGCGGCAAGCAAGAGGATTGTGATCTGCTGGAGCAAGGAAACGAGAGCATTATCTTATCTACAAACAACAACGTTGGATTCAAGGTAAGCCTTCTTTTCCATTTGGTTTATTGCAATTAGGAACTTGCACCTTAGCGTGATACGATTGTTGCTAGACCCGATCTGAGCTAGTAGGGATCTACTCTGTCTGCATGTAATTTTATTGCACTTGTACCTCAAATTGAGTCACCATGCTGGGGGCATGCTTATTTTTTCAAGCATATTTTATCTTTGTTTCAAGCTTGTGTAAAAATGAAACTAAATTCAACCAGATTTTCGTGATGTCAAGCTTGTGTAAAAATGAAACCATTCCCATTTTACCTCTTGTGATTACCATTTTATCAGCCTGTTTTGCCAGATGAACCTTGGTTTTCTCACTCCATCATCACTATCTGCTTGGCCGATCATATGCCTTCACTTGGTTGTCTTACCCATTCCCGAGGAACCACTACGATGAGTGGTATTGTTAGCCAGCCTCTTAACCTTTACTTGTTCTGAGCAGTTCCACCATCATCGGAACCAGTAGCTACCCTTTATACCACTCGTTCCTCTAGGAGGAGTCACCTTTCAGCTCTTTTTTGACTCTCTAAACATGAAAATATTGTCGATTCGCTTGTCGTTTTGATCTCGTTAAAGTGGCCGCGAAACGTGCCAATTTTTTGTAGAGGTAAATCCCCTCTGCAGATAGAGGCGATCCTTACTAGCCTAGATCGGGTCTAGCAACAATTGTATCATGCTAAGGTGCAAGTTCCTAATTGCAATAAACCAAATGGAAAATAAGGCTTACCTTGAATCCAACGCTGTTGTTTGTAGAGAATATAATGCTCCCGTTTCCTTGCTCCAACAGATCACAATCCTCCCACTTGCCGTGATCGAACACCTGCAAAAACAAGAAACACAACAAACACAAGCATAAAACCCAATATATGCAATTATTTATCAGTCAGAGAAGACACAACTCATGATCATAATGAACAATATGAGTGGAACCATAACCAATAGTCGCTTATCATTAATTAATACAAAGGAAAATACAACCTGGCTCTGACGTTGAATCTTCCTCCAGCAGGTTGTCAGCGGAATACGTCTCGGTAAAGCTCGTTAGGAATGGGGACAAGCCTCTCTCTTCGATCTTCAATCTCCTTGCTACTGATTTGGCTCTATGAGGAATATTGCAACATTCTTTAAGCTATGAAGGCTCTTGGAGACTCAACCATTCAGCCCCTTCATCAATGGAAGATGGCTATATTTATAGAGGAGAGGAGGAGGTTGGGATCCCTACAATAGTGGAAGGGAGGCCTTATCCCTTGGGAGGCTCCCCATCAGGTGGAAACAAGAGGCCAAAGGAGGAAGGTCGTGGTTATTCAGTCAAAAACACTCCTCATGACTCATCCATGAAGTTGTTATAATCGAAACTTCGCCTCTTTTTTTAAAAAAATTTCCATAAGCAGATTGGCACGTGTGCTTAACTGGGACAGAGCGCAAATTGGCGCGGGCTGAGTGTTAAGTTTCCCCTATTGGCGTGAGGACATAACAGGCTACAAGTGCTAAGGAAAAAACATGTGTTTTTATGGGTCTGCTCAGGAAATGATCAACAGAAGGAATGTTGTCCTCATGGAAAGGGATGCAATGATGGTATTTGCAAGGCATGACACTGCTTATTGGTCATAGAAATGATCCTCCAATGGGTGATATTGGGATTGCAGGGACGGTGAAAAATTACAGTGTAACACCTCACCCTTCACCTATTTAATCAAAAAGTGACACCTCACACAATTTTGGCCCTTTCTACAGAAAAACACATTTTCGTAGCGAAAATGGTCTGACAGCTAATAGATTCGCTACGAAACTATCAGGCAGTTTCGTAGCAAAATCTCTTGATTTTCTTTGTGAAATTCTACGAAAATGTGAAAAACTAATCGGTGGAGTGTTTTATGATTTAAGTGCATGGGTATGAAAACTAGATAGTATGAGGCTTGACTTGACTTAAAAGACATGATCAGAAGGGGATATTAAACCTTAAGGTAGACACCAAAAAATGAAATTTAGTCATAGATTTCATGAAAATGTTTTATGAAACACTATCAACCTAGGTGAAAAATGCATGACCCAACATGATGTTACATGAACCCTATGGTGACCTTATCAAAAATAAATTTGAAAATTTTGAGTGTCATAACAGTGGATCCAATGGGGATGGTGTGCCCCTGTGGTACAACAAAGATTTTGTAGTTCCAGTGCAATCTTTATTTTTGGAAATAAACTTTTGAAATTTTCCAAGCCTTCTTCAAAATCTTATGGCCTTCACCTTGGGCTCAAGCTTGATGATTACTGCTGAAAAACCAAATATGTACATACTAAAAAGATTCTCATTATGCTTGAGCTTATTCAAACACACTCCTACCTACCCTCTCAGTTGCAATCTTCATGTTTGATTCAAGTGACATGAAAACTCCAATAAAGCCAGTCAATGAGCTGATCTGATACTTGAACCCCTTGACTGTTCTTGAACAAAAAGAAAACTATATTCTGAAATGATAAAGGTAAGACAGAATGGGTCTGCTTTTCATAGTGAAAAAAAATTGAAAATTTGGACTATAGAACTCTTCCATGTAATCAGCTATGTGATCATAGAAGACACAATTTATTGATATCTCTTTTAATCTCTCAATGAAAAATTGATCTTGGATATCCTTTTAATTTTCTTCTTCAAGGCTAAACCTTGAATCTAGCTCTACAATATCAAGCTCATAACCACATTCCTCCTTTATCTGCAAGTCAAATGGTATAAAAATTTACTCTTTTTTTTGGAGGAGGAAGAATTTCCAAGAAATGTTTAGGATCTTGGAAATCATATGATCTGCTTTGAACATCCAATAGTTCAATTTCATTCTCTAATTTTTCAGCAGCTAAACTAATAAAACAAATTTTATTTTCAGGTGTGAGTCGATTGGATTTCAAACAACAGAATATTATTGTTGAGAAATGTTCATCTATTTGAAATTCTGCTAACTCATCCCTTACACTTTGTAAAATTTCATCATATAAAGGGTTTTCCACATACCCTATCATCTTGGATCACCATGAATGTTCTGAAATATAGATTCTTCCCAGTGAAGTCGTTCTAAACTTTGAAGCTCGAGATCTTGAACAATGGAATTTCCAGGTGAATGGTAAAGCCTTCCTGTGTTTGGCTTTTTCTCACCAGCAGAAGTCAAATCTAAACCTTGTCGATTTTCCCAGAGAAAATATCACCTTCATCCCTGGCAATGGCGCCAAAATTTTATCACCAAATTGAGTTCCTATTGGGTTGATTCAATAGTCAACTTGGATTAACTCTTTCAAACCACTTGCAACTGGAAATTAGCCTTTCCAGTTTGAGAGGGCTCTCTCAAAATGATAAATGATATTCAATGAATAACTTAAATGCGGATGGCTAACTCGTAATTGCATTGAATGTGTTGTTGTTGTGTGGGAGAAAGATGTTAACAACTAAATACCATTGGGCTTATGGATTCGATATGAAAACTAAGTCACAAATTAACCTATCTCATGGAAGCTGAGGCAATTTTATTCTTATTAAAACACACGTGAAGGATAGAACAACCAACTATATGTATACAAGAATTTGTAGCATGTCACCATGAATTCTAAGTGATTATACATAAGAAAACTAGTAAAACATGAGATTTATAGTAGACTAGGTGTATACAATAAGTTGGAGCATGTAATCATGAGTTCCAAGTGATTATAAAACTATAACATTGAAGATAAAGTAAAATATTGATAGAAAAAACTTACATAAGAATACAGAGAAGAATCTCAGGTCTAAAATAGGCATGCTGCAGCTATATATTTCTTATATCAAAATAAAACAACAGTGCTAGTGTTAAGTCATAATATCCCAACCCTTTTTTATTCGATAGTATTCCTATTAATAGGCTTCAAAACCTTCACATTGGATTTTCCTTTAAGTTGGACCTTCGAATCCTTCTCTTGACACCTAATCTAACTAAAAATCCAAATACATGGTAATGATAATGACACCTACTAACTTTAGGAGTTAGAGACCTAATAGGACCCAACTACCTATTTATTACCTCCACTTATCTAATAGTGGGATCATTACATAGATAAGGATCAAATGCTCAAACTTAATTCTCCATGACATAGGACATAAATACAATTTCCAAGAATTTAGTAACAGTTGTCCTATTTTCTAGGAAAGAGTCAATAACGGCTATAATTTTGTCTTCATGTTGCTTTGTATGAGTGGTACATATGTCAAGTGATGAGTCTTTGCTGAGATGTCTCCCTATATGTTTGGATGCCTCCACATGGCTTGTTGGTATTCCATATGTCCTTTTAACCTTCAAAAACTCCTTGCTGCAAAACAAAGCATCTTTAGGCAGTTTAGTAGCGAGTTTTCGTAGCGTATGAAAACCTACCTTTTTTCCTATCTCCTTGCCACCTTTGTTGTTAAAAAACCTTTAATATTCCAAGACACCTTGCAAACAATCAATTTCCCTCCATAATACTTTACAAAATTAAATTCCAAGGCAAAAATGCACCTTCAGAAATTTTCGTAGCGTTTTTTTGGCTTCAAGCCTGAAGCACACTACGAAAACACCTAAAGTGAAGAAAATTTAAAATTCTCCTTTTTATTCCAAATTTCACATGCAGGTATGAAAATTGATATAATGAAATATTATAAGACAAAATTGCCTCTTACCCTCTTCAAACAACATCATTTTGACCTTAAGAAAATTAATTTACCAATCAAATGACTCTGTTTTTTTCTAAAAAGATAGGGTTCAGAGATGAGCTCCTATCTCCCTATCCTTGATATCTTTTGAAAAACTAAAGGAGGTTTTTGTAATTAAGTATAATATGAAGAAAATAATCCATTGGGTTTTTTAAAACCATCTCCAGTTGTCCAAAATATGCATTAGAAAAACATGTATAAAACAAGAAAATTTTGGATTCTGAAAATAGGTCTCAAAGACATCTTCGGATCTCCAAAGTGGTAGCACCTGTGAGAAAACCGAGGGAGGATATTTTTCCTTGTTCTATTTTTGACAATAAAATCTCTTAGTATTGCATAATTCATCTCTTTTCATCCATAATATTCTCTTGAAATTGACTACTCACACAGTTGAAAAACACAACAAATTCCTTGTTAGCTCCAACATAAATTCAAACAACCTGAATTGGTGAATGCTTCAGCAAAACTAGGTTCTTCCATGAATAGCTAAATTTCCATGAGCTTTGATCTAACCATAGAGACACCTTTGTATTCCTTCTCCTTCATGGCCATCTCCCTTTACAACCAAGCTTCCCTCTTAAAAAGGTGACACATGTAAAGACAAATTGGACAGCAAGCTCCTTGGTGTGGTGAGGTAGCTCTCAAACAGTGACAATGAGATGCTTCACATGCAAGAATGAATGTTGAATGACAAATAGCAGCTTAGGGTAAAGTTTTCAAGGTGATTTTGACAACTCAGATTTTGATGATGACACATGACCATAAAGGAAATATTCATAATGAATTCAAATGACCTCACCCTTCCCCTATTTAATCAAAAAGTGACATGTCACACCATTTTGGCCCTTTCTGCATAAAAACAAATTTTCGTAGCTAAAATGGTCTGACAGCTAACAGATTCGCTACGAAACTATTAGGCAGTTTCGTAGCAAAATATCTTGATTTTCTTTGTAAAACGCTACGAAACTGTGAAAAACTAATAGGTGGAGTGTTTTGTGATTTAAATGCATGGGTATGAAAACTAGATGTTATGAGGCTTGACTTGAATTAAATGACATGATTAGAAGGGGATATTAAACCTTAAGGTAGACACCAAAAAATTAAATTTAGTCATAGATTTCATGAAAAACATTTATGAGACTCCATCAACCTAGGTGAAAAATTCATGACCCAACATGATGTAACATGAACCCTATGGTGACCTTATACAAAAAAAATTGAAAATTTTGAGTGTGATAACACAACAGTCAAATGTACAATATCAGTATGTTCAGAAACCGAACATGCAATATCAATATTTTCAATGATTGAAATTCTCTTAGCCATATGTCCAACATCCACAAAATCGAATGGGTGCAGTTGTAACCAACCCTAATTTTGGTCCTCAATTCCAATATGGTCAAATTCCTCTAGGAAAAACTAGAAATTACCCTAATCAACCGGGTACTCCACGCCAAAAAAAATTCCCCAAGGTTAGTTCCAGACACCCCAGCAGGAATCTTACTTCCAGCAGGGGCCTTACCAACAACCCCAACAAAGTGCTTATATTTAGCAGGGGTCATATCAACAACCCCATCAAGGACCATACGTTCAACAACCACTGCAACAAGGTACTTATCAATGACCGCAAGCCCAAAAAGGTCCCTATCAACCATATATACCTTATCAACAATAGTGGGGATAGTGGGGAAAATATGGTCATAATCAACCCCAATGGGGGTAGAACCCATACCAACAAGGTTGGAACCCCGAGATTGGAAAATTCCAAATACCATTTTCTCTCTATCACCCTTCATTTCCATTCTTGGCTATGTTGGAATTTCTTGATGTGTCTAAGTTGACAAATGACCCCATATAACACATGGCACATTAGCCTCCAGTTCCAACTAAGATTCCTGGATATTGTCCAAATTTTGAAGGAAAATTTGGGGAAGACCCCCAAGCCCATGTCATGACGTACCATTTATGGTACTCTTTGATTTTTTGGGTTGATGATTCCATTCGTCTACATATTTTCCAGACCACTTTGACGAGTGTTGCTACCAAATGGTACATTGAGCTTCCTCGTGGTGTTTTCTACGAATTAAATACATTATCCATGGCTTTCCTCACATTTCCAATTGCTTGTCCACTGTGATACTGTAACCCATATCCTAGCATATTTGAAGTAGTCACTTTCTACTCACATATCAGATCATGTTCATCACTGGAGGTGCAGGTGCCACCTTATTAATTTCGAAATCCTTGATCAGTTATTGACTCAATGGTTCAATTTTTTTTTTTCCTAAAATCGCCAAACATCTCACTATGGGTTGGTGTGTGACAGAAGAGGAAGTAATCTCTCTTTCTCAGTATCTAGATTTGGTCTATTCACAATATGGAACTCTATATGAGCTTTTACCAGATGCACCACGACCTTCAACAGACCCAACATCATCCCAATCACCTGCTATGCCTCCTATTGACAGATTCATTGGGACAATGGCCCATAGTGATCATAGTTCACCCAAGGCTTCTTCAAAGTCTAAGTCTACTTCTGCCACTGCTCCTTGCACTCCTTCAAACAATTTGAAGAATCCTAGTAAAAACTCTGAGGTTAATTTTGCTCAAACTACCGCAACAGACAATTCCTAGAAAGGGAAAAATAAGGGGAAAGGAAAAGAAAAATCTGACATGCCCAAACAGGATTCCACTAAATCATCTATTCATGATTCTTCCAAGTGTAATACCAATTATCCTTTTTTTGATATGTGATGATCACCACTAGACCAAGGATTTCCCTCGGTGTGTGAAAGTTTCCCACCTTCTAAAGTGTGCATCTGGTATCCCGGATGTCTTGAAAGAACCATTCCCTGTGTAGCAGACAGAAATGGTAGATCAATCCCAATCTTCCGCAAGCTCCCAAGTCTTTATGTATGGTACAAAACCCATTTCTATTGTGATCCAATCGAAATATTACCCCAATCCCTCAAAATATTCCATGGAAAATGATGCTGTTCATATCCCTACCTCTTCCATTCCTCCTAGTTTTGGTCCTCTTTATATTGAGATACATAATATTGATTCCATCATCCAACCACCTCCAAAATGTTTTTTCATAAATCATCTTATAACCTGAATGTGCACGTTGCTCAGCACTATAACATTGTAGAGGATCTAGCTCAAGCGCCTTCAACGATGTCGGCTTTGGAAGTCATTCAATCGTTCCCATCAAAACATAAGGCACTATTATCTACTATCGAAGGGATTGATTCTGTGAATTCTAACCTTATTACCTTCGATCTCGATAAATTTTTTCCTCAGCTCCCATATCAAGTGGCTTTTCTAATTCAATTCATTATTATGGGTAAAACCATCCATCAATTTTTTGTTGATGAAGGTGCTTCCACTTGCATCATGTCTATTGTGTGTTGGAAAGGCATCAACTCTTCTCCATTAATTCAGTCCCCTAACACTCTTGAAGCTTTTGAAAACATAGGCTCTTAGTTGTATGGTATTCTCAGATCCTTGCTAATTCAGTTGGAGGGTAACACAGTTAACATAGAGGTAGAAGTGGTAGATTCCAACCTCAAATACAACCTTTTGATTGGGTGTAATTGGACTCACACTATGATTTGTATGGTATCCACTCTTTTTCGCATTCTCCACTTTCCTCATCAGGGGAAAATTTTCACCATCGATCAACTCGCTTTATTTTCCTCTGATTCTTTGAATGGAAACATTCCATACGTTGGGAATACCTCTACATATTATGAGAGTGTTGGGTTGGGTCTTTTCAAACATTCGGCCCTAATGGGTTTTTTTTCACTCCTGCCTCCTAATGTCACCTCTGTCAACATGATATCATCTGGTTACAATCCATGAATTTTTCCTAGTCCCGACCAGTTTGATATTTTTCGTGATTTTATGCCTCTCAGCCTTGTAGAAAAGATGTATCAAAGAATTTTTCTCACTTCTAAGGATGATTTTGGAGACAATAATAATCTAGTTTCATATTAGGACATGTATTCATAGTCCCCTTGGTTTGGTTCTTGGGATTCAAATGATCCATTGAATGAGGCATTCCCCACTGACTAGAGTATCACATAAGTTATGTATCTCGAAGAAACCCCTTGGGATGATGGTCATCATCATTCCTCATTTCTCCCAAGCCTAGATGACATTTCTACTTGTCTGGAATCTTGTGTTCCATCTGAATTGACTGGCCCACTTTAGCATCCCATTTTGGTTCATGAAGTGTTTTCCGAAGGAAACATGCGTAACATTTCTCATACAATTTCAATCAGCATCTCTATTAAACAAGGGGTTTTAAAGAATGTCCATATCAGTGCATCTTGTACTCCCGATGAGATCAATATTTACACCATTATTTTCAAATAATTTCATGATGTAGTCGCATGGTATTATGAATAAATTCTTGGCATAGACCCTAGTATTGTGGTGCATGAAATTCCTACATATCTGGAACCATAGCATGTTCATCAACAGCTTCGTCCTGTACACTCCAGAAAGGCTTCTGCCATTAAGGGAGAGGTCGGAAAACTTCTCAAGGCTAGTTTCATCTATCCTATACCATTAAGATATTGGGTCTCTAATATTGTCCCTGTTACCAAAAAGAAAGGGACCATCTGAGTCTGTGTTGATTACATGATATAAATCAAGCTTGTCCTAAAGAAAAATACCCCACTCATTTTATAGATCAAATTATTAACGAGCGTGCAGGAAGTGAGATATTTTATTTTTTGGATGGTTTTTCTTGCTACAACCAGATCAATATTCTTTCACTTGATCAACACAAGACCACCTTTATCTATCCTTGGGGAACCTTTTCCTATAATAAGGTCCCTTCTAGTTGGAAAAATGTTGGGACTACCTTCCAAAGGGCTATTTCCTATGCTTTTCACAATATTAAGCACATAGTCCAACCATATCTTGATGACCATATAGCTTATTCCGCGAAATGTCGAGATCACCCTGAACATATTAGAGAAATTTTTCTTCACTTCTAACACTATAACATACGGCCGATTCCTCATAAATTCATATTTTACATAGAATTAGTTCATTCTTAGGTTTTTTGGTTTAAAAATAAGGCATCTAGATTGATCCTCTCAAATTGTAGGCAATCATCAATCTACCTCCTCCCTCCTCTTTACATTAGCTACAAATATTGCAAGGGAAAGCTAATTTTCTCTGTCGATTCTTCCTAAATTATTTTGAGCTTGCCAAAGGATTTACCCATCTACTGAAAGCGCGAGTCCCATTCATTCGAGATGAAATTTCTCAAACCTCTTTTGATTCTTTGAAGAAACCTTTTGGCATTGTTCCTTTATTGCATCCTCTTGATTATCATCGTGATTATTTCCTATATTTGGACATCATAGAAAAAAATATTTGTCTGGTATTGGTTCAAGATGATGATGATGGTCACGAACATGTATTTTACTACTTGAGCCAAAATATCTATGATGTCGAGACTTGTTATGCTCACGTAGAAAACATAGCCTTAGTTGTTGTCCACATTGTTTAGATTTTTCACCATTACATTCTCTTGCACAAGATTGCGGTTATTTCTGAATGTAACCCCATGAATTACATTATTACTCATTAGTTACTTGGGGGAAATTAATCCAAATGGATTTTCATTCTCCAGGAGTTCGACTTAGATTTTTCTATAGCTAAGTCTAAGAATTCACTAGTATTCGTTGAGTTGATCTGTGATATTCCAGCTGCAGTTGATCATGCCCCTTTTGACAAATTGATTCCTGATGAATCACTTTTTCTCATCAGTACTCTCGATCCATGGTATGGTGACATCATTTTTTTTTCTCCATACCCAAACATTTCACCCAGAGTTGTCTCCTTTTGAGAGGCGACATATTCGTTAACAGTCCTAACCATACCGCATCCTTGGAGATACTATGTATCATACTGGTGTCCATTCCATCCTCAATCAATGCTTAACTCTTGAGGAAGCTAAGAAATTCCTTAATGGTTGCCACTTGCGGGCCTGTGGTGGTCATATGTCTGGTTATGTTACAACTCAGAAAATGTTTCATGCAGGATATCTTTGGCCATCTATTTTTAAAGATTGCATTATTGTCATATGCAAATGTCATGATTTACAAATCTATTCTTGAAAAGAATGTGCCCCATCCACACCCTTACACCCAGTTGCAACCATCGGGCCATTTGCAAAATGGGACATATATTTCATGATATGTAACCCTTGCTCACCCAGGGGGCATGGTTATATTATTGTTGTCGTCGATTATTTTACAAAATCAATTGAGGCAATGCCTACATATGATAATGAAGGTCAGACTATGGCATAATTTATTTTCAACCACATCATAGCTTGGTTCGTTGTCCCGAAAGCAATTGTCACTAACCATGGCTCCCAATTTCACAATTCTATGATGACAGAGCTTACTGATCAGTTAGGGTTACACCACGATAGCTCCACTTTGTATTATCCATAGGCCAATGGCCAAGTCAAATTCGTTAACAAAGTTCTGGTAACCATGCTGCAACGAACCATTGGGGGACACAAAATAGATTGGTACCTCATGATATTCTCAGCTCTGTGGGCTTACCAAACTTCTGCTAAGTCCGCTACTAGATTTACACCATTTCAATTGGTGTATGGTTTGGAAGCTACACTCCCAATCGAGTGTGAAATCCCTTATCTGAGGCTAGTAATCAAACTACTTCCTAGTACTTCACTAAAAGAGTAATGTCTTCTTTATTGCAAGCATCTCGATGAGACTTAATGAATCACTCCTTTATTCATTAAAGCATAAAAGAAAAAAGTTAAATATCAATATGATAAGTCTTTCAATCCTCAAATTTTATTTGAAGGTGACTTGGTATTTATTTATGATCTATCCCATGATACGTTAGGGGTTGGGAAGCTGGAGCTAATGTGGAATGGGCCCTAAATTTTTCAACATGCATTATAAAAAGGCACCTATGAGACAGTAGACTATGAGGGTAATAAATTGGTTGAGCCCCAGAACAGGCTCTATCTGAAGAAGTGTCAAATGCTTAATCACAATTATGGTACTACGTACATTGGTGTGTGATTCATTAGTGTGCTTTTATACTTTTTTGTGTGATGGTTTTCTTTTCAGACATGTATTCTCTCCTTACATTGTGTTCCACTTGGTTTTGCAGATGTCATCAAACCATTAAGTTGATTCTGTTAATGGTTCTTGTTGTCGCACACAGAACTTATCTTCCGTGGGATGGGAACTCTTTTCCCCTGATTACAAGTTGGTCAATTTACAAGGTAGTTCTCTTGGCCAAACAAGTAATAATATCCATGAATATAGTGCGGTCATCGAACTATTATTGAATGCAATTTATCTCAGTATTAGAGACTTGGTTGTCAAGCTAGAGTCACAAAAAGTTGTGTTATAGTTAAATGGTCATTATTCAGTAAGAAACCATCATATTTTTTGCATTTATTTATGTGTTCGTTTACTGGAAATAAATTTTGATTACATTACATATCAACACATTCCACGTGATTCGAATACATTAACAGATACATTGGAAAATTATGTTTTAGATCAACATTTTCATCATATGTAGAACCAAACACATCATCATGATATAATAACACTTATTAGCATAAGAAGATATATATATATATATATATATATATATATATATATATATATAAATGAATCGTAAATTTTTGTTACATAAAAATCTCAAAAAATATGTGTTTCATGACACAAGGGCTCTACGAGCCTACATCAGTGAAAAAATAAACTAACGGCTGCTATCCACCCACATGGTGCTCATGATATCATGTGACTTCTCAAATAACTCGACAGAGTAAATCACGTAGTAGGCTTGGGACTCCAATGGTGTGCCTTTGAAAACAAAGTGGGATATCATCAAAATTTGCATATGCTAATATGCCTCTAGTCAGGCCTGCCAGGTTACGCTCCATCTCTACTAGTGGGTCTGTTGCCTCCTCATAAGGAGAATACTCAATTTGGTGTGCCACCCTCCTCGCAATTGGAGACATACCTGCTAGTCTCTCTAGACCAACATTTGTAAAAATATCGTAAGTTTAAGATCTCAGAATACATACCCACATCAGACCAATGTGTACTTAGAGAAAGACTTAGATTTGGGTATCCACTTAAATCAGTGTCAGCATATTCATAGTCCTCCATCACGATCAATTGACATCATAGCCAACTGAAAAATGATGTCGAGAAGTGCATCTGCTAACCCCCTCCATGGTGGGTCATAATCTCACACCATATTAATAGCCTCAGATCTCTCAGGGTTGGATTGTATACTTCAAGCCACTGGTATTGAAAAAAGGTCACTCTCTCCAAAAAAAAAGTGACCAGGATGGATCTATATCTAAATTGTTTCAGGCGTCCTATTTTGCACTTGGTTAGTTGGCTCTTCATTTTAGCCAACAATATCTCGCACCAATTGAACATTGTGGGAGCAAGGAAATATACAACTTATTGTAATTGAGACTTCGTTACCTCATGAAACACTTGGACCCTAGCTACATGAGATGTATAGTGAAAAATAGTCCTCAAAGGTATATCAGTGATGGTTCTGATTTCCACCTTTCCATTGGAATTCTTTCTAGCACTTGGACAATGTCTCTAGATGAACATGCTAGTGATCTCTCCTACGTTACGAGCTTCAGAGAGTTGGATCCTCTCCCCTACCCTGGAAAATCTTGTTATGAAGTAGATTCCAGAAGTTTCTACTTCAAGCTCTCGATCTCCAATAATGAAAATTTGGTGATCAACGTCCCATATCCCGATAAGGTATTCTAATAGCTCCATCTAAGCTCTAATTCCTGAGGTTTGGAAAAAATTGATAAATTCACAGTCCTTAGTGAATTTATGCAAGTTGTGTCTTGGAGGGCTTCATGGTATTCAACCTCATGAACCCTCTCTTTCCATTCAATCACCATATTCACTAAAGACACCTACAAAATATGTTCAAATGACATTTTAGGAACTTTCATTGGAGTAAATTTAGAAATGAATCATTAAATTTGGAGTGATTTCGTGTTTTAAAATCTCCTCCGTAGTCACCATGCTTGTTATAATTACAAAGGCATTGATGGTGCATTGGCCTCACAGGCTAAGGGTGATCGGCATAGGTCCGATAGGTCGAACCCATGTTTATCACCTGTGAAATAAAATTTTGAAATCCTCCTCGCAATAACAAAATTTTAAAACTAAAAATGACCTAATAATGGTTTCATATCGAAGAGAAGAGATATGGCTCATACCTGGAGTTGATAGATTATCGAATGGTGTCATGAATCAACTGCACCACTAGTTTAAAGATTGGGAGAAAATGGGTTTAAATGTGCTTCTCCAATTTACTCCAAATAGAATGGTAAAAATGATATACTTCTTGTCTATTTATATATTTTTGAAGATATTTTACCAATATTTTATTTATTTTTTCTTGATATCGATGATGCTTGTTGGCTTTTTAGAGCAACGAGATATTTTATGGTGATAGTAATCATTGTTGACTGATGTAAAAAGTTTTATTTTATCTCATTTCTAGACTCGTTAGAAAATAAATGAAAAAGGAACCCCCTGGAGTCATATTTTAGCTCTTTTCTAACTCTCGAAAAAGGAAATTATTGTCGAGTAATTGTCATTTTTAACTCGTTAAAGTAAATGAATTGACGTGGTATCAGTATACATTTAGCCCTTTTCCAGTCTGAGATTAACTATTTACACAATAATTTTTCACCTTGTTCACTTCTTTTCCCTGAACCTGAAGTGCCCTATCATGAATATTGTGCACTATATCCACCTTGGAAAAAAATATTAAGATATCCTTTAAAGATTGAAAGAAAAATTCCTTGAATAATTTCTGATGAAGCTTAGCTCAAATCCTAAATTTTTGGGTCAACGCTTTTCCCCAGTTATCTTCCCATGCTGATGGTGGGTTTCACATTCTAGCTTAGTGATTTAATCTCTCTTTTGATTGAAAAACCCACATTGAACCCTTTCTGGTGCTATTTCCTCAAATAGAGGAGAAGCTTGGAGCTCTAGAAGCTTCCAAGATGACGAGCTGGATATTGTTCAGTAGAGATATGGTCGATCTCTCTCATTTGGATCTCTTTATCTTATCAATAGGGTATTATACCTTAAAAGGTTGACCTTCCTCCTTCTTTCATGGGCTCCTAACTCCCTCTCCCTTCTTATAAATTGATCCTTGTCCCTCCACTACTAGTTGGTCATTTTTGGGCTGGTTCAATCATTAATCTTTCATATTCCTATGTTGTGTTAATGCCTAAATTTCCATTCGGGAGAATGATCACTTGAAGAGCCTCGGTTTTGACTTGAAATGCACTAAAGGGAGGCCTCCAACATCAAGGCCATGATTTTAAGCTTCCTCTTTTATATTATCAATAATACATATGGTGTTTCACTTTCTATATTTGTTTGGATATCCATACAAGTAGCCTAATACTCCTTGATATGTTAGGTAGTTAATGTTCAAGGTATCCTTTGTATTGTATCATGTTTGTTTTTGTCTCTTGATCTCCTACAAGTATTCGAATTCCACTAGTACTGAGGATTGTGCCTAAAGGATTGTGGATCAAGTCCTTCACCAAAGGGTTGAGTATAGCATTAGGAAGAGGTGAGTCATTTTCCTCTTCACATCCTTCTTCGAATATTTACTAAGAGAATGTCCATTAGATATTCCCTTACATTTCTAGAACCACTATAGAGCTAGAGAGATATCCTCTGTCTATAGAGAGGATTGTCTTCACAACAAAATTTGTGATTAATTTTCATTTCAAACTTGTTAAAATAAATAAATTGATGTGGTCTCAATATAATTTTACCCATTTTTTTGTTGAGATTAACTATTTATGAAAAATGAATACCTCGATCGAACATGGTCAAGAGGTTCTCTTGAATATTGTTTTCTACCTTTTCAAATTTGAGCGACAATTTATGATAAGGGACATGATGGGGTTTTATTTCTTTTCTTTTTCAAAATCCCTAAACATGAAAAATACACCGCATTATTCTTTTGTCGGACTTATAAAAAATTAAACGACAAAAGACTTGTCATCACGACAAGACCTCCTTCCTCCTTCCTAGGGCTCGTTAAAATTACTAGGATTGATTCAATTGAAGAATGAAATTACACTCTCAGCATATGCTATCCTCTTCACGTTTACTATCAAAAATAAAGAGGTATTCGTTCGAAATAACCGGTGTTATGTGAAATTATGAATTACAGATAAATCATTCTTCCCTAGGCAGGTGCTAATATAGAACAACAGGTCAAAGAATTTACAACTATCTTTCCTAACTGTAAATAGACACACATAATGAAATGAAAAACCTACTTGAAGTCTAAGCGCTTCCAAAATCTCCTTCTGTCACTTTTGTTGCAGCTTCAAATTCTAGCCGGTTGTGCAAAATATTTCCTGCAGGAATGAACACTAAACAACAAGAGATAGCAATAATATAGATGTCTATTTAGTGTCACCATCTGCAGTAGCATCCAAGCCTCATTACAATGAATATATCTCCAGCAATATTTCACTCACATAAATCTCCTTAATTGAAATTACACCAACATTTCTCTTCTCAAATTCTTCCTTATCAAACACTAAGATCTGTGCTCAATTTATAGAGGAGCTGAAGGTAGTTTTACAATCATTGACTTTCCAATAATAGGCAAGACATGTTCCCAATCTTGTAGATGTCAAATGGACACATGGATTTGAAGTTTGACACATGTTAACACTTCTAGAAGGCACTGGCCATGTGGAGATTCCGGAACAATGATAATTTTGCTCCTAGTGTGACCAACGCACCCATGAATGTTGGGAAGTGCTTTGTAGAGTAGCCTTGCATGGGGCTATCTGCATATGAAATGCACTTAGTCCATTTAGAGGTAGTGTTGGTGAGATCTCATATGATATATTATAAACTTCAAACTTTGGAAACCTTTGCAGATGAAAGTCTTGAATGATTTGTCTTGTTCTTTGTCTTAGGGCATATAACAACTAAAATTATAGGGGATGATGGACCCTATTCATTGGTCCTGGAGATGATTCCAAATTAACCAGTCATTGGAAATGGTGCCCAATTTGACCTATAACAATTGCCCCCTAAAGCATGATGTCATAATAATAATAGCAATATTTTGATTGAGATGTTTTACACTGTGATGGGCTGGAGATGAAGCGGAGTGGTGACCTACATCAATCTTACAATACATTACATCATGATATATCCTCTTGATCATAATTGCTAAGGGTATGCATTCCCATGTTCAACACATAAACAATCTAATAACATGTACATAATTCACAAAGTCATCTACATTGGAATGTTGCCCAATACAGACATGCCTACAAATATAGGCCCATGTTCGGATGACGATATATATTTAAGGTCACTGTACAGATGATGTGTACAAAAATCCTAAAATTACAGCCTGGATGGCTGAAACTAGATCCGGGGTCTTCTTATCTTGTTCACTCGATCATTCGGGTACAAATCTAGCCATGTGAATATATGATTTGTAGTTGAACATGGAAAGACATCGTTTGATTACCATCCAATGATGTGAGATGTTAAAAAATGCGAGAGAACCACCATTGATGGCAATGGCCCTCAAGGTACTACAATACATTTCATAAAGTGTGGACATATGATTTGATATCGAACACCAAACAAAATCTTTTAGTAAAAAGTCCGGAAGAGAGGATCTTGTTGATGTTGTAACAAGCCTCATGGTACTGGAATCTGATGTTTTTAAGTGAACTTCTTGGATAATGATTTTTCATTGATAGGAACCCACCTTATTTTGAAATGGGAGTTACTTATTTCGGAGACAAGGGTATGACTTGATATAGAAATTTTCAGGGATGACGATAATGATAATGAAGGTTTATGAGTATTGCAGAAGGATGAGTTATTCACTGGATGACTTCTCTTGAACATATTAGTGACACTAAGATGAGTTGGCAGCATTGACCCAAACATAAGTGAAGGTATGATGAACCATAGGTATGAATGAACTGTCAAGATGATTACCCAACCCAAACAGTCATGGACATGGAGTGAAGAAAGTGTCATGTTCAAAAGCGACTTGATACCATAAAAAATTTTACTCACTTTTCCCAAATTTTCCTTGGTCATTTGTCGACCAGTACATCTTTATTTTTTAACAAGCTTGAGGAGGATAACATTTTCTTGATCTATAATTCAACCATTTGGGTGAATAATGCATCACTATTTAATAATTTAACGAGTCTAGTGATGAATGAAACTCGATTCTTGCAATGATTGACAAGCATGTCGCTATTTTATGTTTTAATGAGCTTAACGACAGTGATAGCCCGATCCTTTTTCATGTTTAGAGAGTTTGAAAAAGAGGACGAAAGAAAACTCCATAAGTACTTTTTCGTAAAGTTGTCGCTCAGATCTGAAAAAGTGTAAAATAATATCTGAGAGAACCTCTTTAGTCATGTTAGACCAAGGTATTCTTTTTTCATAAATAATCTATATCAGTTCGGAAAAGGGTTAAACTTATACTAAGTAGATATCAATTCATTTACTTTTACAAGCTCGAAAATATAAGCACTCGGCAATCTTTTCACATTATCGGAGTCGAAAAAGAGCTGAAAGAAAACTGCAGGGGTTCCTTTTTTGCTGTTATAGAAGCTCGAAAAAGAGATAAAAGTGTGCCTCAAATCCTTTTTCATTTTTATCAAAGCTCGAAAAATAAGGATAAAAATTATGCTTTGTGGTCAAATCATTCTTGAAATAAATCGCACAACTAATTTGTTCATCAGTTGTAAGACCTGTTCAGAACAACATCAAATGGATTAGAAATACCTGTTTCATGATAAAAAACATAATAAAACCATAGTCATAGCAATAAATTTAATTTTCAAATAATTAAATGACTATTAAAAGTAGTTTTAATATTCATTTTTACCATTCCATAGTTACCATTTGCATTTTGGAGCTCTAAACCTAATTTTCCCCCGAAATTCATCTTATGATTACGATCGTTTCTATGGATGGATTTTGTTGCCGTTTGATCCAGGTTAGTGATATGAACCTCCTCTTTCTTTTAGTAATCATTTCATTTCCAATTTCTGTAAATTTTTAGGGTTTTCAGGTCCGTAGGGTAAATTATTCCCAAAAAGAGGGCAACACACCCCTGAATGTCGAAGCCTGTGTTGCATAGAAAGTACAGTGAGGGTTACTTGCATACACAATGCATTGTTTTTTGTTACAGAGTGTGTTGGGCACAATCTAGATTTTTTTTTCTCACATTATGCCCAAAATATGCCTAAATTTTTTCAATGAATGGAATATAATGGATCTTATGATTGTATTTTAGGTTTCCATCGGATTACAATGACAATTACATGGAGGGAAAGAGAACATGAAGAAAAAGATATGATTTCCTTAAATGATCTAGGTAGAGTAAGAGCCCTAAGAGAGTGTGGACTGCTAAAGTACTTCAAATTGTCAAGGATGAGGCAAAAAATAGAACTCTTGGAGTTCTTAGTTCGAGCATGGGATCCAGCTATTGAGGAATTTCATATTAAGAACCAAGTGGTTCCCATAATGGTCAAGGATGTGTACTTTCTTACAGGTTTGTCAAGGAGAGGCTTGCCTATTTTGCTCTCAGGGTCTATTGTTGGAGGAGAGACAGTGAGAGATTATGTTTTGCAACATTTTTATCTAGGGGCAGAGCCAAGCAAAGATGGAAAGCTAAACATCCGAGATGTTAGAGATTTTCCTTTGAGAACTATCCTTTTCACGATCGCAAAACTTGTCAGCATCGTTACACTACATGTAGCGAATAGATCGTATATGCAGTTTGCACTAGAGTGTATGGAGCCAAGAATATTCAAATGGTCTGAGGCTGTACTTTCTCAGATAAAGGAAAAATTGAAAAAAGTAAAGGGAGGAAGGAAGAAGAATTTCAGTTATGGTTTGATCCTTATATCCTTCATTTTAGAATGGATTCCACTGATGCAGCAACAACATGTGACACTGGATGTGTCTAATCCTAGAGATCCACAGATGCAGAGATGGGTAGAACTCATGGGTAGGCATGCTGGCCAATCTACCATTGTGTTCTTGACTGCATTCTTATCCTGGTTCCAGCAACCGATTGTCGCCATTGATGAGTACGCATATGCAGGCATTGATTTCCAAGGAGATCCAAATTTAGCATTACCAAAAAGCACTTAGTGGGGTGCAATGGGTAAGAATTTTTTGACCATGTTTTTTATTTTCCTAAGGTTTATACAATGTTTTTTTATTTTTGATGTTTTCCCAAGACTAAACTAAATCTTTGATGTAATGCATATGTTGGTCATGTTCAACTAGTAGAGGAACCAGAGTGTGAAGCAGATGTGCCAGCAGAGAGGGTTGTCATGAGCGCAGTCCTTCAGGATCTTGATATGGATGAGACTATGGTTGAGCTTCGGTAGCATATAGAGGGTTTCACCTTTGGGAATCTGAATTCCTGGATTGAAAATATACCCATGCGACTGCAACGATGCACTATTTGGGTTCCTAACCACTAGATGTAGTTACTACGTAGGATAACTAGATCTATGGCATGTTACCATGAGCACCACTAGTTTACTTGTGACATTTTGCATACATTTTGAGGTCATATTACCAATGTGTCTTGGTTACAAATTTTTTTAAAAACTTATAACTATCTATCTATATGATTTCAGTGTTTTCCTATATTTATTGTGTAATCCTATTCAATGATGTGAATGCTTTTTTTACATATGTTGCAAATTTCTCTCTAAAAATTGATTAGCTAAAGAATTAGTCAATGTGTTCAAATTTCTAGAAATGTGTTGATATTGAATAAAATCAAAGTGTCTTTCCAAAAGTTAACCTCTTAGGAACAATCTAGGAAATGTTGGATTTCTAACAGTATAAACACTAGTAAGTCGTAATACCACAAGTTGTGAGTCTAATGTTATGATGATATGGTTAATACAAAATGAAATGGCATCAAAAAGAAGTTCTATCAACACACTATACTCAACGATATTGTTCGTAAATCTACCAATACAAATCCCTTGAAAACTCACTAACTCACCGTTTGGAGTGAAAATGGCCCACATTGCAAAGGATATATTCTGCATACTACGACTAGCACCATCAACATATACAAAAAGGGTTTTGAAGATTCAGACATCTGTGACGAAATATAAAGCGGATTACTAACATCAAGAGAACTCTAAAAATAAATTAAGATAGTGAATGCAAATCAACAACATATATATACAATATAATACAGAAAATTACTATGGTCATGATTAAGCAGAGTAATGTTTCAGATACAACCCATTTCTAGGATGCGCCAATGGAATTACATCAATCGACAAACTCATAGGTGCCCTTATCAAGAACTCTTTTGAAAATATAGGGGTCGTGCCATAATGGCTCAAACTTTCCTGTACCTATTACATCAGCTTCTTGATCGTAAAGAAGGACCAAGTCGCCCTCTGAGAAAATGTGAGGCTAGACATTTTTGTCGTATTGCGCCTTTATACGTCTCTTATGCACTTCGTTGGCCAATTGGACTTCAAGACACGTTTCATAAATATGGATGAGGTTAAGGAGACATTCCTCTTCTTCTGAGGTGTCAGGTAACAAGTCGATTGCGAGTTTTAACGACAATATTTCACATTGGATTGGTAAGATAGCTTCTAGAACATACACCAATTGAAAAGGAGTAATGCTAGTCGCATTTCTCACCCAGGTTCTATACGCCCACAAGGCAGAGTACAAGATCAAATGCCAATTTCTTTTACGAAATCCTATCATTCGTTGAAGCATACGTTTAAGAATCTTGTTGATAGCTTCAACTTGTCGATTTCATTGCGAATAATAAGGAGTAGAATTATCATGTGACAATCCTAACTTGGCAGTCAATTAAAACATCATGTGATTGCTAAAATTCTTCCTATGATCTGTAACTATATCCTGTGTGACCCCAAATCATGCAATAACATGATTAAAGAAAACAATGAAGTTGTTTGTCCTGTGTTGTTGAATGTAGGCACCACTTCAACCCATTTGGTAAAATAGTCAACTCCGAAAATAATATAACCATGCCCCCCGGAAAAACGAGGGTTACAAATCATGAAGTCAATACCCCATTTCAAAAATGGTCCCATAGAGACATCAGGATGCATTGGTGCTGGCGGTTTGTAGATTTTATGATAAAAAATCTGGCACGCATGACAAATTCTAACCGCGAAAATGCAGTCTCGAAAAATAGTAGGCCAAAAGTAACCAGCGCGGAGTATATTCTCCGTGGTAGCGTATCCAGATAAATTTCCACCACAATCCCCAACATGATAATCATTTAAAAAAATTTCGGCCTCCTCATGGGTGAGGCACCTCCTTAAAATGGCATCGACACCATGACGATAAAGTGTATCGCTGACGATCAAATAATATTTGGCTTGGTATCAAATACATCATTGTCGAGAGCAAGAGGTATCAGGTTGAAAAGCTTGAGTTTGGAGATAAATGATGAAATCTGCATACCAAGGATCAGATGATCCGATCAGAAATAGAGTCTCATCAGGAATTGATGGTTCCAACGTAGTTGTAGTGCTATCAAAGGGAAGGTCATAGAGAAGCTCATCCAGAACTAAAGACTTCTTTGACGTGGATATGATGAATTCCAAATCAAATTCCTGCTAAAATTAAAATCCTTTTTGAATATTTTCCCCCAGCAATTGACATTATAAGATATAAGTCATGGGGTTGCAATCTGAAATGATAGTGGTTTTTTGGAGCAGGATATAATGGCAAAATATTTGGATAGCTTGAATAGCTACCAAGGCAGGCTTTTCTACATATGAATACTTAACTTTCGTATTATTTAGATGACGACTCAAATAATAGATCAGATGTTCAATTTCATCTTCTACTTGGACCAATACCATAACAATGGTCGTTTCAGCCATGACGATATATATGAAATAATCATTTTGATAATTAGGGGGATACATTAATGGCGCTCAGATAAGAGCATCCATGACAGCATCAAAAGAAGCTTGTGTAACTTGGTCCCAATGGAAGGGAACCCCTTTTTTCAAGAGTCGAGTAAAGCATTTATCCATTTTGGCGTAGTTTGGAATGAAAATTCTTAGGAAGTTAGCCTTTCCTTGAAGTTTATGTATCTGAAGTAACTTTGGTGGCATAGGAAAATCAAGAATGCCCTATACCTTCAATGGGTCAATTCTAATTCCTTCTTTTGAGACTGCAAATCCAAGCAAACGACCAAAACCAACACAAAACACACATTTATGTGGATTGAGGTGTATTTTGTAGTGTCGTCAGTGTAAGAAAATGGCTCTCAAATGCATTGGGTGATTATCCAATATTTCTGCATTTATCAACAATATATATATATATATATATATATATATTAGGTTGAACAATGTTCTTGATGTCATTGAAATCATAGTCCATTGCTCTCTAAAAAGTTGGCCCAGCGTTCTTTAAACCAAACGGTAGTTTCCTATAAGTGAATGTGCCCCAAGGACATATGAATTTTGTCTTATTTTGATCCTCTGGGTGGATATTGATTTGATTATAGCTAGAAAATCCATCCATGAACAAAAATATTTCACATCCAGCACAATCATCAATAATCTGGTAAATAAAGGGAGTAGGATAGTTGTCTTTTGGACAAGAAATATTAACATCCCGATAATCGACGCACACTCTAATGGTTCCTTGATTTTTCATGACAGGAACGATACTGGAAACTCACTCAGTTAGTGGAATAGGGTATATGAAACCAGCACAGAAAAAAAATTCAACTTCTTCTTTGATGGCAGTGGCTTTCTTGGGATGAACAGGTCGAAGCCATTGACGCATTAGTTTGACATCAGTATACATATTAATAGTGTGTTCAACAATACTAGTATCTATGCTTGGCATTTCCTCATAAGGCCAAGGAAATACATCACGGAATTCATGAAATAGAGAGCGATATGATTTGAGTTCTGATGGAGAACAAAATATACCGACATGAATATTTTCTACAATGCTAGGTTTGATTGAAATATCGATAGAAATAGTTTCTTCAATATTTGATAGATTTCACTCAAAATCGATTGCATTAATGGGTAAACAATTTGAAAAGAAAGTTTTTATTGAAGGGTGATATAGTTCACTAAGATATTTTTCTTCATAATTAGGAATATGGGAATGATGATGATAATATTCCCATGGTTCTCCTTCTGACATCATGGCTTCCAAAATATTCTCATCTGTCAAGAACATTGAGGAAAAAGGATCAGAGGGAGTACCAAAATCTAAGGAACGATCAACCCAAACACTCGGCGACGCTGATTTCGAATTTTTTGCCCAAGATAGATAGATTGATTGCTATGCCATCTCAATAGGGTTGGGTGGAAGAAATTCATCCAACGTAGTAATTTCAGAATCACCCGTACTCTCCCTTAAGCCAAATAGAGTGGAAGAGATCATGTAGTAGGTCTCTATACTTGCAATTTCTACCAACGTCGTGGGTGGCAGTAATGCAAAGGTTCCCATAAGAGTGGAATCATTTAAGAGTCCTACACCAATGTTCTAAAGTTCTATTTGGGGTATGTGAATGAATGGAATGCTTCCAGTTACCTGTGAAGTGGAGGCAAAAAAAGATAGTTGATTAATGACTATGATAGTACCTTTATGTGGAAAGGAAATCATTCAAAAATATCTAGAAATAATTGCAGTCATTGCATATACCCATGGCCTTCCAAGTAGAATATTATAGTCAAGGGGTCCGTCAACAACCTCAACATCAACATTCACTATTTTTCCCCCTAGTTCAACATGCATGTTATTAATAATACCACAAGGTTTATATCTACGTCAATCAAATGCCTTCAACATTGTTGATGATTGTGATAAGTGCGGTGAGCCAAGTGACTTCCAAAAATTTAGATACATAATGCATGTAGATTCTCCCTCATCAATAATAGTGCGATGAACAAGGTGATTGAGAACTTTTACTTGTATGGAGAATGCCAATTCTTCTGGTAGTTGTGGCACATAGCCTGTATGATTAAAGACGACAAGATTAGAATCAGTCAAATCAATTCCACCAATAGCTGACAATAAATCTTGTCTTTGGGAGGGAAAATTTTGTAATACCTCAAGAGCAGACACAGATAAAGGGGATTGAGCCAAATCTTCAACTATAGTATAATTTTGTGTAGCGCTTGCTCGAGGATTATATGTCGATTTGTGAATTACTCTATTTGGTGGCTTGATTTTCAATTCAGGAATATAATAGGTGCTATTGATTCCGTAGACAGATTTGTTGTCCAGGTAGTAGGTTGATCAGTGGCCTGACTACCATAATATTTATTACGCGTTGAAACCAAAATATCTGTTGAAGGTTTTGTGGTAGATAAAATTAACACTTTGGAACTAGGAGCTGGTTCCGTAGCAACCATGTTTGTGTCAAGATTTGGAAATGGGTCTATCAACACAGCTGACGCATGGGAAGTCTTGATGATTTTTGAGACTTCAGTGTGGTGAGGAAAATCCCTAACAAATTGTTCCTCATTACAGATTATGCATGGATAATGAGGTTTCCTAGTTCTAGACGATTTATCAGATGATCTTTCTTGTGGGTTAGAAGTTTTCTTTTTCGTATATTTCCCCTTTTTCTTGCTTCTGGGTTGCTTGTCACTTTTTCCCTTGTCAAATGACATTGCATTAATTTTGGAAGAAGGTGTAGGATCAGATGCAGTAGTGTGATGTGTTCTTGCAGTGCCAATCAAGCCATTCTGGCATGAGAGTCCTTTAATTGAGGAGGAACGGTAAAATTAGATCTCGGCGCATTAGGAATTTTTTCATAGAGCGATAACATGCTCTTCTATGACAACGCCACCCTTAGCCACATCCTCATTTATAGATGGTAACAAGGACTTAATGAACCATTTAGCAAGGAGTTTATCTGGAACAAATGTCTTAACCATTCTATGACGATGACGCCACTCATGAATATGATCAGAAATGTGAGTAGCATTAGTTTGTTTGAAATTGGTCAAGAGTTCCATTCCAGTTTCATATCGGATGGGTAACTAGAAATGAGTCAGAAAGACAGTAGCTAGGGCAGTGAAATTATCAAAAGAAGCTCTAGGTAACTCAATATACCATTTTGCAGCCGGACATGTGAGCGTACGCTGGAAAATAGGTAGTCGAACAAAATCATAATTCAGAGAGTTTGATGAACACCATAAATGATAAGTCATGACATGAGTCGACGGATCTTCTCCATTGTTTCCGTTGAACTTACGAATATCCGAGGGTAATTTGTGAGGTATCACTGGCCACCAAGGAGCATAGTTAATTGAATCATTAGTTAGCCGATTTAAATATGGTAACTCTAAAGTTGCAACAAAGGGAAACTGTCTATTAAGATCAGGTTGAGCATAGCTAGGGTAAGATGGAATTTCTTGAGCAATAGGCCTTTGAGCACCAGCATAAGGAATATGTTGCTGGTAGCCCAGATAGGGGTTGTTTTGAAAAGCAAATGCTTGAGGATTCTATTGGCCAAAACCTAGATATGATACTTGTTGAAATGAAGTTTGAGGCATTTTCGCCTGTGGCTGCCAAGGGTATGTCCACCAATGTTATAACCCAAATTAGGATAAATTGGATTTGGTTGATAAGTATAACCAGGTTGCGGTTGTGACATCCCATAAAATGGTAAGCCAGCTTGTGAATAAATGATTCCAGATATAGGCTATTGTAAATTAACCGAAGGATTTGGACTCCGTGGACCCAACATTTGAGGATATTGAGTTGAAGGACCCGCTTGATAAGGTTGTTGTACAACATTTTGATTCTTTAACAGGAGTAAATATGTATTGATAAGTGGAAATGATATGGGTGTAACAGGTTGAACTGGTTGATAAGAGTGTACAACCATTTGTGGTTGGATAGGCGGAGTGGGTTTCAATTGACAAAAATTCATTTTGACATTAGGTTGACCAAAAAGTGATGGAGTACTGTCATATTAGGTGACCAAAGGTTTTCCCCCATCATGAGAAGGATAATAAAATGGAAAATATTGCTCTCCAAATGATGGGATTCTAGTTGATATGTTACTTGAAGGAATAGACCCAAAGGGATCGGCTTCATATTTCCCTAATGATGTGTATAAATAATCAAGCCTTTCTCTACTCACTATAGGATTACTAGTTAAAATACCAGATGATGACATTGGTAAAGTCCATGGTTGTGAATATGCACCGGAGAAAATTCCAGATAATTATTTGTAACCTAATGACCATAGGGACACAATGAAAATATGACTCTGGTGAAGTTGTAAACATCGATGGGGTAGCGAGGTCAGGAGTTGACATAATTGGAACAGATGACCCAACCGAAGATGTTTGTTTAGGCATGGTTACTTGACCAAATGTATACCCTTTTGAATCGACGGGAGTTTGAATAGGAACAGGATCAAAAAAATCAGATGGTGTCGATTGAGGAAAAGACTCGTACAGGTAAAGGTCCTCCCCAAAATGGGTTGGATTTAAATTTGTCTTGTCTTGTGGGATTTCTTCAATCACAATTAAACCAGGTGGAAGTATTTCACCGTCAGGCCCAAAGTATATTTCAGGTGGTTGACTATGTAATATTGGAGATTCAATGGCTACAAAAATTTGTGGGATGACCAAGGCAGGAACAACTTCTGGTTGTTCGACTTCAAGACTCAGATGTTCTGGTAAAGAAGAGACAGGACCTGGAACAATTTCTGGTTGAAGAACATCGGGTCTAGGGGGTATGGTCTCACTGATTGGATGGATCATGACCACAAGTAGCTGTGAAGACTCTGTTTCGACAACAGTAGACAAACTAGGATGTGTAGAAACAATTTGAGCTAACTCTGTTTTATGATAATATGATGTTTCACCAGAGGTACAAATTGTTCTTGATTCGGTGGAGCGTGATTTCCCTCGCTTACCATAAGTAACTTCTGGTGGTAAAGGTGGTTTTAATGCTAGTCTACACGAATGATGGGGGAAAGGATTTTGTTCTTCCACGATTACTGATTTATTTTAACTAAAAAAAGATAAAAAAAAATAAAAGGGTAATGCTAGGCAAAAGGACCAAGAAACTGTGAACTGCAGAATACCTCCTGGCGAACCAAGAAGTACAGGCAGGAAATCTCCCCGAATGTTGTGTTCATTGTATCACAATTTACAAGGCGGATGACTCAGTTCACTATGGATGGATAGCACCTAAACGTTTTCCTCTGAAATATACCTAAAGGTATGTGGATGACCAAGTCCATATTAGCATTTTCTAATGCGAAACTGCACAGTGAGAGCACCCCTTTATACTTATCGTACTGTAACACCACCCGATATACCTGAAAGTACATGGAAGAGCTACGATATACTTACGTGCATGGAATGAGGTATCACACTTGGAATGTATCGCAGAAAAGTTAACGACAACTGCTATGTTTTATGATGACGGAACACGTCTCTAGCCTATACCTTCTAAATGTTATCATTATGGTTCCAATGCTTTGTTAGGTAAATTGAGATTAATTTTATGTTGATCTTGTTTAAAAATTTTATTTTCAAAGGTTCACCACAATGATCTATTGGAAATTCCTAAAATTAAAACTAAGAATGATAAGCTATCTTTCACTTTTAGTTTTTCAATGAAAATCCTAGCTACTAGAGGGAAAGAGCAAACAATTTGCAAGAAAAAAAATCAATGAACACAAACTAAATGCAGATTTCCTAATTGTTCCTTTTGCAAAAAAACACAAACCACTACATGCAAATGCATATTTTTCTTTTCAGATCCTTTAATGTTATGAATGCAGAAAAGAAACTAAGTGCACTAAATCAACAAAAACAAATTCCCTTTACTTTTGAGAAATGAGGAATATAAACAACAATTTCTCTTTTAAAGGAAATTTGAGGAATGAAACAACAATTTCTCCTATCAGGAAACGAATAATTTACAACAATTTACTTCTTCAAAATAAAATGGATCTAATGCGAGAATAAAAATAATTTGAAATTAATTTTTCAATGATAAATAAAAATACTTGAAACAAAAATTGAACAAATTTTCTTTCAAAGGAGGAAGAGGTAGATAAGTTCACTAGTCAATATGAGGCTCAGGCTTTTCAAAACACAGCAGCAAGCAAACTGAAACAAATTTCAAGGACAAATTCAAGGGAATTTGGATGGTTTTAGGAGGCAACGCAGTCTCTAAAGAGAGACAGTGCTTTGCAATGCAGGCCTGAGAGGGAGATAGTGCTATGTAAAGCACTATGTCATGTTGAAGAGTGTGTTGGGCGTAGTGTAAAAGGAAAAACATAGTTGTTTAACACACTTCTTTTACAAATTTGGATCTTAAAAAGCCTAATATTTGTGAGTAACAACTACTAGGTGAATAAACAGATAAAATCATAGGCTAAAACACCTAGGATAAAGAGTAATTTCCCTAGTGGAGTCGCCAATTTGTTATGCAGAATAATGAATTACGAATAAATCATTCTTCCCTAGAAAGGTTATAATCTAAAACAACATGTCAAAGACTTTACAACTATCTTTCCTAACTATAAACATACATGCAGAATGAAATGAGAAACCTACTTGAAGTCCAAGCACTTCCAAAATCTCCTTTTGTCACTTTTGCTGTAGCTTCAAATTCCAGCCAGCTATGCAAAATATTTCTTGCAAAAATGAACACTCAATAGCAAGAGATAGCAATAATACAGATTTCTATTCAAGTTATTTAGCTAAATCAATAAAGCATAAACCATATACATCAACTAAGAAATCATGATATTGAAAATCAAAGCTTATACAGATGCATATAGGGAAAAATAAGCAGTAATCTTTATTGATGATAGAAGGGGAGGTTACAACCTAGTGATTTATTTAGTGTCACCATCTCCAGCAGCATCCCGGCCTCATCACAATGTAGATATCTCCAGCAATATGTCACTTAAATCAATATCCTTAATTGAAATTCCACTAGCATTTCTCTACACAAATTCTTCCTTATCAAAAACTAATATTTGTGCTCAATTTATAGAGGAGATGAAGGTAGTTTTACAATCAATGACTTTCCAATAATAGGCAAGATATGTTGCCAATATTGTAGATGTCAAATGGACACATGGACTTGAATTTCGACACATGTGAACTCTTCTAGAAGGCACTGTCCAAGTGGAGATTCTGGAACAATGAGAATTTCGCTCCCAATGTGACCAACTCACCCATGAATGTCGGGAAGTGCTTTGTAGAGCAGCCTTGCATGGGGCTACTTGCATATGCAATGCACTTATTCCCTTTAGAGGCAGTGTTGGTGAGATCTCATATGATATATTATAAAATTAAAACTTTGGAAACCTTTGCAAATGAAAGTCTTGAATGATTTGTCTTGTTCTTTGTCTTAGGCCATATAACAACTAAAATGGTAGGGGATGATAGACCCTATTCATTAGTCCTAGAGATGATGTCCAGTTAACCAGGTCATTGGGAATGGTGCCCAATTTTACCTATAACAACGGGGGAAAATAGAAAGTGGAATTTCCTTTGTATTAGGCAGCATGTCACTCTTGAACATGACATTCATCTGCATTTCATGTCAGGCTAGGGATATCCTTCATTCATCAGTTGCCTTCCTAGGTTTGGGAAATAAATTTTCTTCTTATTCGATCATCATTATTTTCATCATGACCTATGGTCCCATTTTGAGTCAAATTCTTCCATGATCCATAGTTGTGTTGTCGATATGTTCAAGAGAATTCCTTTTTTTCAAACTCCAACATCCTCTTCTTATTTGATCCTCTCTATAATAGTCCCAAATCACTCCTTTTATCTTGATAATTATTTTTTTCATGTCAATGATGTGTGAATCATCATGGCCTTGCTTTGATGAATCACTTCCCATCGAATTCAACTCATTATCCTGGAAGATTACTTAGAAACTCCTTTTTAGTACCTTGGATCTTGCATGCTTCAATGGCAATTTCTTCATGTTTGATGAGAGGTTCACCTCATTGGCCTTCGTTCGAATGATTCTGCAAGTGTTCAACACCAACAAATTTATTCATTCTTGTAGATTTTTTTGTTGTACCTTGATGTCCATTTTCATTATTGGTGGTCTCTCTCGTGCTTGTTAACAATTTTCATCATTGACCGGTAATCAGGTGGTTTCTACTATGTTTGACCTCGACACATCTATTCACATGCTTAGATTTGTATATTGGGTAGATCGAGATTACGACGAAGACCTTGGATCACATCTATTATTATCCAAGATTCATGGAGTTATTGATTATTCATGATTGTACACATGATCATTTCTATACAAATGGTTGTGACCATACCATGGATCCATTTCCATCATCTCTTTTAGGCCGATGGATGCGACCATGTCATGGGTTCATGTGTTATTTGATTCTTATTCAAATATATGTCATGGAAATATCCATATCAAAGATGTCAAATATTGTATTGTGTTTGATTTGGCAAGTTTCCTGGTGATTCTATGAGTCCTTGCCTTGGTTTGTAAAGAATTTCACCCATCACTCCATATTCTTCCTTCATGCTTTAGGGGGCATATGTTACAAAGTAATTTTTCACCATGTTCAATTCCCCTTTCCTGACCCTAAAGTTCCATGTGATGAATATTTTTTAGTATGTCCAACTTGAAAAATACATTAAGATATCATTTAAAGACAAAATGAAAGATGCCTTGAAGAATTTCTGAAGAAGTTTAGCTCAAACCCTAAATTTTTGGGTCAACGCTTTTCTCCAATTATATGCCCATGCTGATGCAAGGTTTCACATTATAGCCTAGCATTTTAATCGTTCTTCTGATTGGAAACACTGTGTTGAACCATTTCTACCAGTCTTTCCTGAAATGGAGGAGAATTTTTGAGCTCAAGAATCTTCCAAGATGACAATTTGGATATTGTTCGGTGGATATATGGTCGAGCTCTCTCATTTGGAGCTCTTGATCTTATCAATAAGGGATTATCCCTTGAAAATTTGACCTTCCTCCTTTCATGGGATCGTAACTCCCTCTCCATTCGTATAAATTGATCCCCATCCCTCCACTTCTGGTTGTTCATTATTGGTCTTGTCTGATTAGTAATCCTTCATATTCCTATGTTGTGTTAATGCCTAAATTTCCATTCGAGAGAAGGATCGCATGAAGAGCCTCGGTTTGGACTCGAACTACACCAAATGGAAGTCTCCAACATCAAGGCCATGGTTGTAAGCTTCCCCTTTTATATTATCAATAATACATTTGGTGTTTCTCTTTCTATATTTGTTTGGATATCCATACAGGTAGCCTAATACTCCTTGATTTGTTAGGTTGTTAATGTTCAATGTATGTTTTGTAATGGATCATGTTTTTGGTTGTCTCTTTATCTCCTACAGGTATTCGAACGCCACCAGTAGAGAGGATCGAGCCTGAAGTATTTTGGATCAAAGCCTTCATCAAAGGGTTGAGAATAGAATTAGGAAGAGATAGGTCATTCATCTTCTCATCCTGCTTTGAATATTTACTAAGAGAGTGTCCATTAGATAGTATCGTATGTTGCTAGACCCACTCTAGGGCTAGAGAAATCACTTATGTCAGTAGAGGGGATTGTCGTCACAACAAAATTACCGAGTACTTGTCATTTCAAACTCATTAAATTAAATTAATTGATGTGGTATCAGTATACATTTACCCTTTTTAATTGCTGATATTAATTATTTACGAAAAAGGAATACCTTGATCTAACATGGTCAAGAGGTTCTCTCGGATATTGTTTTCTACCTTTTCAGATTCGAGGGAGAATTTATGAAAAGGGACATGATGGAGTTTTATTTTTTGTTTCTTTTTCAAACCCCCTAAACATGAAAAATAAAGAGAGTTATTCTTCCATTAGACTCGTGAAAAATTAAATGGTGAAAGACTTGTCATCACGATGAGACCTCCTTTTTCCTTCCTAGGGCTTGTTAAAATTAATAGGATGGATTCATTTGAACAATGAAATTACATGCTCAACATATGTTATCCTCTTCACACTGGCTATAAAAAATAAATAGGTACTCGTTAGCAATAACAGGGAAAAATTGAAAGTGGAACGTCCTTTTTATTAGGCAGCATGTCACTCTTGAACATGACACTGTTGAGGAGGTAAATCCCCTATGTGGACAGAGGCGATCCCTACTAGCCCATCAGGGGTCTAGAAACAATCATCTAATGCTACAGCGCAAGTTCCTAATTTCGAATAAATAAGCCAACAATGGAGGCCTACCTGGAGTCCAGTGCTATGATTCGTAGAAGAGACAGCATTCCCGTTCCTCAGCCTCGGCAGATCACGATCCCCAAAATATCCGTGAATGGACACCTGCACATGCAAGAAACAACACGAATACAAGCATAAAATCCAGAATACGCAACTATATATCCGTCAGAAAGGATATAACTCGTTATTAACATAAGTGGAAAACAGAGTGGAACCATAACCGGTAGTCATTCATTAATAAACAATCGAAAGAGAGTACAACCAATGTTATGACACCACGGTCTCCTTCGGAAGGGTCCCTATTCATTCACATCTCACAAAGCTCGCCAGGGAAAGGGCAAGCCTCTCTAGAGTCTCTCGATGATAGTCTCCTTACTTGAGTCGGCCTTAAGGGAATAAAGAGGGCTCTTACAGCACAAAGGCTCTTGGGAATTTGGAGATTCAAAGCTTATGCATTTCAAGACTAGCTTGCAATGGCAATAGGCAAGCTTTTATAGATGGGGAAGGAGGGAGTTGGGATCCCTATTATTGTGGGATTGGACCTATCATCAAGGAAGGTTCCATGAGAGGTGGAAAACCACTTCCCTTCCATGGAACTCCCGTAGCCAAACCTCCCAACTCAAGATAGGAAATGGTTTCTGAGTTGGTTGAAACACAACTTCCGCCATCTTTATTTAAAAAACACTCCTTAAATTGGCTGGCCTGACTGCTGCTCTGGGACAGAGCGCCAGTTGGCGCGGCCTCTTTGTAGGATTTTCCCCATTGGCACAAGTGATGAACTGTCTGCCCGCGCCAATGCAAAAGGAGATGTTTTCATGGTTTTTTGCAAGGAGATGTCTTTAGCGCAATTGAAACTCACGTTTAGAGGAATGCATTGATGATGATTTCAAGGCATGAAAATGTTCACAGGTCACAAAATGGGTCCTCCATTGTGCGGGACGGGGAATGGTAGGGATGGTGACAAATTACTGTGTAACAGATGCCCCCTAAAGTATGAGGCCCGAGAGAGAGAGGGGTGAAATGCTTTATGAGAACATGTTCAACTGAAGCCCTGTCGTCGAAAAACATGTGCAGAAAAATACAACTGATATCTCAAGTACATGATGCATATGCGGTATGGGCACAACCATCCGAAACAGAGTACACTATAATCCGGATCCAGGGTATGGGCGCAACCATCCAGCGAGGATCAAATAAATAGACTCAGGTATGGTCACAGCCATCCAATCAGTGATTCATGTACATAATGACAATAATCCACAATCGCAGCCTGGATTACAATAGACACAATCCAGGGTCTTGCGCTCCATCTTGACCCAAATAAAGTATAAGTTCAAGCATGCGAATATGTGAGCTGAAGTCGAACATGCAAGAACATCGTCTGATTACCAGCCAATGATGAGAGCTGTTAACAGACACGAGAGGAACCACCAATAATGACAATGGCCCTCAAGTTACTAGAGGTACAATCTATGGCGTGTGAATCAATGAGCTGGCATCGAACACCCGTAGAATCACTCGATCGGAGGCCAATGATGAAAACCCCACGTCAAATGCGACGAACCTGCCATTGAGGCATGCAGGCTCCAAGGTACCATAAAGGAGTCTCTAGATCAGCTTCCTGGATAATGAGCTGAAGTTGACAGGAAGTGACCTTGATCGAAGGTGGGCCATAATGTTTCCCACATCATCAACATGAGACAGAGGAACATGGTGTTTTTGTTGTGAATCAGGATCGTATGAGAATCAGAGGAAGGTTGATATTCGCAGAGGCCAACTTCTCTTGAACATATAAACGACACGACAGTGGACTTGGCAGTATTTGAAATCAACGGATCAGAGTTCATGGTGACGAGGCAATGAGCAGAGGAGAGGTCAAAAAAGGATTACCCAAACCCATGGAGGCAAGTGAAAAAACGAGGTGAGATGTCCCCAACCCGACACGAATGCAGACAAGTGCCATGTTCAAGAGCGACATACTGCCGATGACAACGATGATGGTTCCATTTTTCCCCCATCATTTTTGGCGAGTACCCCAATTATTTTTTATAACAAGCTTGAAGGGGATAGCATATGCTTGTATTATAAGTACGCCCTTCGGGCGAATCCATCCTAGTGCATTTAACGAGTCCTAGGAAGGAGAAACTCGAAGAACATCATTTCGAATGGATCCGATGTCATCAGGGTTTAACGAGTCTGAAAAAGGGAGAACTCACTGTCTTTTCATGTTTAGAGAGTTTGAAAAGACATCAAAAAAGTAAACTCCACAGGTCCCTTTTCATAAATACTTCCTCAGATCCGAAAAGGTAGAAAAAAATATCCGAGAAAACCTCCTAGTTGTGATAGGCTAGGGTATTCCTTTTTCGTAATCAATCTATCCCAGCCCGAAAAAGGGGTAAACGTATACTGGGTAGATGTCGATTCGTTTCCATTTTAACGAGATCGAAACGACAAGGGCCTCGGCAATCTTTTCACGTTTAGAGAGTCAAAAAAGAGCTGAAAGATGACTCCACCTGGAGGAACGAGTGGTATAATAGGTAGCTATGGGTTCCGATAATGGTGGAACTGCTCAGAACATGATAAAATTCAAGAGGCTGGCTAACAAGACCACTCATCACAGCGGTTCCTCAGGAACAGGTAAAACAACCAAGTGAAGGCATATGATCAGCCAAGAAGATAGTGACGATGGAATGAGAAAACCAAGGCTCATCTGGAAAAATAGGCTGATAAAATGACAATATCAAGAGGTAAAATGGGAAAGGTTTCATTTTTACACAAGCTTGAAATCCGGAAACTTTGCTTGAAGTTGGTTTCATTTTTACACAAGCTTGAAACAAAGATAAACTATGCTTGAAACTGGTTTCATTTTTACACAAGCTTGAAACAGAAACAAACTATGCCTGAAATGTTTAAGCATGCCCCCATCATGGTGACTCAATTCGAGGTACATGCCCCCCAAGATTCAGTCCATATGAAAGGCAGATGGAGTGAAGGTTCAAGTTACGAGATCAAGAGAAAGACTCGACTCGGATTTTACGAGATCTAAACAAAGACTCGAATTGAACAGGAATGTGTTTCATTGTTTTAACGAGGTTGACACATTACAAGAACTATCCTCATACATCCTTGTTTCATTTTTTAAGGAGCTTGACACAAGGCAAGGAACTCTACTCTGACAACCTTGTTTCATTTTTTAAGGAGCTTGACACAAGACAAGGAACTCTACTCTGACAACCTCATCATAATGAACAAGAAGTCATCGCTTCCAAGAGTTCCACTCCTGATGGAAGGAAAACATCCTGGAAGTCAGGACCCAATGCCCCCAGCACTTGATGCACAATGGCACCATCACTGAGCATAGGCACAGGGTAGGTAGCCACATAGTTGACCTGCGGTGAGGCAGATACAACGGGTGGATAAAAACTAGGAGGGGATGATGGCGGACCAGTTGCCACATTAGGACCAAAGAATGAAAGTTGATCAATGGTCACGATCCGTCCTTCATGCGGAAAATAGGCCACATGAAAAAGGGAGGAGACGAGCGCTCCCATGGCATAGGTGTAATTGCGCCCCAGGAGAAGATTGAAATCCAAGGGGCCTGGAACGACCATCACGTCCATATGGACGGTTTTACCTCCCAAAGTAACCGGTAACCTTGGAAGGATCCCCAACAGTTGACTCGTCCTTCTGTTAAAAGTCAACAGATTCTGCGTAACAGGCGCAAGCGGCGGCGAACCGAAAGCTTGCCAGGTAGTTGAAGACAGGATACTAACTAACGCGCCTTCGTCTATAATGGTGCTGGGTACGACCAGACCAAAAGCTTGTACTGTGATCTTGAAAGGCACATAAGAAGGAAGGCGGTATCCCGCAAATCGACTCCAATCAAAGGAAGCGACCAAACTACTTGGAGGGGCTACCATCGAAACGAGATGGTCTTCCCATGGTGTTACGATAGAAGAAGGAGAATCCTCCACAACCTCCATCTCGAAGGCAGGAGGAGTATCCTTCGGGACCTCCATCACGAGAGGTGGAGGAGTAGCTTCTCAAGATATAGGGACAGGAGCATCCTTCTCCAAGTCCGAGGAATCTGAAGAAACAAGAAGAACCTGAGGGATGTGAGATCCACTCTCGACGGAAAAGACCTGGTGCACCATAGAAGGGGCTAGCTCAACCGATCCCACAACCAATGGTTGGTCGGGAATGGATTCCTGAATTTTAGTTTCCATAGGAGAGGGATGGACCAAGGATGAATCTTGACCAATCATGGAATCCACTGGTGGAGGACTCAAAGAAAGCTGCTTGTAACCAGCTGGAAGGCATGGTCCAGAAAAAAATAAGTTTTCCAAAACTCTCTTGGCTTCATCCATATACGGACAAAGGTGAATGGCATGGTGCCCTTCACACAACTTACAGGGATTGGTAATCTTACCCTATTTCTTATGAGTCTTATCAGTAGCCAAAGACGTGCCCCCAACCTGACTCCCAGAAGCCAAAGGCAACGGTGGACGACCGTTGGACCATTCTTCAAGCACATTGGGAATGTCAGGGAATTCTCGAAGAAGATGGTCTCCCGTGCACAACATGCAAGGGAACTTGACTCTCCGTGGAGGGTTGGAAGGTTTATCAATGGAAGGCTTCTTAGGCGCAATAGCCATAGAGCTAACCTCTCCTTTATCAGACTTCTTCTTCTTTGTCTTCTTCTTCTTCTTCTTAGCCACCTGGTTACTAGAATCCAGACTTTCACCAGGCAAAGTAGAAGAGGAGGACGCAGAAACAGGCGAAGAAGGGGAGAGGTCCACCTTGGAATCAACATGATGTTGGAACTGATTGAACAGTAGTCGAGACATTCGAGACCACAGAGATTGAAAAAAACCAAACAGGCAACCCAACAGTTAACCCAGGAAGGGACAACGTTTCCATATAAGGAGCACCAACATTTCCAAAAGGAGGAAAAGGACCAAGATTCCCATCGGAGGGGATTCCTTGGTTGGTGAACTCTGGAAAAGTTTCCATTAGAAACAATCTTCAGAACAACACCCTAAGGAAACTAACTTTAACCAAGAATATTTCATGGGCAGTTAATTTTTAAAAATTTGAAACAAAACTCTACCGTTTCATCTTTTAAGAGTCAAGAAACAGGAAAAAGGTGACTCTATCACTTTCATATTGGAAACAAGCATGAAAGGACAAGCGCTTGATGACCTTTTCAAATTTAAAGAGTCAGAAAAGATCAAAATGACTACTCAGGAATACTAGGCAAGAAGGGTGTACCAAATAACCGTGAACTGCAATATACACCTTGGTTTCAATAATGAAATAGAAATCAACCAAGGACTTGACGTACGTGCAGGAAATCTCCCCGAATGTTGTGTCTGGTGTATCACGGGTATAGGGCAGCAGACTCGGCTTCCTATGGATAAAGGATTGAAACCTAGAGGGGTCTCCCTTTATATACGCGACGGTACGGGGAGCACAAGTCCGTACTAGTGCTGTCTAAAGCCAAAAGGCGAACGAAAGCTACTAGGTTTAAAGACGTCGGAACACGTCTCTAGCCTAGACCTCTAAATGTTTCGTTAATGTTTCAATGATTCCTTAGATAAATTGAGTAAATTTTATGGTTTATCTTCAATTACGTTTCAGTTTCAAGGCCCTATCGTATGTCATATGACAATCTCCTGTATGCAGCTATATGAGAAAAGAAAACTTTTCAATTCGATGAATTCTATCTAGTTGAGGGAAGAGCTTCAAAAAATGATGCAACAAACAACAACACTGTAAACGAAATCTTTTCCAAACTAGATGACTTTCACTATCCAAAAGTATTCTAAAACATTCAACGAAGCAAATTATGCAATGTAATCTATGCAAGATCCTTTTTTTTTCGAAAACTATGCTATTGTAATCTATGCACAATTTCCTTTTTCTTTTCAGATGATAAGAATGCACTCAATGCATTTTTCGATAAAAAGAGAATCTACTTAATGCATGCTTTTAATCAAAAGAGAATGCACTCAAAGCGATTTTTAGTCTTCAATCATTAAACAATGTGATCTAAGTCCAATGATAAATCTCAAAAATACTTTTCGATGCAATGTGATCTAATGCATTTTAACGAAAAGCAAACTATGAGACAAAAACTAAAACAACGCAAATATTCTTAATGAAGGATGAATGCAAAAGAGATGTAAACAAACACTAAGAATGCAATCGTTGTTTCAAAATACTTTGTGACAAAATCCCTCAAAAGTTGACAAGACATATGCGGTCAAACACAAAAAGGACTTCCAAAGCAAGAGATCAAAACAAGGCATTCATTCCCTTTTACATCAAACAATCATAGAAAGAAAACATTCCAAATAATGAGCAATGTAATCTATGCTCATACAGAGGAAAGACCCGAAGGGAAAGACACACTGGTGAAGGTTTAAGGGAAAAAATCTCAATTTTCATACACCCTGAAATTGGCACGACTTGTCCATTGACAACTAGCGCCAATTGGCACCAATTGGCGCGACTTGATCACTGAAAACTAGCACCAATGGCTAATTGGCATGGGTTGCTAACTGACAACAAGCGCCAATGCCTGAAAATGAAAAAAACAAAGAATTTCTCCCAACCAAGAGCAGACTCACCACTTCAAGAAGAATCCAAAACAAACCCAGAAGCAAAGTACTGACCAAAAGAAACTTCCGAACAAGGGTAAACCCTACCACCTACAGGAAATGGTGCGACTGTCTGGCTATAATCCGCGCCAGACAGGGGATGGCGCGAGTGATGAACTGGCAACCCGCGCCAATTGGCGCGACTGTCAGGCTGGAAACCGCGCCAATCAAGCCAACCATGAAAAGATGAAAATTCGGAAAAATAGAGGTCAGATCTGATCCTCTGGGGGCTAAACCAAAATCCAAAACACAAACACAGCCAATCAAGCAAGGAAAGTCAAGAAACAACGAAAAAGACGAGACAATACTCCAAGTTGTTCAGTCCATAAACTAAACCGGAGATTGATTGAAGCAGCGTTGATCTACTCCACTAATGCAGAGCAAAAGCATTTCGAAGGCTATCTGGCTGCACTCCAGGCTCCGTCTATAGCTTACAAATCAAACAACAAGTTGAGTCCCCAGTGGAGTCGCCAAATTGTTGAGGAGGTAAATCCCCTCTGCGGATAGAGGTGATCCTACTAGCCCAGCAGGGGTCTAGCAACAATCATCAAATGCTACAGCGCAAGTTCCTAATTGCGAATAAATAAGCCAATGATGGAGGCCTACCTGGAGTCCAGTGCTATGATTCGTAGAAGAGACAGCGTTCCCGTTCCTCAGCCTCGGCAGATCACGATCCCCACAATCTCCGTGAATGGACACATGCACATGCAAGAAACAACACGAATACAAGCATAAAATCCAGAATACGCAACTATATATCAGTCAGAAAGGATATAACTCATTATTAACATAAGTGGAAAATAGAGTGGAACCATAACCGGTAGTCATTCATTAATAAACAATCTAAAGAGAGTACAACCAATGTTCTGACGCCGCGGTCTCCTTCGGAAGGGTCCCCAGTCGTTCACGTCTCGCAAAGCTTGCTAGGGAAAGGGCAAGCCTCTCTAGAGTCTCTCGATGATAGTCTCCTTACTTGAGTCGGCCTTAAGGGAAGAAAGAGGGCTCTTACAGCACAAAAGCTCTTGGGAATTTGGAGATTCAAAGCTTAGGCACTTCAAGACTAGCTTGCAATGGCAATAGGCAAGCTTTTATAGATGGGGAAGGAGGGAGTTGGGATCCCTATTATTGTGGTATTGGACCTATCATCAAGGAAGGTTCCATGAGAGGTGGCAAACCACTTCCCTTCCATGGAACTCCCGTAGCCAAACCTCCCAACTCAAGATAGGCAATGGTTTCTGAGTTGGTTGAAACACAACTTCCACCATCTTTATTTAAAAAAAACTTCTTAAATTGGCTGGCGCGACTGCTGCTCTAGGACAGAGCGCCAGTTGGCGCGGCCTCTTTGTAGGATTTTCCCCATTGGCGCGAGTGATGAACTGTCTGCCCACGCCAATGAAAAAGGAGATGTTTTCATGGTTTTTTGCAAGGAGATGTCTTTAGGGCAATTGAAACTCACGTTTAGAGGAATGCATTGATGATGATTTCAAGGCATGACAATGTTCACAGGTCACAAAATGGGTCCCCCATTGTGCGGGACGGGGAATGGTAGGGACAGTGACAAATTACTGTGTAACAGATACTCATCTACATTTCATGTCGGGTTGGGGATATCCTTCATTTTTCACTTTCCTTCCTGGGTTTGGGAAATCCATTTACCTCTTATTCGATCATCATTTTTTCATCATGAAATCTGGTCCCATTTTGAGTCAAATGCTGCCACACTATGGAGTCATGTCCCTGATATGTTCAAGAGAAGTCCTTTTGTCAAAATCCAACATCCTTTTCTTTTCTAATCCTCTCTGCAAGAGTCCTGAATCACTCCTTTTATCTTGAAGAACCCTTTGTTTCATGTCGATGATGTGGGAATGATCATGGCCCTCCTTCGATGAATCACTTCCCTCCAAATTCAACTCATTATCCGAGAAGATGATTTAGAAAATCCTTTTTAGTACCTTGGAGCTCATATGCCTCAATGGAAAGGTTTTCACGTTCGACGATGGGTTCAACTCATTGGCCTTCGATCGAATGATTATGCAAGTGTTCTACTCAAAAACATTTACTCACGCTTGTATATTGTGTTTTTGTACCTTGAGGGCCATTTTCATTATTGGTGGTATCTCTTGTGTGTGTTAACAATTTTCATCATTGACCAGTAATCAAGTGGTTTCTACCATGTTCGACCTCAACACATCTATTCACATGGTTAGATTCGTACATTGGGTAGATTGAGATTGCTACTAAGACCCTATATCACATATGTTATTATCCAGGTTGCATGGAGTTATTGAGTATTCATGATTGTACACATGATCCTTTCTATACGGATGGATGCAACCATACCATGGATCCATTTCCATGATCTCTTTCAGACAGATGATTGCAACCATGTTGTGGGTTCATGTGTTATTCCTATTCAAAGATATGATATTAGGAATATTCATATCAGATATGTCATATATTTTATTATTTATTATTTTGATGGTTTCCTAGCATTCTCAGATTCCTTGCCTTGGTTCGTAAAGAACTTCACCCATCACTCCTTTTTATGCCTTCATTCTTTAGGGGGCATCTGTTACACAGTAATTTTTCACTCTTTTCACTTCTCATCCCTGAACCTAAAGTTCCCTTTAATGAATATTGTTCAGTATATACACCTTGGAAAAATATATTAAGATATTCTTTAAAGAATGAAAGAAAGATGCATTGAATAATTTCTGAATAAGCTTAGCTCAAACCCTAAATTTATGGGTGAGTAATTTTCTTCAGTTATCTACACATGCTGATAGCAGGTTGCACATTCTAGCCTAGCACTATTAGCACACTTCTGATTGGAAAAACCATGTTTAACCCTTTCTGGCAGTGTTTCCTCAAATTAAGGAGAAGCTTCGAACTCTAGAAGCTTATAGGATAGTGACATGGATATTTTTCGGTGGAGATGTGGTCAAGATCTCTCATTTGGAGCTCTTGATATTATCAATAGGGGATTATCCCTTGAAAATTGGACCTTCATCCTTATTTCATGGGCTCCTAACTCCATATCCCTTCCTATAAATTAATTCCCATCCCTCCACTACTGGTTGGTCATTGTTGAGTTGGTCTGATCATTAATCCTTCATACTCCTATGTTGTGTTAGTGCCTAAATTTCCATTGGGGAGAAGGATCAATTGAAGAGCCTTAGTTTTGACTCATAATACACCAAAGAGAGGCCTCGAACATAAAGGTCACAGTTGTAAGCTTCCTCTTTTATATTATCAATAATACATCTGGTGTTTTTATTTCTATATTTGTTTGGATATCCATACAAGTAGCCTAATACTCCTTGATCTGTTAGGTAGTTAATGTTCATTGTATGATTTGTATTGGATCACATTTTTTGTCATCTCTTGATCTCCTACAGGTATTCGAATGCCACCAGTATCAAGGATCGATCCTAAAAGATTGTGGATCAAGGCCTTCATCAAAGGGTTGAGCATAGCATCAAGAATAGGTAGGTCATTTTCCTCTTCTCATCCTCCTTTGAATATTTGCTAAGAGAGTGTCCATTATATAGTCTCATACGTTTTCTAGACCCACTCTAGGGATAGAGTGATCACCTTTGTCCATAGAGGGGATTGTCTTCACAACAAAATATTAACATTAGTTTCATCAATGTACCACTTCTGTCGATTCAATTTCAAGGGTTATTAGTCAATTACTTTCATTTCAAATTTAATTTTAGTTTCATCCCTGTACCTTTTCCATCTATTTGATTTCAAGGGGTATGATTCAATTTCTTTGTTTCCAAATTTATCATTAGTACCGTTGACATAACTTTTCCATTTATTCTATTTCAATGGGTATTGGTCACATTCTTTCTTTTCAAATTTAACATTAGTTTCATTAAAATACATTTTCCATCGATTTGGTTTCAAGGGGTATGAGTCAAAAAATTTCTTTTAAAATTTAACATTAGTGTAAACTATGTGAACTTTCCATCAATTTGGTTTGAAGGGGTGTGATTCAGTTACTTTCTATTCAAATTTAACATTAGCTTCATATATTTACCTTTTTCCTTGATTTAGTTTCAAAGGGTCTGATTTGGATGGTTTCTTTTAAAATTTAATGATAGTGCCATTGACGTACATTTTTTGTCGATTAGTTTTTAAGGGGTATGGGTCAATTTATTTCTTTTCATATTCAACATTATTTTCATCAACATAAACTTCTGTAAATTAAATTTCAAGGCTTATGAGTAAATTTATTTATTTTCAAATTTAACATTATTGTCATTGACATACATTTTTCTTCCATTCAAATTCAAGGGATATGATTCAATTTCCTTATTTTCAATCCTAATGTTAGTTTCATCGGTGTACCTTTTCAACTTGTTATATTTGAAGGGGTATGTAAAAATTGGTTTATTTTACAATTTAACGTTAGTCATCTACGTACATTTTTCATCAATTTATTTTCGAGGGGCATGAGTAAAATACTTTATTTTCGAATTTAATATTAGTGTATTCTACCCACGTTTTCCATTTATTTAGTTTCAAATGGAATGAGTCAATCACTTTCTTTTCAAATTTAATGTTTGTGTCATTGACATACCTTTTTGATAAATTTAGATTCAAGGGATATTGCTATGAAACCAGCTCCAAAAAGAGAAGAAAAGAGATATCAATACCTTAGAAATAAACCACTTCAAGGGGGCAACCTCTAATACATTACATGAATAAACAATTCTTGGATGATACAAATTACAAAACCTCCTTTCTATATATAGGAGTCCATGGGGCCAAAATGTAATCCTAGCCTACCTAACAATAATAATTTAAGGGCACAATAATAACAATATGGGGGTTACAGGGTTACAACAATAAAAATAAGGTGGTTACACTAACAACAATAAGGGACTATATTAGCAATATAAGGACCTAACATGCTCCTCTCCTTCAAAAAGGTGTTTTCCTCAACACTTGAGTAGCTCCGGGTGCTTTTGTATAAAATTATCATCCTCCAATGTAGAATATTCCATGGATAAGTTCTTCCATTTGATGAGATACTCTGAAATTGATCAATTTCGTAGTTGTCAACTTCTTGTTTCCGTGACTGCTTCAGGTTCCAATATGGTTTTTCCTTCCTCATCAAGTTCTGGCAATTTTGTTTGAACTGGAATTTTGTCCCCTATAACCTTATTTAAGCATGAAACATGTAAAACTAGATGCACTTGCAAAGAAGCAGGAAGCTCCAATTTGTATGCCATAGTACCAATCTTTTGCCAAACCTTGTAAGTACCATAGTACTTTGGTGATAATTTATTATCCTTCTTGGCTTGCTTGAGGGACATTTGTTTCTATGTTTGTAGCCGTAAAAATACCCATTCTCCCACATCAAAACTTCTCTCACTATGATGTTGATTTGCTTGTTGTTTCATTTGATTTTGTGCCAAATATAGGTTATCCTTTAAGAGTTGGAGAAATTCTTGTTGATGCTTGATGTGATCCTCCACTACGTGAACCCTAGAATTTTCTCTTAAAGAAGATCTGATGGATGGTGGATGATATCCATAAAGTGCCATAAATGGGGTCATTTTTGCTACAGTATGGAATGAAGTGTTATACCACCATTCAGCTAGAGGTAACCACATGACCCATAGTGCTTTCTTATCAGATACAAAACAACGAAGATATTCTTCCAAACATTTATTCACTATCTCTGTTTTACCATCGAATTGAGGAAGATAAGATGAGCTATGAGATAGTTGAGTACCCAAACAAGAAAAAAATTCTGTCCAAAAATTTCCTATAAAAATGGGATATCTGTCACTTACAATAATCTTCAAGTTTCCATGTAGCTTTTGAATTGTTTCCATAAATGAAATAGTAATTGTAGTCACTTGAAATGGATGAGATAATGCACAAAAGTGTGCATACTTGGAAATTCTATCAATTACCACCATGATGACACTCATTCCATTAGACTTGGGTAAAAATATGATAAAATCCATTGAAATATCCTCCCAACGTTAACTTGGAATGGATAAAGGTTGTAGAAGACCTGGGGTCTTAATTGTCTCCACTTTATTTTGCTGGAAAACCAAATGTTCCACCACAAACTTTTGAATATCAAATTTAAGGCCATCCCAAAAAAAATCTTTCTTCACCCTATGGTAAGCTTTTAAAAATCCCGAGTGTCCTCCTAAAGGAGAAGTGTGCAATTCCAAAAGAATCTTTTCTTTTAGTTGGGAATTCTTGCAAATATATAAGTGATATTTGTACCATAAGGAATGATTTTTCCAACTAAATGTATTATATGTAATAGGATATTGTTGCAACTTTTGAATGAGACTCCACACTTCTTCGTCCTTCTTCCATTCATCCCTTGCTTCAGTTATCTAGTCTAGTTGGATAATTGAAATGGCACAAACCAATGCTTACACCTCTTCATCCTTTCTTGAGAGTGCATAGAAAACAACATTTAGCTTCCCTTTTTTGTAGACGATTTCAAATTCATAACCCAACATCTTTGTGACCCACTTTTTCTGCTCTTCTAAAGACAATCTTTGTTCAAAAAAGTGTTTAAGACTATCATGATTAGTTTTTACCTTGAAGTGTCTTCCCATCAAGTAAGGTCTCCATTTATTTAGTTCATGTAGTATTGCCAACATTTCCTTCTCATAATTAGCCTTTTTTAAATACTTTCCTTTGATTGAACAACTTTCAAAAGCAATGGGTCTTCTTTATTACATTAAAATAGCACCAATTCCATTTCCTGAGGCATCACATTCCACAATAAAGGTTTTTGTGAAGTCTAGCATAGCTAAGACTGGTGCTAGGCACATTGACTCTTGAATATGTCCAAAGGCCTTAGTTGCTTCAAGATTCCATGAAATTGCATATTTCTTCAAAAATGTTGTTAGAGGTGTTGCTATTCTCCCATAATTCTTAACAAACTTACAATAATACCTTGTTAACCCAAGAAATCCACGCAACTTCTTTATGGTTGTGGGGACTTTCCATTCCTTAATGGCTTTAATTTTTTTAGGGTATACCTTAACACCCTCGTGAGATACAATATGACCCATATGTTCCACCTCTTGTACTCCAAAGAAACATTTGGATGTTTTTTTATATAATTGTTTCTCCTCCAATAGTTTGGGCACCCCGTCAACATGTAGAACATGATCCTTCCAAGACCTCTTGTAGATTAGTATATCATCAAAAAATACTAGCACAAATTTTCTAAGGAATGGTTTTAAAATGGAATTCATAAACCCTTGAAATGTAGAAGGTGAATTGGTAGAGAAAGAACTTTGACTAGGTTGAATTATACTAGCCTCTTAACATTTCTGTAATCATACGTTTAATTTCGCTCTTTTGGACATAAGGCGTGATGTTTGGAGGAACACTTCCTGCAATCAAATGAATAGCATGATCATGATCAAGAATAGGTGGGAGTCCTTTGGGAGTATCAAAAACCTTGGAATGATTGTCCAAGGCTTTTTGGAGATCTAGAGAAATAGATGATTTTGATGTTAGAACTTCTAGTGAGAATAATTGTGCAATTACTCCCCGTTGTTCTTTCTTCAGAAGATTTGTCATGAAATTAGAGCTTATTATATTTCCTGGCTTCCCTGCGATACCCCGTAATTCGATTTCGTTTCCTTCCGAAAAAAATTCAAGAAAAGTTCTTGAAAATTACAAGCTATTGTCCCCAAAGATTGTAACCATTGTACTCCTAGTAAAACATCAACACCTCCCATTGGGATGGAAATAATTGGAATATTCAATACATATTCGCCCATGGCTAGCTTGATATTATGGAATTTTCAAGAGAAATTTATAGTTCCTCCATTTTCAACCATCACTTGACATTTTGGTGCTGGGTATAGGAAACAGTTCAATTCCTTGGGTACCTTACAATGAATAAAATTATGGGTACTACCCGAATCAATCAACGCTATTACATTTTTCTTCTTGATATGTCCTTCTATCTTGAGAGTTTTAGGAATGGTAATTCATGCCAATGCATTACATGATATGGTCGGACTCATTTCTTCTTCTTCTAGGGTTTCTTCCTAGTGTATATCCTCTACTTTTGAAGTTTCTTCTTCATTTTCTTCCTCCTCTTCACAATCTATGTAAAATAATTTCTTCTCAGTGCACTTATGACATTTAGTGTATTTTCTATCACAACTGTAGCAAATCCCTTTTTCTCTTTTTTCTTCCAATTGTTGTGGTGTCAAACTTGTAAGTTGTGGAAGTCTAGGAGTAGCAACACTTGCATATTTATAGATGTGAGTGGTAGGCTTCCTTGTTTCCATAATATTACATTCAATTTTTGTTGCCAACCTTAATGCCTTCTCTAATGAATCAGGTTCCCAAATGCGAACTTCAGTTGGATGTTATACTTTAAAGTCCTTATGAATACATCAATCCTATGTTCCTATAGAATATCAGTTACCCCTATGTTCAATTTTTGGAAGTCCTCAATGTGCTCCACCACTGAACCCTTTTGTTTGAGATTTATCAATTGGCTAAAGAAGGTGTTGCTCTTTGTATCCTCATAATTTGCTATCATTTCATCCGTAAAAATTGACCAAGTGACAATTTTTTTATGGGAGCAAAGCCATCGATACCATACAAATATATTTTGTTCTAAATGTAAAGTTGAAATGGGTACCTTTTGTGTGTTTAGCACATTATTGAGATCAAAATATTTCTCCATATGTAGTATCCATGTTACGGGGTCCTTGCCATCAAAATTCCTCATATCCATCTTCAGAATATGGTGGTTCTTCCATCCAACATTAGATTTTATGAAATCACGATTAACATTTATTTTGTTCTCATCGTGGGTTTCCTGTACTATCTTTTTTCTATTAGGAAAATTTTCTTGTATCAACTTTGTCAAAACTTCGATGTCTACTTTTAGATCATTCTTCATGTTTTCCATGTTGTCTTTCATTTTTTCATCGATCTTAGCTTCCATGTCATTCATCTTACCTTCCATGCCCACTTCCATGCCATCCATATTAGCTTCCAAACCATTCATCATAGCTTCCACTCCTTTCTTCAAACCATCCATATTAGTTTCTACACCGTTCTTCAAAACTTCCATTTCATTTTTTGTTGCTCTTTGCGATAGCGAAATTTGGTGCAATTCCTCTTGTAATTTTTATATCTCATGTTGTGTTTCTTCGTCTTCATGAGTCATAGTACAACCTTCTGAATGCTTAATGGGTGTTGAATTTTTTTTAAGGGGAATTTTAGAACCCAATATTGATATATGTTCTTCAATATGCCCTTGGAATAAATTCAAACTGATTTTTTCAAATGAGACTTATGTAATTCAAAAAAAATACACACCTTTTTCTTGTTTTTGAGGAGCTTGATATTGAAACTTAATTATCTCTGCGATTTCAGATCTTAAATATCTTAAATTTGGCCATGAGGTAGCCCTCTGAATCCTCTTTTGAATGCCATAGGTTTGACCTGATTTGGATTCTTCAAGTCAAAGTTATATCCAATCTCCCACAATGACCTAATTATGGACTAGTTTAGTAGAGTGAACTTGTACAACTTGGAATGTGTCACTGTTTTCTCCTTTGGCTCTGAACTTGATAGACAGGAAACTACAGTCCGTGTAATTCTAGACACTTTTTACATAATTCCAATCTGATGCTTAGAGAGAGAGTTATGAAGCTTTTCCCAAGATCACCTCTTTGAGATGAAATTCAGGAGCCTGAAAAAGACCTAACTTCCACAGATCATATCTTCGAAAATATTTTGAACCAAGCTCTAAAATTTTGTGAAGATGTTCCTCAAGATTTCAGATTTGCGCTCCAAAAACTTCAGATTTTTAACCTTCATAGAAAAAAGTTATAGTGATAATTCCACGATGACCTGTTTGGTGCAATGAAACCCTAGAATCCAAAGCTCTGATACCAAATGCTGTGAAACCAGCTCCAAAAAGAGAAGAAAAGAGATATCAACACCTTACAAATAAACCACTTCGAGGGTTCAACCTCCAATACATTACATGAATGAATAATTCTTGAATGATACAAATGACAAAACCTCCTTTCTATATATAGGAGTCCATGGGGCCACAATGTAATCCTAGCCGACCTAACAATAATAATTTAAGGGCACAATAATAACAATATGGGGGTTACAGGGGTACAAAAATAACAATAAGGAGGTTACACTAACAACAATAAGGGACTATACTAGTAATATAAGGATCTAACAGATATGAACCAACTTCTTTTTTTCATATTTAATGTTAGTGTCCTCAACATACATTTTCCATCGATTTGATTTCAAGTGGGTGGGCGGGCCACCCCCGACGGACCCTCCCAACTCGATGGAACCACGGCAATATGTTACCACACACACACACACAAATATATATATATATATATATATATATATATATATATATATATATATATATATATATATGTAAATGTATATGTATATGTATATATATATGTATATATACATACACACACACACACACACACACACACACACACACACACACACACACACACACACACACACATATATATATATATATATATATATATATATATAAAAAAACCTAACTCGTTGGGGTAATTTCGTTGTAGCCAGGACCACGACTAGTCACCGTACAAACAAAGTTCTGCCATATTCAAACAAAAACATTGGAATTTATATGGTAGGCACGAGATTTGAAACCAGAAACTTCGCCAACCTAAAATAATTTTCCATCAATGAGCCATGAGTTCTTCCTTTCATGTCTCTACCCCTCCCTATTACTTAAACCCTCACATTTTCCATATGATGCAGAATGGTGGTGGAGAGGGAAGTGGAACCAGGAGCGACCAAGGGTGATGGAAACCTAAGCGAGGGAATCCAAAATATGTTGAAAATATCCCCTTAGATTGCCAGAGGTTCCAGTATCAGAATTTCATAAATTTATAGTTAATGTTGCACGATTTTGCACCAGGAATCCATTCATATAATCTATTTCTCCAGCCGAGGTCTCCATTTTCAGGCCATCATCTGAATTGGAGGTATAAGGGTGATTTTTGTCAATTTTTTTTGTAATTGATTTCTTTGATGTTGCTTAATGAAAGAAGAACTCCCAGCTTATGAGCAGGGCCCAGATACATAGCCCACATTGAGGGAACTACACAATCAAATAATTGTGTCTTTGATCTCATGTTTTCTTATTATTTCCACTTATTTCCATGTGGCTTAAGTTACTTGGTTAATATGCTCTTTTATATGCAATTATGAATGCATCCTTGAAGTTAAAATATCTGGATCAGCAACAATGCAGATCAAAACCTACTACAAACCTCAACTTGTTGGAGGCCCCTACCTCCAATATTTTCTTATACCACCACCTAAACGAATAAAAAACTCCTTGAGCAAGCCACCACTTGCCACTAAATTCCCCAACCCTTAGACTCTTATGGAACAAATTTCGTACATTTTGAAACCGGTCCCATGAATATCTGCTCAATTTGTTGTAGGTCATGTTTCATCAGTTTTCACACAATAGCCACATAATTTTATTTTCTCAATAAAAAATACATCAAGAAAACTGATTTTCTCACTCAATCAAGTATTCCCTCCAAGGAAAATTTTAACGATGGAAATTTGTCTTAAAGATTGAAAACCTTGGCAATTATTACTAATCCACAATATGAAAAATATAAAATATTTAGCGATATTTTAGTAAAAATATTCAAAATTCTAAAGATTTTATATAGTCTCTATAAAATTTTGGTGATTTTTAATGTGAAATATTTTTTTCTTATAAAATTTGGGCGAATCATTTTTAAGAAAAAATGGGAATTGGTGAATATTTTTTGGAAAAATCATGGAAAATTAGTCCATCTGTGAATATTAGCCCCTAAAATTTTACATGCAAGTTCCCTCACATGCACTCTGTCTCAAATATTACAACAACAATAATACCTCTATCATATAACTATACATAACCTTTGAAAAATGCTTGTTTCACTCACCCATAGTAGCAACACTCTCAATAGGCATACACTAATAAATATCCAATATTAACATACCTTCACAATGATTTTCATTGAAAACTCAACCAACATCATACTCACTCATGAAAATACCCTGACCTCACAAGACTTGACACTTATCTTACATCGTTTTGACAACAACACAAGTACATTAGAATACACAAAACATGCTCAGTATTAAAATCATTCAAAACAATAGGCATTAGCAACCTCTAGCACCAATAACACACATTAGCATGACACTTTCACTCACTCTACATGGCACTTCCAACCAATACATACTCAGTAATACAAATCATATGGTAGCTACAACAATGTCCTAGAAATAGTACACCATGGCCTATAATACAAATAAATCACAATAGCTATCTGAATATTTTTATTATGCATCAGGTTTCTAATTGCATATCTCCAAAACCTCTACCAAATCCATACATATATGATTATACTATGATCACAAAAAATATACCTCTATTTCATTTTAACGTTTCCAAGTTCGTATCTCCATCACTCTTGATCCAATGATGCTCACCTTACAGAGTAAAAACACACTAAAAAACTACTTTTTATGCTGGTAGCTCTTCAAATAGATTTATTGGGTTCTAATCGATCCTTTGTTTCACTTCAATGCATATTTTGACTCTCAATTTCACTTACAAAAAATGCCCTCATTTGAACAATTTCCATTAATCTCATATTGTATGCGCAACACCATACATGTGATCCATGCTCTAATATAACACTACAAGTATTCGTATTTGGCTTATTTGGTCCACATACTAAATATTCCAATAAAATATCTCCCACACCACTCACACTACATTATGGGGATATAAAGCCAGCACAACTGAAGAACTCCATGCACACTTCATGCACACCATTAATGAGGTATTTATTTTTAGCTCTCAATCATAGACTCATACATGTAAAATATGTAGACTTGAATGCATAATGCCTCACTTCACAAAAACTAATGCACAATGTAGGATATATTACAGTGACACTCCATGTAACCCGATATCAATCCATAAAGTTGCACTTTAAACTAATTTACCCATAGTAAATTGAATCAGATCCATAACATTCAATGTGTTCCACTCTTGGAGACCAAATAAAAGTGATAAGATGTGACCAAATAAATGTGCTAATTAACTAGGACCATATAAAATGATTAATTATGACTAGATGTTTTTCATTGCAATCCACTAACATCACATAAATACTAATTATTGTGTTCACACCTTTTGGTGACCATATCAATTTTGACTAGATAAACTCATATTTTCCCAATTCATATTACACAACTAATATTATCATACAACCTCTTAATTACCATACATGCTCTGTGATTAAATCATATTTTGATTAAGGAGAGATATTACTCTCTTCCTTACACAAAATAATCGATAAAAAATGTAACACCCTCCTTCCAGATTTACCCGAGCTAACTAGTCCGTTGGGGTAAATATGTGACGAGAGGATATTATGATGTGATCAAAATCCCCAAGTACAGTTAAGGAAGTGGAACTGACATAATGAAACCAAACTAACCTTCCACACATGCTACAGAACCTCCAGGAGCCAACCAACCATTCAAAGTGATCAACCCTTGGGACCACTTGGCAATTGTTGATATTAACCCTCATCCCCTCCCATACCAATCCATGCATGAAAATGAGTGTTAGGTCGCTATATTACTAGTATAGTCCCTTATTTTTGTTATTTTAACCCCCTTATTATTATTATTGTACCCCTGTAACCCCCATATTGTTATTATTGTGCCCTTAAATTATTTTTGTTAGGTCGGCCAGCATTACATTTTGGCCCCACTAAGATTACATTGTAGCCCCATGGGCTCCTATATATAGAAAGGAGGTTTTGTAATTTGTATCATCCAAGAATTGTTCATTTATGTAATGTATTGGAGGTTTCCCCCTCGAAGTGGCTTATTTCTAAGGAATTTATATCTCTTTTCTTCTATTTTTTGGAGTTGGTTTCGCAACATTTGGTATCAAAGCTTTGGATTCTAGGGTTTCGCTGCTCCAAACAGGTCATCGTGGAATTTTTGCTATAGCTTTGTTTCTACAAAGTTTCGAAGGCTGAAATTTTTATATTACGAAGTTGAAATTATGAGGAACATTGTTGAAAAATTTCAGAGCTTGGTTAGCAATATTTTAGGAGATATGATCTATTGACATTATGGCTTTTTCAGGCTCCTAAATTTCACTTAAAAATGTCATGGTGACATTTTCACTATAATTTTTTTCTATGAAGGTTCAGAAGAAGAAATTGTTAGAGAGTGAAGCCGAAATCCTGAGGAACATCTTTGAAACATTTCAAATCTTGGTTCGCAATATTTTCGGAGATATGATCTGTGGAATTTAGGTCTTTTTCAGGCTCCCGAATTTCATCTCAAAGAGGTGATCGTGGTAAAATATTCATAACTCTCTCTCTGAACGTCGGATTGGAATTCTATAAAAAGTGACTAGAATCACAGGGACTATAGTTTCCTGTCTATAATTTTTAGAGCCAAAGGAGTAAGAAGTGACACGTGGCAAGTCATACAAGTTCGCTCTAGTGAACCGGTCCATAATTAGGTCATTGTTGGAGATTGGACATAACGTTGCCTTGAAGAATCCAAATCAAGTCAGACCTATGGCATTTGAAGGAAGCTTCATAGGATTACTATAGGGCCAAATTTCAGTTATTGAGGATCTGTAAGTATAGAGATAAGTCAATTGCAATATCAAGCTCCTCAAAAGCAGGCAAAAGGTGTGTATTTTTTTTTCCGAATTGCATAATTCTTGTTTGAAGAATCAAGTTGAATTGATTCCAAGGGCATATTGTAGAATATATTTCAGTATTGGGTTCTGAAATACTCCCTAAAAATAATTCAACACCCATTAAGCCTTTATAAGGCTCTACTATGACTCATGAAGACGAAGAATGGAAACATGACATATCAAATTTACAAGAGCAAGTGCAACAAATTTCTCTCTCGCAAAGAGCAACAAAAAATGACATGGAAGTTTTGAATAAATGTGTGGAAACTAAGATGGATGGTTTGAAGAAAGGCATGGAATCTAAGATGGATGGTTTGAATAATGGCATGGAAGCTAAGATAGATGGCATGGAAGCTGGCACGAAATCTAAGATGGATGACATAGAATCTAAGATCGATGAAAAAATGGAAAACATGAAGAATGATCTAAAAGAAGACATGGAAGGTTTGAAAAAGTTGATACAACAAATGTTTCCTAACGGTGAAAATATAGTAGTGGAAACTCATGATGACAAAAAAATAAATGTTAATCATGATTTCATAAAATCTAATTTTGGCGGGAAGAATCACCATATTCCAAAAATGGATATGAGGAAGTTTGATGGAAAGGATCCTGTAACATGGATACTACAGATGGATCAATATTTTGATCTCAATAATGTGCAAAACACACAAAAGGTACGCATTGCAACTTTACATTTAGAAAAAAATACATTTGTATCGTATCGATGGCTTTTCTCCCGTAAAACAATTGTCACTTGGTAAATTTTTACGGAGGAAATGATAGCACATTATGAGGATACAAAGAGTAGCACCTTCTTTATCCAATTGATAAATCTCAAACAAAATGGTTTAGTGGGGGAGCACATTGAGGACTTCCAAAAATTTAATATAAGGGTAAATGATATTCCCAAGGAACACAGGATTGATATATTCATAGGTACTTTAAAGGATAGCATCCAACATGAAGTTCGCGTTTTGGAACCTGATTCATTGGAGAAGGTATTCAAGTTGGCAAGAAAAATTGAATGTAAAATTATGGTGACAAGGAAGCCTACCAGTCACTTCTATAAAGAGGGAAGTGTTGCTACTCTTAGATTTCCACAACCTACAAGGTTGATACCACAAAAATTGGAAGTAAAAAGAGAAAAAGGGCTTTGCTACAGTTGTGATAGCAAATACACGAAAGGTCATAAGTGTGCCGAGGAAAAATTATTTTACATAGATTGTGAAGGGGAAGAAGAAAATGAACAAGAAGAGGATATACACCAGGAACCAACCCTAGAAGAGGAAGGAATGAGTCCGACCATATCATGTAATGTATTGGCAGGAATTACCACTCCTCAAACTCTCAATATAGAAGGACATATCAAGAAGAAAAATGTAATAGCGTTGATTGATTCAGGTCGTACCCATAATTTTATTCATTGTAAGGTAGCCAAGGAATTGAATTGTTTCCTATACCTAGCACCAGAATGTCAAATGATGGTTTCAAATGTAGGAAATATAAATTTCTCTATAAAATTCCATAATTTCAAGCTAACCATGGAGGAATATGTATTGAATAGTCCAATGCTTTCCATTCCTATGGGAGGTGTTGATGTTGTACTAGGAGTATAATGGTTAAAATATTTGGGGATGGTAGCTTTTAATTTTCAAGAAGTTTTCTTGATTTTTTTTTCAAAAGGAAAGGAAGTCGAATTACAGGGTATTGTAGGGAAGCCAGGAAAGATAATAAGCTCTAATGTCATGACAAATCTTCTAAAGAAATAACAAAGAGCCATAATTGAACAATTATGCTCACTAGAAGTTCCAACATCAAAATCATCTATTTCTGCAGATCTCTAAAAAGTCTTGGAAAATCATTCCAAGGTTTTTGAAACTCCCAAAGGACTCCCTCCTATTCGTGATCATGATCATGATATTCATTTGATTCCAAAAACTGTTCCTCCAAACAGCAGGCCTTATAGATATCCTTATGTCCGAAAGAGCGAAATTGAATGTATGATTGCAGAAATGTTAGAGGCTGGTATAGTTCAACCTAGTCAAATTTCTTTCTCTTCTCCTATAGTATCGGTACACAAGAAGGATGGATCATGGCACATGTGTCCAAATTATAGGGAGCTCAATAGGCTCACCATTAAAGATAAATTTCCCATTCCTGCAATTGATGAATTATTGGATGAATTACATGGAACAATTTATTTTACCAAGTTGGATCTTCAGGATATCATCAAATTAGAATGAACACTAAAGATATTCTGAAAACATCATTTCGAACTCATGAGGGTCATTATGAATTTTTGTTCATGCCTGTTGGCCTTACCAATGCACCTTCTACATTTCAAGGCTTGATGAATTCCATTTTCAAACCCTTCCTTAGAAAATTCGTGCTAGTATTTTTTGATGATATACTAATCTATAGTAGGGCTTGGAAGGATCATGTTCAACATGTTGATAGGGTGCTCAAACTATTGTAGGAGAAACAATTATATGCAAAAACATCCAAATGTTTATTTGGAGTACAAGAGGTGGAATACCTGGGTCATATTGTATCTCACGAGGGTGTTAAGGTAAACCCTAACAAAATTAAAGCCATTAAAGAATGGAAAGTCCCCACAATCATAAAGCAGTTGCGAGGATTTCTCGAGTTAACAGGGTATTATCACAATTTTGTTAATAATTTTGGGAGAATAGGAGCACCTCTAACAATATTATTGAAGAAAGACGTATTTTCTTGGAATCCTGAAGCAACTAAGGCCTTTGAACATCTTAAATATTCAATGTGCCTAGCACTGGTCTTAGCTACGCCATAATTTACAAAAACCTTTATTGTGGAATGTGATGCCTCAGGAAATGGAATTGGTGCTATTTTAATGCAAGAAGGAAGACCCATTTCTTTTGAAATTCATCCAATCAAAGGAAAGTATTTATAAAAAGCTATTTATGAGAAAGAAATGTTAGCAATACTACATGCACTAAAGAAATGGCGAACTTACCTAATTGGAAGACACTTAAAAGTAAAAATTGATCATGATAGTATTAAACACTTTTTGGAACAAATACTATCTTCAGAAGAGCATCAAAAATGGGTCACAAAGATGTGGGGTTATGACTTTGAAATAATCTACAAAAAATGGAAGCTAAATGTTGTTGCAGATGCACTCTCAAGAAAGAAGGAAGAGGTGGAAGAATTGCTTTGTGCCATTTCTATTATCCAACCAGATTGGATAACCGAAGAAAGGGATGAATGGAAGAAGGACAAAGAAGTGTGGACACTCATTCAAAAGTTGCAGCAAGATCCTAGTACATATGATACATTTAGTTGGAAAAATGATTTCTTATGGTACAAAGATCGGTTATACCTTTGTAAGAATTCCCAAATAAAACAAAATATTATTTTGGAATTGCACACTTCTCCTTTAGGAGGACACTCAGGATTTTTAAAAACTTACCACAGGCTAAAGAAAGAATTTTTTTTGGATGGCCTTAAATAAGATATTCAAAATTTTGTGGCGGAATGTTTGATTTTCCAATAGAATAAAGTTGAGACAATTAAGACCCCAGGTCATCTATAACCTTTATCCATTCCAAGTCAACGTTGGGAGGATATTTCAATGGATTTTATCACAGGTTTACCTAAGTCCAAAGGAAAGAGTGTCATCATGGTGGTAGTTGATAGACTTACCAAGTATGCACACTTTTTTGCATTATCTCATCCATTTAAAGCAAGTACAGTTGCTACTAAATTTATGGACACAATTCAAAAGCTACATGGAAACCCAAGGGTTATTGTGAGCGACAGAGATCCCATTTTTACTGGAAATTTTTGGACGGAGTTATTTTCTTGTTTGGGTACTCAATTAGCTCATGGCTCATCTTATCATCCTCAATCTGATGGTCAAACTGAGATCGTAAATAAATGTTTGGAAGGATATCTTCGTTGTTTTGTATCTGATAAACAAACACAATGGGTCAAGTGGTTACCTCTTGCTGAATGGTGGTATAACACTTCCTTCCATATTGCAGCAAAAATGACCCCATTTATGGCACTTTATGGATATCATCCACCATCCATCACATCATATTTAAGATAAAATTCAAAGGTTCAAGCAGTGGAATATCACATCAAGCATCAACAAGAAGTTCTCCAGCTCTTAAAGGATAACCTAAATTTGGCACAAAATCGAATGAAACAATAGGAAGATTAACATCGTAGCAAGAGAATTTTTTATATAGGAGACTGGGTATTTTTATGGCTACATCCATACAAAAAAATTTCCCTCAAGCAAGCTAATAAGGATAATAAATTATCGCCAAATTACTATGGTCCTTACAAGGTGTTGCAAAAGATTGGTACTGTGGCATACAAATTGAAGCTTCCTGCTTCGTCACGAGTGCATCTATTTTTCCATGTTTCATGCTTAAAGAAGGTTATAGGTGAAAATATTCCAGTTCAAACAATATTTCCAGAACTTGATGAGGAAGGAAAAATCATATTGGAACCTGAAGCGGTCACAGAAACAAGAATTCGTCAGCTACGAAATCGATCAATTTTAGAGTATCTCATCAAGTGGAAGAACTTCCCCACTGAATATTCTACATGCAAGGATGATAATTTTATACAAAAGCACCCAGAGCTACTCAAGCGTTGAGGAAAACAATTTTTTGAAGGAGAGAGGCATGTTAGGTCCCTATATTACTAGTATAGTCCCTTATTGTTGGTAGTGTAACCCCATTATTGTTATTATTATACCCCTGTAACCCCCATATTGTTATTATTGTGCCCTTAAATTATTATTGTTAGGTCGGCTATGATTACATTGTGGCCCCATGGACTCCAATATATAGAAAGGAGGTTTTTTAATTTGTATCATCCAAGATTTTTTCATTCATGTAATGTATTGGAGGTTGCCCCCTCGAACTGGCTTATTCCTAAGGTGTTGATATCTCTTTTCTTCTATTTTTGGAGCTAGTTTCACAACACTAAGGCCTTTCAGTCCCTCCCACAACAAGTCATTCCAACGAATGTGGAATTTTCCCAAAAGTTCTGAGCCAATGACCCTAGATTCTAAGCCACTTTATCAGGGCCAAGTCTCAGGCCACTGCCTGTAACTTCATAAAACTTCCAAAAATGATAAATAACATTGAAACTAGGTTACTCATGAAAAACTTGGTAGAATTAATTGATATTTCCCCTACTATCCATTAAAGGAATTCCATCAAATATGTCACAAATAAGTAATCTACAGGTCATAACAACAGATTTGAGCATAGGGGTCTCATACTTATTTTATATTTGTAAAGAAGCATTGATGCCTTATCACAATGGCTGAAATGTCATCTATTAGGTCATATATTCATTGTTCATTCATTTTATAATCAAAACATGATGAGATCCATACATCAAGTTTATCATAAAGCATCCTCATAACGAACATATAACCAATAGAAATAAGAAGGCTATAACAACCATAGAAACCACATATGACCATGTATATTTACCCATCCACTACAAGAGGAAAGAAGATCTTATTAACATGTGAAAAATGCAACCAGATCTGGAACCCCCATGTACCACCCGACCATATATTGGGCTAAACCAAATCTCTCTTTCATCCAATAACCCCTGTTTCATATTCTAAGCATGAATATGGGATCTCATAGAAAAAACCAAACCAGGGCTTCCAAGGGAAAAATTGCCTCAACCCTCAACTAGTGATTCCACTTCATGGTCGAACATCACTAACCATCACTAGATTGGTCTTTACCCAAGCTTTCCATGGATCCAGAGTGTTTTTCCCAACTAGGGCTTCCAAGACAAGTAACTCAATCCATATTTTTTTCTGGGCTTCTAGAGTGTTCGTCCAACCAGAGATTCCAAGACTAGTAACTCAACCCACCAAGGACTTCCAAAGCATTTTTCCAACCAAGGCCTCCAGGACTAGTAACTTAACCCAAGATTTTACAGGGCTTCTAGAGTGTTTGTCGAACCAAGGCTTCTAGGAACTAATAACTCAATGCACAACCATAAGGAACATGCGAGCCAACAAAAAAAATAAAAATAAACCCACAACACCATGGCTATCCAGGAAATGGAAAGGCTAGGGAAAACCATTATCGATCCAAAAAATCATCCATTGCAATGACATATCATAACCAGGAAACCACATGCATATGCCATGTATGCCAAAAATAACAAGTAAATCATACATGCAACTTAGTACCTGCAAGCAAATCCATTGTATTTTTTTATCACACTGTCCTCTTGCTCTTTCTTGCTCTTCCTTTTCCTTCTTTATCAAAATCCCGAGTATGCCACACTCCTCCACAAGTTCTCCAAGAAAAGTGTCTAAGAGTATGAGAGAGAGAGAATAGAGAGAGAGCTCCAAATATGAAATGACAAAAGTATGTCAACTTATCCTCATAATCCATTTTACTAATGAGGCCTCTATTTTCTTCAATTTTCCATTATTTTCCTTCATTTTCCTCCTCACATGCAACCTGTGACCTTTCACCTTCCTTTTCTCCCATATTCCATTATTTTCATAAATAAATTCCAATAATGCCACTTTTCCTTTCCAAAGCCTTTTACATTGCCTTTTCTAATTTCCTTGGCCAATAATTAATCACAAGTGATCCTCATCACTATGTTTCTTCCCAACATTCAACTTGGAATATGTGTCCCATGACCATGGTTATTATTTTTCCTTTATTAACTTTATTGCATGAATTTTTAACCAGGGTTGTTACAAAACCATCCCCCTTGGGGGAACACTATCCTCGCTGTTCAATGACACCTACAACTAACAAGACTGCTGAAAGAAAAACATACTGCCCATGGAGATTTATAACTTCTCTCGTTGTTGTATTTATAATGATACGCCTGCTTAGAAACCCAATTTGAAAAACATCACAATATAACAACCATAATGACATGAAACCCATACCACTTATTGGATCTTTATAAGAGATATCATGGAAGTATTTACACCCATATAGATATTTACATATATCAAAACCATTCACTCAACCAACGAATAAAGAAGGATACATAGCATGCATCTGACCTGCCATCTCCCATGTAGCTTCTTCAAGCCCAAAGTGCTTCCATTTCACTTTAAAATTCTCTTGGTTTCGCAACATGCACATCTTTCTCTGAAAATTCACTGAGGTTCCAACTAAAATTATCTTTTTGGTTCCACCTGCAATACATACTCGTCAATCACATGATCAACATATTTAACATAATTCTTAAGAAATGACAAATGGAAAACATCATGGACTTTCACTTTTTGATGCAGTGCAAGTCGATAGGATATTGGTCCAATCTTCAAGGAGATATTCTTGGGCTTGATGCACAAGTAAACATGTTCCCCAACCTGAAAATATTTAAAAAACTTGTTCCGAATCCTACATAAATTTTCGTTCTATCCTTTGTTTCCTTTAGATTCTGCTTGATAACCTGCATTTCATGTTTCAACTCTGCTAACATGTCCATTCCTACCAACACCCTGTTAACTACATCACTCCAACTAATGTGAGTATTAAAACTCTACCCATATAGTGCCTCAAACAAACTCGTCCTAAAATATTCTTAATGCCCATTATTCTAATAAAACTCCACTAGGGGAATATACTCTTCCCACTTTCATTGTTGATTCATCACATACATTCTCAACATTTCCTCTAGAATCATGTTGACCCTCTATGTTTTTCCATTTGTTTGTAGAGTATAAGTTGTTCTAAAGGAAAACTTTGTACCCAATCATGCAAATAACTCTTTCTACAACCTAGAAGTGAACTGAGCATCCTTGTCTGACACAATATTTTTCGAAAAACCATGTAACCTTAGCATATCTCTGATGAATATCTGTGCTACATCATTAGTTGAATACGTAGAATTTACTAGAATGAAGTGTGTTTTCGTTGTCAATCTGTCAACCACAACCATAATAGAATCATGTTGTTTATATGTCCTCAACAAACCTATGGTGAATTCCATGGAAATGACCTCCCATTTCCACTCTGAAATCAAAATCAGCTGTAGCAGACCACCTATATGCTTACACTCTACTTTTACTTGTTGACAATCCAAGCACCTAGCCACAAGCTCTGCCACTTCTTTCTTCAGATTCTGCCAATAGTAGAACTTCTTTACTACTTTTAGTGTATTATGATATCTGGGGTGACCTGAATATGGATTAGCATGAAATTCCATTAATATAATATTCTTGAGGTCACTATCATCTGGCACATATATCCTATCCCTAAACCTGACCAATATGTTCATTGTGAGACAATAGTCCACATATTTATCACTTGTACCCTATTGTAACCTATGCCTAAGCTCTCTATACCTGTCATCCTGCTAACATTCTTGTAAGATCCAATCTTATAAATTTTTCCCATAAGAACTCATATCTGCAATGTGATTTACTGGTATCCTCCTTCTAAGAAGATAATGCCTCCACATATTCAACGAATGTATGATTTTTTGTAGCTCACAATCATGTGCCAAATAATTCTTCTCATGTTCATTCAGTTTATGTGACTCATACGATACTACCTATTTTTCTTGCATAAGGAATCCACCAAGTCCTCTCTTGCAATAATTTGTACACACCACAAAATATTTTTCCATATATACAATCTTTAACACTAGAGTGTTTGTAAACAACTGCTTCAATTTCTTAAAACTTGCTGCACATTAGTCTGTCCATTCAAATTTCTTAGCTTGCCTCTATAGTGATGTAATAGGATATGCAATCTAAGAGAAGTTCTTGATGAACCTCCTATGGTAACCAACTAGTCCCATGAATGATCTTACCTCGTCCACATTCCTGGGAGTTTCCCATTCCATGATAAATTTTATTTTTTTTGGATCCACTACTATGCCTTCCATAGAAACCACATGTCCCAAGTAGTGTACATATTTTAGAAATAAATTTTATTTACTGAGCTTAGCATACAAATGATGCTCTCTCAACAATATCAATACTTTTTATAATTGTTCAACATGTTCTTCCTCATTCTTAAAATATATAAAGATGTCATCAATGAATACAAGAAGAAAATTTTCTAAATAATGACAGAATAAATTATTTATCAAGCACATAAAAGTAGTTGGAGAATTAGTCAAACTGAAATGAACTACAAAATACTCATAATGCCCATACCTGGTCGTAAAATTTATCTTGTAAATATCCTATTATTTCATGTGTACCTAATGGTATCCCGATCTCATGTCAATATTCGAGAACATTGTTTCTCCCTTTAACTGATTAAACAAGTCATAAATGCTTGACAAACAATACCTATTCTTGATGGTCACCTTTTTCAACCACCTATATCAATGCATAACCTAAGAGTACCGTCATTCTTCTTTACAAACAATACTAGTGCACCCAACGATGACACACTTGGCCTAATGTGTCCTTTTTAAATCATTTCCTTCAACTACAACTTTAACTCTACTAACTTTGGAGTGCTCATCCTATACAGTTCCTTTGATGTGGGTGTTGCCCCTGGTACTAACTCAATAGAAAATTCCACTTGCCTGTGATGCGGTAACTCTAAAATCTTTGCTGGGAGCACATCCTCAAACTATTGTAGAACTGGGTACCTACTCAAAATATATGCATCCTCAACTTCCTTACCTTTGTCATTGGAAATATGCACTACAAATAACACACATCCTTTCCTGTGACTATGCTTGGCCTGCATAATTGTGACCATTATAACTAATGTTTCCTTCTTCTTACCCTGTAATAATATTTGTTCCCCATTGTCATACAAACACTCAATAGCCTTGTCATAACAATCCACCTTAGTCTTGTGAAGATATAACCAGTCCATACCCAAAATCACACTATATGGTCCCAATGGAGATATATTCAAATGCGTTGTGGTAGGAATATCGTTCAATTCAAACACACAAGCTCTTACCTAATGATGAACTCTCTCATTTGTACATGCAACCAATTGAACTAACCAATACTCTACATGCACTTTCATATTCAAACCACACTTATCCATGAATTCAGGGTTAACATAATTATAATTGGATCTAGGGTCAATCAAAATAGAAACAAATTGATCACAAATCTTGCCATCCATCTCAATGATAGATGTCTGGTGATATTCCTGCATGTTATCTAATGCTACATAAACATGAGGAATACTCTTTCCAACAACCCCCACTATTTTCCTAAGCATTTTAAATCTGTGGTCTACCACCCCGATGTTGTGGAAAATATCACCCATGATGATCCTTGCCACAAGTCCAACACTGTAAAGGCTTCCATCCCACACCATTTCTCTTCTCCTCAAACCATAATTCTTGTCCTCTATCAAATGCATTGAACTTCTTACATGGCATTACATTCTCTTTGTTACATGTTTCCGGAGATGTTGGAACAGGGTCCCCTAAAGGTACGAATTTTGTACCATTTTTGCATATTTTTTATATTAATTAGTCTAACGCAGCGATTTTGTGGTGGGTCAAAGCCCCAAATGCATTGTAATGGGTCAAGGGTAGACCAAGAGTCCGAAAACCACAAATTTCTGACCATTCGAAGCATAGGCTAAGTCGATATAAATAGACAAACATTTTGAGTCATAAGGTAGGAAATAATTAAGTCTCATGATAAGTGTGAATTGTTACATCTATTGTTGGGTCGTTTGGGTAAAGACTCCTGTTGGCTATGTGCGCGGAGATACTCAGTCGCAAGCTGTGTTTGGATTGTACTGGGTTTTGGATGCTAATATATGCAGATGTAGTTAAGTTAGCTCTATGTTATCTGATGTGATGTGTTACTGTTGATATGAACCTTTGGGATATGTTAGAGATAAGAATACAATTTTGTTATCTGTTATTCTGCGAATCGGTCTATGTTCTAGTATATCTGTAATCTGTTAATGATGCTCTGTATTGATAACTACTGATATGCATGTAGATGCGAAGGTATTGACTAGTTATTTGCATAGTAATAGCTCTGTATATTGCGGATTATACTATTAGCACACCTGTGAATAGACCTGTCTTTTGCAAACCTGATAGGTTGTGAACATGGATCTGCTTGACTTACCTACTCTCTCTCTGAGGGTGCAGAATCCTGGTTCTAGCACCCTCCCATACTGCTTTGGGTGAGACTTTGGCCTGCCCAGGCAGGTCACTGCAGAAAGGGCCAGTAGTATAGGGGTTTGTTGGCAAACCTTAACCTCCGAACCTAGGTCAGGACCCCTCAAGCCAAAAAATGGTTCTGTTGCTGAGACCAGGAGAATTTTGAGAAAAATATTGGGTAATTCCAAGAGAACATTAGAGACCTGAGAAGAAGGAAATTGAAGAGTGGTTTGAAAATAAAGTTTAGGAATTTGCAGTAAAAGAGAATCGCAACACCAAGTCGATAGTAGAGAAGTGGAAGAATAAGTAAATTTTCATTTAAGTCTATGAAATTTTCTTTGTAACATTTTGGAACGAGCTTTAGGAGGGGTTGGCAAGGCTCATATATTTCCAGATGTGTTTGAAGGACGAACGGGTCATGCAGTGCACTCCAGAGTTGATCTGGCAGTTATAAAGGACTGATAACACCATCACTCATATGGTAGATCACTGGGTATATAGTGTACTAGGAGGATTTGTGACAGAGTTTCCAGTCAATCAATTCATGTCCTATTATGATGTAGAGCGGAGGTTCTTCAAGGGTTTCTGGGGTAAGTTTCTGAAAACATTTCCATTACTAATTAATATATTATTGTGCGAAAAGGGAATTTTGTGCAGCCATACAGAGTAAATGAGCTCTGATCAGATCAAGGGCACAACACGAAGTGGTAAATAATACAAAACTAATCAAGAAGGAGATAGATCCATCTACAGTCTAGTAATGGATTTGATTTCACATAGCCCTCTAGTTACACCACCTTCAAGCTAGCATAGGGGTAAAAAATCACCCGTACCTCCACCTCCAGCAGAAGATGAGATGGCCTTGCACATGAAGCTACTTACCTTCAAGGGCGTAGGGGACAAAGATATGTATCGGTTCTAGTTTGTCGCAGAGTCAGTATGGACTATGCAGAATGTGGCCAACGATGCTGTGAAAAGGGCGTAGTTGTACCTTGCCTTTGAAGGAAGATCCTTGGACTGGTATATGGGATATGTAGCTCAGCATGCGAATGTGACCATTCCAAAGGTTAATAATTCTATAAAAAAACATTTTCGGATGCATAAATCCTACTCTCATATAGTGAATGACCTAAAATATTTTAAACAGGCACCCTCTAAGTCTGTATGGGAGGATGACTTGTAGCTAAAAAAGGTAATCAGGGAAGGGGAATTTATGTATGATGACAGACAACACAAGTAATGGTTCATTGCTATGTTATTGCCTCACCTCCGCATACCTATGGTCAGCAAGCCATTGAATATCAAGAGAAAAATTTGGAGATTGTTACAGGTCAAAATACCTCCTCATCAGCTCAGAGGGGAAGACAAATATGGAAGAAGTACAAAGACCTAAATTAAACCTATTTCTGCCAGGGTAACGCATACATAGAATAGAACAAGGGCGTTATAACGCAGTCAAGAAATATATTGGCCGTGTTAGTGGCTAGGGCAACGCTCTGTTTACACTAAAAGGTCGTGTTACCCGTGTTTTAAGTTTGAATTGGGAAAAGAGTGCGGAGAAAGATTTGAATCTCCGACTTTCCCTCACGAAGGATTCAGTGCACAAAGGAAACTGCAGAAGCACCAGTTCATTATTGGTCATTTCCATAGAAGACTGAACTCCAAGAGAGGCAAAAGCATAGAGATCAAGGAAACATCTAAGCCTTTTCCATTCCAAACTAGTGGAAAGAGAAGGGCAACAATGGCTTTCTCCCTCTCCTATAAGAAGGAGCTGAAGGCTCTTAATTGAAGGTCGAAGGATTGCTCAAAATTTCTTGCATACTTGTGGAATAGAGAATAGTGTGACATTGTGAAGGCCAAGAGTCAAAGAGGCTCCTAGAGAGCTTGTTGGCTTGGACTTCTTCACTTGGTAGAGAAGAGAGATTGGGAGACTGAGGAGGGCTTGGTACAACCGATGGTTGTAATCTTCCTTCTTTCAAAATCAATAGAACTATGTTCGTTTTGTCCATTCGATGCTTAATGTTATATTGTTATTTCAATATTTGTTTAGTATGATATGAATGGCTCAGATGCGTATAATCTAGATGTTTATTGTTGATTTAATTGATGGAATACTTGTTATATTAGAAGTTACACGGGTGCTTTGACTGATTGCAGATCTCAGATTTGGAGCCAGCGAGGAAGGACTCCTACTTTGCTGCTCGGCATTCTCCAAGAGATTCCAAAACCGTCAAAGAGGTAATTCTCTATTGTATTCTTTCAAGTTGCTTCAAGCTAATATGAACATGCTCATGCCATCTTTGTGAACAACATAGCTAATCTGACTGTCTGCCTCGGGCACCGGAAAGCCCTGAGAGGGATCTACGAAAACCAACCACCCAAGAAGTTTACCCTATAGCAGAATTGGCGACTCCACTGGGGAGTGTCCCCATAGTTTCCGGGCTATTTTTCCCTTTATTTCTTCTCTCCTCTGTTCAGTATCCTTCGGACCATTTTTTGATGCCCAGTAGACATACCAAACGCTTGCAGCTTTCAATCCTGTGCCTGTCTGGCCAACTGAAGAGCTTTTCCCTGGTTAACACGACCTATGCAGTATATCCAGTGCGTTATAACGTGGTCTAGGCTTAAATACAGTGCATTATAACGTTGTATTTTCTCACAGACAGAGCGTTACCCAGCCAAAAACCCTATTGTTCACTTCTGTGACTGTGTTTTAGCTGTGGAGTTTTTTGGCCACCAATACCTTTCACAGACCGAATCCCTGTACTTGTCTGCTAAAATGGCATTGATTATTTGTTTCTCTTATTTAGTTAATGTGCAAAGCATTTACTTTTTTAAAGAGAATTTTTTTTTTTATTTTTCTGCATTTAAGCTGAGTTTATTCTGAAAGTTTGGTTCACAGACTGTTAAAAGAGGTAGATAGAAAGCTGAATCTTAAAAGTTGAGCTGTGTTATTTACATGTTGGTGCATGGATGATTGAAAAAAGAAACCTCTCCTTGTAGAAACATTGTTCATTGAAGTTAATATTTAGAGCATGTTTTGAATGGTTTATTGAGTCAAGAGTCTCACTATACTTCATACGTCCATTTCCCCTCCGCCAGACTAATAACAAAGTACACTAAAAACAAAGCGATAATAAAATCAATCTAATAACTCTTTTTGAGCTCACACAAACAGTAGTTCAGGCTAGGATCTTGGGTTAGGAAAGTGAGAAAACTACCCAAGATCTCAAAACTTGAAAACTAGAGTCATTATCGAGTGAAATCCTGCTGCACTCACATTATTGGGACCGTTCCTTTACCGGAGCTCAGCGCGAGACAACACTTGGGTGCACTAGAAGGTAGCCCGCCTTCGACTGCATCCTGTGGGTGTGTTATATATTGGGTTTCCCTTCGGGGATGTCGAAACTAGATCGGGGATCTAGGTATTCTGCCCATATAGCACACTGTCCTTGACCGTGGACCCCCCTGATAGTGTCTATGATTTGAGGTATCCTTAGTGGCTATACTTTTAGGGACTTACACAAGGTGACTGGGACGGGCTGTCCTGGTACCTGAAACAGACGGACCTACTCTGTCTTCAGTCTTTAGGAGGGTACTCGTCTTCACGAGAGTGCTTACACCTATCGTCTGGGGTTCAGGCGAAGCTCTAGAGTAACCGTAACTATACTTTCGACCAACCCTCTCTGTATGCTATTGTGAGACTGGATTTCATCACTAGTGAACGGTAGTACTCAGACAGGGCACCCTACTGGCTGCTTGTTGATTGATTTTAGAGAGTCTTTTTTCTTTTTAGTAAGTATGTGGTTATTGTCACTTGAGACTTCATAATATATCACATTTTAAGTAAAATTTGTTAAAATTAAACCGGTCACCGTGGCATCCCCTGACCCACGCCGTCAGTATAGACGACAGCAAGGTCTACCTCCTCTCACCTTAGAGGAAAGATTGAACCTTGGTGAACCCAGGCCTTCTACGGAAGAGCAGTCTCATTTGACTAATCTGGATTATCACATAGACCCTTATTAGTCGGAACTCCCGGAGGACCCTTTCACTGAAGGCGTTGTACCTAATTACAATCCTCCGCTCACTGATCCGTTAGGACCTGTGATAATCCAGATTCCACCGCGCCAAGATATTTCTGCGGCAACACCAACATCTATTTCTCCACCGGTATCCACAGGGTCGATACCAATGGCAACCATTCCTGGTTCGCCATCATCCTCCCCACCGGTGGTCAGTTCTATGTCATTACTGGGTAACCCCAGTAGTCAACATATGCCTACCCCCAACCCTATGGTCAACACAACTGTCAGTAGTTTACCGAACCCTTCGGCATCTACTCCTACCGTGACCACGTTGGGGACCACGGTAGCTCCTCCCACGAGCACGACTACTTCGCTGCCCTTTAGCAACCATTTCGGTTGGAACCCTCTGTTGAGTTCAAACCCCCTGGCCACTATGCTAGGGGGCAGTGTTATCAGTACACAGGTAGCAGGGAATATTTCTCTTCCTATGCAATCCTTAGGAAAAATGGGACAACCCATTGTAAATACTATCCCCTTAAGTGGTTCAAACATAGGCGTAGGATCTATACCGTTGCCAAATTATGCAAATACTAGTATGCCTCCGGGAAACTCTATTGCATCCATTTGGACTAACCAACCCCAACCTCCGTCTGGAGTGGGAGGGCACTTTTACGCTGGGGGAAACCAACCATTTTCCCCTCAATATGCTATGCCCTATGGACAACAACCGTATGTTCCTACTCCTCCACCTATGGGAGGTTTTTATCAAAGTCCCACTTACCCTTCTGGTAACACGTGGATGGGGGGACCCTATGGTCCAAATAGTCAGCCCATACTGCCTTGGTTAGACTCGGGGGCAAATCCACAATTGTCTTTCTTGGCAGCTTTGGACATACCCGACATCCATAAGCTGACAAACGACCCCATCAATCACAACTCGCTTTGGCCTCCTATACCGCATAAGATTCCTTCAGATATCCCGAAGTTCGACGGGAAGCATGGAGATGACCCAGCCGCACACATCACTACCTTCCATTTGTGGTCCATATCCAATTCCATGGTAGACGATAGTGTCCGCCTTCGACTGTTTTCCCGCACCCTTACAGGCAATGCCGCCATGTGGTACATCAAATTACCACGCGCCACCATCAATACGTTTGGCGCTTTAGCGACGGAGTTCTTAAAGAACTTTCAACTACCAATTAGAGTGGAAACCGGCACAGAATTGTTAACATCACTGCGCCAAGACACCGCCACCCACATCTCCGACCATATTCATGAATGGAGACATAGGAGGAGGCTTGTCAAAGCGCCAATACCAGACCACCTCTTGGAAAATTGGTTTTGCAAGTCTCTTTTACCCCATATCTCTAAAGACATTGGCCTTTCTGGTGCAGTGACAGAAGATCAATGTATTCGTCGTGCCCAGCACCTGGATTTAATCTATTCACAATCCGGCACGCTTTACGATCTGCTCCCCCATGCCCCTGGTAACCCGAACCCTCCGGCTACTAAGAAAACCGGAGCTCATGCCGATGGTCTCGTTGGTGCGATCTCTGGTGTAGCCACCAATCAGTCTCGGGGGAAAACCTCCCAGCCATCCTCGGCTGCCACCGCCCCCCATCAAACGACTCCTCTCCCTTCCGCTGAGGTAAATTCGGTGCAAACCTCACAAAAACCCAACGGAAAAAATAGGAAGAATAAGAAGAAAACATCTTCTTCGGAAGAGCAGTCGAATAATCAGAATAACTCTAATCAGAAAAATGCTGCTAATGAAAAAGGAAAGGATAAACCCATGAGATTTCCTTGTAAAATATGTGCGGAGGACCACTTGACATACAAATGTCCTCGGTTGCAGGAATGCACTGATTTTATTGCTAACAAGGATTCTGGGAGAACACCTGCCGTTCTTCACAATCCTTTCCCCAATCAACAGTAGCAACATCAACATATGGTTGACAACCCGCCACAACCCCATCAACGGGGCAATGGTGGTTCGAATCCTTCCGGCGAAGGACCATCTGCCATTTATGGCATCGAGAGTATTGACCTTCAAACTCGCGCCAAGCTTTATGGAGCCCCTACCATAGATGCTCAAGAATCTGGAACTAGTTCCAATCCGCCGCCGCCTAACGATTTGCATATCGAAAGGCCTAATGCTGAACCTGTAATTCGTCCCCCAAAAGGGACACTTCGACGCACGACTCATAATACCTCTGCACGTGCAACCCAAAACTACAATATTGTAGAAGATTTGGCGTAGGCACCGTCAGCCATGTCTGCACTTGAAGTATTACAAACCTGTCCAGCACAAAGGAAAGCCTTGCTTTCGGCCATTGGTGGAATAGACCCCCAGGATTCCATGCTAGCAATCTTTGATATGGAAAAGGCTAAACCTCGCCTCTCACATCAACTCGCATTCCAGGTGCAAGTGGTGTCGAAAGGGAGACCCATCCATCGCACTGTCATAGACGAAGGTGCTTTGACCTGCGTTATGTCACAAGCTTGCTGGCTGAATTTAGGTTCTCCTACTCTAACCCCGCCATCGAATTCCCTGAAAGCTTTCGATGGCCACACGTTCCTACCCAAAGGATACCTTGCTAGCTTTCCCGTCACTCTTGGTGGGAAAACGGTAAATGTGGACGTTGAATTCGTAGAGCGTCATCTCGACTATAATCTATTGCTCGGTCGCAGTTGGTATTATGCTATGACCGCCATCGTGTCTTCGGTCTTCCGACTCATCCTATTTCCATTGGATGGGAAAATAGTCACGGTCGATTAGCTATCCTTCTGCACCCCTGATTATTCCACTTTACCAAGTAGCTCTGTACCCTTAATAGGAGGTGTCCCTGACTCTTACGTCAGTCTCGGTACCGGTCTTCTGAAGGCATCTTCCCTACTGGGTTGTTTTCCTCTACCGCCGCCTCAGATCCAAAACACGGTTGCAATGATATCCACCTCTTCGGATGGCTCTATCGACCCATGGATCATTCCGGCACCTTCAGAAATTGATTCCTATGGAGATCAGATGCCGCTTTCGCCGGTTGAGTTGGCTTACCAAGCCATCCAAGTCGCATCTGAACCCTCCACTGATATGGTTTCGACCACAAGTACCACCCTCTCTCCCATAACAGTTCTCTCTAAGGATCTCCTCAATGAAGTCTGGCCTATAGACGAAGCTATTCGAGAGATCATGTCATTAGAAGAACGACCTTGGGGAGAGTTCCACCATCGCGCTTCGACGATTGATTCGGAGGCGATAAAAACTGAAATCTCGTTTTTTGACCAACCTGAGATAGTTCCCTCCTCTTATACGATTTTCCACACTATCGATTCAGAAGGGAACATGGGAAATCTTTCCAAGACTCTGCTCATCGATATCTCGGTCAAGACGGGTATCGTGGAAAATATTCAGATTGGAGCCGACTGCAATCCTGAGGAAATTGCGTCCTTCACATCTCTTTTTAAAGAATTCCACGATGTCTTTGCTTGATCTTATGACGAAATGCCCGGCATAGATCCTTCTATTGTCGAGCGTTCTTTTTATGGTATTTTTCTTGCTCGTTAATCCGAAAAACCTCGAGTTCTCTTCTTCGGACTCGTTAAACTTACACGAAGTTGGCATCGAGCGTTCTTTTTTTTTTTGGTCTTTTATTGCTCGTTAATCCGAAAAACCTAGAGTTTTCTTCTTCAGGCTCGTAAAAACTATGGAGAAGTACTGAGCATTCTTTTTAGGAATCTTTTTCTCGCTCATAAAACCGAAAAAATCCCGAGTCACCTTTGTCAGGCTCGTTAAACTATTGAGACAAAGAACAAGGAGCCATTCTTTTCCTCTTTTTCAAAGCTCTTTAAACCGAAAAAGTATATCGAGTTTTCTCCGCGTGACTCGTTAAAATTTCACGGAGGTATCGAGTTTTCTCCGCGTGACTCGTTAAAATTTCACGGAGGTACCAAGTTTTCTTTGGTGGACTCGTTAAAATTTCACAAAGAAGATTGATTTTACTTCGTCTCCTCGTACTCATAACAAAATGAGGTAGACGTCCATTGAACACAGATTTCTCACTTTTCCGGATTCGATGGACTAACTTACAGAAAATGAACTATTTCGGGCATACTATTACCCCTTTGCCGTGCCCGGTTATCAAGACATGACAAAGGTACCCCAATGGAGCCGTCTTTTACGACATTTTTCAGACTCCCTAAACATGAAAAATTCACCAAGTTTTCTCGTCTGGACTCGTTAAACCTAATCAGACAGGACATAGAGTTGTCTTTTATGACATTTTTCAGACTCTCTAAACATGAAAAATTCACCGATTTTGCTCATCTGGACTCGTTAAACCTAATCAGATAGGGTACAGAGTTGTCTTTCCTGACATTTTTCAGACTCTCTAAAACATGAAAAATTCACCGAGTTTACTCGTCTGGACTCGTTAAACTTAATCAGACGGGGAAAAATTTGGACAAGATGGATATTACCTCTGTTGCATTTTCAAAAAGGTCGATTTGGCAGCAAAATTCTTGAACATGGCACTTCCCAGAAAACTCTTTCGCAGTTAGCCGAACCCTGCCATATATGAGTATTAGCCTTCATTTCCCAGTGTCCCTGCACTGGTAAAATCCTAACACACTCTTTGGTGTTCAACACGCTTCAGCTGCCTAGTACCCTGCTAGAGTGCCTTCTATTGTTCAAGCAGATCTCGCTATCTACTGCTCCTGTTATCAACCAAACCATTCATTATGCCAGAAATTATTTGTCGTCTGACGTTCCCATTCACTCTTCCTTATCTCAAATCATAAACAAAATCAGTTGGTTTCCGTTTCGTGTTGACTGATGTAGGACGCCTCAGTGCCTACCTCTCAACAGATCACTTCCTCTCGACTTCAACACCTTATCTAGGAAGTTGATCCAGAAACACATCAGTACCCAGATACTTGCAGACATCAGTGGCAGGTAGTCTTGTGTTTGATCAAGGGTCTTCATCATTGGCTCTTGGTTGAATGATTCTACGAGTGTTTGACTTCAACTCCTTTTATTCACACTCGCTAGATTGTACTGGGCATCTTAGGGACCATCATCATTATCGGTGGCCACCTTCCCATCTGTTAACAGTTTTCATTATTGACTGGTAATCAGACGATTTCTCACATGTTCGACGACAACTCCCTCATTCACATGTTGAGAAATATGCAGTTTAAGTGAATCGGTGGTCAAGACCTTGGGGCAAAAGGCTACACCATTAAAGTTGTGTTCCCTTCCCCAAGCTGCGATATTGTTTATGGAGACAGCTTCTTCAGCCTGATCCTGTTATGACAGACACTTCCACATTGTGCCTATCGGTGGATAGATTCTTCATATCTCTATTCTAGAGAAATCATGTTGTTTAACGCTACAGAGCATGGGACATGCCCGACTCTTGGAAAATACTATATTTTCTGACATATGTTGTTGTTTCAGGTTTTCCTCAGTCTTTCAATCTCTCTCTCTCTACAAAATTATAAAGTATTTCGGCCATCGTCTTCGTCTCTGACCTCACACTTTAGGGGGCATCTGTTACAGGTCAAAATACCTCCTCATCACCTCAGAGGGGAAGACAAATATGGAAGAAGTACAAAGACCTAAATTAAACCTATTTCTGCCAGGGTAACGCATACATAGAACAGAACAAGGGCGTTATAACGCAGTCAAGAAATATATTGGCCGCGTTAGTGGCTAGGGCAACGCTCTGTTTACATTAAAAGGTCGTGTTACCCGTGTTTTAAGTTTGAATTGGGAAAAGAGCACGGAGAAAGATTTGAATCTCTGACTTTCCCTCACGAAGGAGTCAGTGCACAAACGAAACTGCAGAAGCACCAGTTCATTATTGGTCATTGCCATAGAAGACTGAACTCCAAGAGAGGCAAAAGCATAGAGATCAAGGAAACATCTAAGCCTTTTCCATTCCAAACTAGTGGAAAGAGAAGGGAAACAATGGCTTTCTCCCTCTCCTATAAGAAGGAGCTGAAGGCTCTTAATTGAAGGTCGAAGGATTGATCAAAAGTTCTTGCATACTTGTGGAATAGAGAATAGTGTGACATTGTGAAGGCCAAGAGTCAAAGAGGGTCCTAGAGAGCTTTTTGGCTTTGACTTCTTCACTTGGTAGAGAAGAGAGATTGGGAGACTGAGGAGGGCTTGGTACAACTGATGGTTGCAATCCTCCTTCTTTCAAAATCAATAGAACTATGTTCGTTTTGTCCATTTGATGCTTAATGTTATATTGTTATTTCAATATTTGTTTAGTATGATATGAATGGCTCAGATGCGTATAATCTAGATGTTTATTGTTGATTTAATTGATAGAATACTTGTTATATTAGAAGTTACGCGGGTGCTTTGACTGATTGCAGATCTCAGATTTGGAGCCAGCGAGGAAGGACTCTTACTTTGCTGCTCGGCGTTCTCCAAGAGATTCCAAAACCGTCAAAGAGGTAATTCTCTATTGTATTCTTTCAAGTTGCTTCAAGCTAATATGAACATGCTCATGCCATCTTTGTGAACAGCATAGCTAATCTGACTGTCTGCCTCGGGCACCAGAAAGCCCTGAGAGGGATCTATGAAAACCAACCACCCAAGCAGTTTACCCTATAGCAGAGATTGATATGAAGTTAGAATTTGCACCAAGAGATGTATTACACTAAAAATTGTCACCTTGACATTATGCTGACTGTATGAGCTCATTAACACTCATACATGCATCCTCTGCAAGTCTTACAACCTTTACTCCTCATGTCAAGCTCTGAAACAAGAAGAAAAACCTTAAAAACCTCTGAAAGAACGGGTACGCAGGTAACATGAAGCCTGCCTACGTTCCTGGCTTGGGTACGCAGGTAATGCATGGCTTCCCTACGTTCTAGAATGCAGTTTTCCTTTGGAATGGCTGCATACTCTCCTCAAACTCAAAAAGGAAAGAAATTAAAGTTAAAAAGTTGGTTTGAGGTCAATTCTAGAATGTTCTAGATGAGATTTTTTGGGGATGAGTACACTTTGATAAGGTGCATGTATCCCTCACCTTAAGGAACTAATCCCTTGATGTGAGGAGTCTATCCCTTTGAAGGAGGATTCTATCCCTACAAAGGTGGGATCCTAACCTCCTCATCTGCTCTATAAAAGGAGGCATTGGGTAGCCTCAAAGGGTTAAGAAGTTTTTGGAGATTGAGGATTAGAGTTCAAGATTTATGTGTGATTGAGTTGAAGTGCTGTTGAGATTTAGACTTCTTTCTATTGAGCTTTTGAGAGGAAATATCACATAACTCTTTGTGCTCCTGGAGGAAGAGTGCAAGACTTATCAAAGTAGAGGAGATTCCTGCTCCGAACCCTGGGAAGGCCTTTCAAACATCAAGGCTAAGGTTGTAAGGTTCTTCTGTATATTTTAAGATTAATACAATCAAGTTTTGTTTTTCTCAATAAATTATCGTTTGATTGTTTATTTCAATAATTTTTCGTTATATCGTTTATTTCATAGATTCCTTGATCACTATGATAGGTATGTTTTATGATTATTTTTTATACAGGTGCTATTTAATATTTGCTTGTTTGTGATTGCAGGTCGACGAAAGATGACACTTTCTTGCGATGAAAGAACTCTTATTGCGACGGAAGGATTATTGTTGCGACAAAAGAGCTCTTGTTGCGATGAAGGATTATTGATGCGACGGAAGCATTACGACCACAAATAAGCATTTGGATCTAAGGTAGGATCAACACCTGTATAAAAAATAATCATAAAACATACCTATCATAGTGATCAAGGAATCTATGAAATAAATGATCAAATGACAACTTATTGAAATAAACAATCGAACGATAATTTATTGAGAAAAACAGAACTTGATTGTATTAATCTTAAAATATACATAAGAACCTTACAACCTTAGCCTTGATGTTCGAAAGGCCTTCCCAGGGTTTGAAGCAGGAATCTCCTCTACTTTGATAAGTCTTGCACTCTTCCTCCAAGAGCACAAAGAGGTATGTGATCTTTCCTCTCAAAAGCTCAGTAGAAAGAAGTCTAAATCTCAACAGCACTTCAACTCAATCACACATAAAGCTTGAACTCTAATCCTCAATCTCCAAAGACTTCTTAACCCTTTGAGGCTACCCAATGCCTCCTTTTATAGAGCAGATGAGGAGGTTAGGATTCCACCTTTGTAGGGATAGAATCCTCCTTCAAAGGGAACGACTCCTCACATAAAGGGATTAGTTTCTTAAGGTGAGGGATACATGCACCTTATCAAAGCGTACTCATCCCCAAAAAATATCATCTAGAACCTTCTAGAATTGACCTCAAACTAACTTTTTAACTTTAATTTCTCACGTTTTTGAGTTTGAGGAGGGTACGCAGGCATTCCAAAGGAAAACTGCGTTCTAGAACGCAGTAAGCCATGCATTACCTGCGTACCCAAGCCAGGAACGCAGGCAGGCTTCATGTTACCTGTGTACCCATTCTTTCAGAGGTTTTTAGGGTTTTTCTTCTTGTTTTAGAGCTTGACATGAGGAGTAAAGGTTGTAAGATTTGCAGAGGAGGCATGTATGAGTGTTAATGACCTCATACAGTTAGCAGAATGTCAAGGTGACAATTTTTAGTGTAACAGATTTCCCCCTAAAGTGCGAAGTCTGAAATAGATGAAGATGAACTCTTTCATATATGAAGAGTGAAGTACTTTATCATTTCAAGGATCATCCTGTGGATACCCCGTTTGGAACCTGTAAAAACATTCAATGCAAAATATATATATGTAATAATATCATCGCTGAGGTAGGCATTCCCATACTCAGATAAAAAACTAACTAAAATTGTTCTGATACAGAAATGATTTTCAATACATCAACAGTATAGAAATATGTAGACATAGCATCGATGCAGCCATCTGTTTATGAATATTCCACTGTATAAATGAATAACAAAAATTCCTCGTAGCCTGGATGGTAGAAACTGGATCCAGGGTCTTGATTTCTGTTTCCCGAACTAGTAAGATTCTATCCATGCGATTGAATGTGTCGAAGTCGAACATGGTAGAAACCACTTGATCACCAGTCAATAATGTAGACTATTAACAAGTGTGAGAGAAACCACCAGTAATTTCAATGGCTCTCAAAGTACTCAGTACAATCCATGAAATGTGAATGAATGAGCGGAAGTCGAACATGTCACGGAATCATTCGATCGAAGGTCAATGATGCAACCTGTCGTCGAAGGTGAGAAACCTGCCATTGAGGCATGCAGATTTCAAGGTAATGATGATTTCTAGATCAACTTCCTAGATAATGATTTGTCATCGATAGAAAGTGATTCGTCGTAGGCAAGTCCACAACACGAAATCATAGATCAAGTTTTGAAGAAATATATTGGCAAGGACTGACTCAGGGATGGTCAAAATGGATGACAGATATTTCGCAAATGAATGTTTTATTTGAACTGTCCTCTTGAACACATAACGACACTGCATATGGAATAAAAAGATTTTAGGTTATGTAGGTAGATTAGAAATAAGTAGTTTCTGAGGACAGTTCTTTTCCTGTGTCAACCTCGTTAAAAAATGAATCAGTTGGTCAGAGGATAGTTCCTGTTATTGATTCAACCTCGTTAAAAAATGAATCAGTTGGTCAGAGGATAGTTCCTATTACTGAGTTATCCTCGTTAAAAAATGAATCAGTAGTTTCTGAGGATAGTTCATTTTACTATGTTAACCTCGTTAAAAAATGAATCAGTCGGTGATGAGGAAAGTTCTTTTCCTGTGTCAACCTTGTTAAAAAATGAATCAGTTGGTCAGAGGATAGTTCCTTTTATTGAGTCAACCTCGTTAAAAAAAAAATCAGGTATGAGGACAGTTCTTTTCTTGTGTCAACCTCATTTAAAAATGAATAAGTAGGTTATATAGGTAGATTGTAGAGAGTAGATACGAGGATAATTTGTTTTACTATGTCAACCTCGTTAAAAAATGAAACATTTAGGTGAGGACAGTTCTTCTTATTGTGTCAACCTCGTTAAAAAATGAAACACGTTGCCATGAGCATAGTTCTTTTCCTGTGTCAAGCTCATTAAAAAATGAAACAAATCCTCCCCTAATTGAGTCGAGTCTTTGACTAGATATCATAAATGTTAAGTCGTATATTTAGGTTAGTTATTTCAGTTTTTTGCATAATTTTCTTACAGTTTTAGGTCGAGTCTTTCATATGATCTCGTAAATAAACCATCATTCCATCCAGCTATTAATTACCATATGTGTATTTAGTTGAATGAAATGAAGCTGGGGGCGCATGCGCTCTAGCAGTTATGCTTAGGGGGCATCAAGCACAGTTTTCTCTCTATTTCAAGCTTGTGCAAAAATGAAACCACTATGAAGCATAGTTTTTATTTTTTTCAAGATTTTGTAAAAATGAAACCTATCTTGAGTCAATTTCGGTTATTTTAAAGACTCATTAAACTCATGAAAATCCCAAGATTATTTTTCTATTTTTCATTCTCGTAAAACACATGAAAATGCCGAGTTCTTTTCGTCTTTTCCTGCTCGTAAATTAAATTGAATGTTGGCCACAGGGGTATTTTTTATCCCTTTTTTGAACTCGTTAAAAATTACAAAAAAAGTGAAAACCATGAGTACATTTTTATCCCTTTTTCGAACTCCTTAAAATTTACAAAAAAAGCGAAACTACTGAGTATACTTTTATCACTTTTTCGGACTCTTGAAAATTACGAAAAAGAAAAAACTTGGAGTCCTCTTTTAAGCCCTTTTGAGACTCTCTAAACATGAAAAGAATGCTGAGTACTTGATTATTCAAACTTGTTAAAGTAAATGAATGATCATCCCTTCAGTATAATTTTACCCCTTTTCTGGACTGAAATGGACTATTTACGAAAAAGGTATACGTTGACTAAATACGGTCAATAGATTTCTCTATCGCATTATTTTATCCTTTTTCGGGCCCAAGAGACTAAATCTACGAAAAATTACACCCATGGAGTTTTCTTAATTTTTTTCTTCTGACTCCATAAAAAAGAAAAACACCGAGTTTCTCCTATACTGGACTCGTTAAAACTTAACAGTAAAGGACCTGTTCAATTTTCAACAGGAACAAACCACTCCTTCTTAGGGTTCGAATCATAAACTAAGTTGGACTCATCCGAAGGATGAGCTTATAAACAAGAAAATGTTATCCTCCTCAAGCTTTTCAAAAATAAAGAGGTACTTGCCAGAAATGGTGGGGGAAAAGAGAGAAAAATGGGCGTGTTTGTTGTATTTTGATTTTTCGGAAATTCAGTTAACCACTCTTGAACACGACAGTTTTTTCTCACCTGGGTTGGGAAAATCCTTTGCCTAACATTTAATCAAACCATTGAAAGTATTCAGCCGGTTTCTGGGTATTAGCTTTGGGTTAATTGTCACCAAGCCATCTGCAGTGTTGTTATGTGTTCAACAGGACAGTTCAAATAAACCATTCATTTGCGAAATATCTGTCATCCATTTTGAGCATCCCTGAGTCAGTCCTTGCTAATATATTTCTTCAAAACTTGATCTATGATTTCATGTTCTGGACTTGCTTACGACGGATCACTTTCTATCGATGACAGCTCATTATCTAGGAAGTTGATCTAGAAATCATCAGTACCTTGAAATCTACATTCCTTAATGGCAGGTTTCTCGCCTTCGACGACAAGTTGCATCATTGACCTTCGATCGAATGATTTCGTGACATGTTCGACTTCAGCTCATTCATTCACATTTCATGGATTGTACTAAGTAATTTGAGAGCCATTGACATTACTAGTGGTTTCTTTCACACTTGTTAACAGTCTACATTATTGACTGGTGATCAATTGGTTTCTACCATGTTCGACTTCGACACATTCAATCGCATGGATAGAATCGTACTAGTTCGGGAAACGGAAATCAAGACCCTGGATCTAGTTTCTACCATCCAGGCCGCGAGGAATTTTTATTATTCATTTATACAGTGGACTATTCATAAACATATGGTTGCATCCATGCTGTGTTTACATATGTCTATACTATTGATGTATTGAAAATCATTTCTGTATCAGAACAAGTTTAGTTAGTTTTTGATCTGAGTATGAGAATGCCTACCTTAGCGATGATATGATTACATATATATATTTTGCATTGAATGTTTTTACAGGTTCCGACCGAGGTGTCCACAGGATGATCCTTGAAATGATAAAGTACTTCACTCTTCATATATGACAGACTTCATCTTCATCTATTTCAAACTTAGCACTTTAGGGGTCAATCTGTTACACTAAAAATTGTCACCTTAACATTCTGCTGACTTTATGAGCTCATTAACACTCATACATGCCTCCTCTGCAAGTCTTACAACCTTTAATCCTCATTTCAAGCTCTGAAACAAGAATAAAAACCCTAAAAAACTCTGAAAGAATGGGTATGCAGGTAACATGAAGCCTGCCTACGTTCCTGGCTTGGGTACGCAGGTAATGGATGGTTTACCTGATTTCTAGAACGTAGTTTTCCTTTGGAATGCCTGCGTACCCTCCTCAAACTCAAAAAGGTGAGAAAGTAAAGTTAAAAAGTTGGTTTGAGGTCAATTCTAGAAGGTTCTAGATGATATTTTTTGGGGATGAGTACGCTTTTATAAGGTGCATGTATCCCTCACCTTAAGGAACTAATCCATTGATGTGAGGAGTCTATCCCTTTGAAGGAGGATTTTATCCCTACAAAGGTGGAATCCTAACCTCCTCATCTACTCTATAAAAGGAGGCATTGGGTAGCCTCAAAGGGTTAAGAAGTTTTTGGAGATTGAGATTTTGGAGATTGAGGATTAGAGTTCAAGCTTTATGTGTGATTGAGTTGAAGTGTTGTTGAGATTTAGACTTCTTTCTACTAAGCTTTTGAGAGGAAAGATCACATACCTCTTTGTGCTCTTGGAGGAGGAGTGCGAGACTTATCAAGGTAGAGGAGATTCCTGCTTCAGACCCCGGGAAGGCCTTTTGAACATCAAGGCTAAGGTTGTAAGGTTCTTCTGTATATTTTAAGATTAATACAATCAAGTTCTATTTTTCTCAATAAATTATCTTTCGATTGTTTATTTCAATAAGTTGTCGTTTGATCATTTATTTCATAGATTCCTTGATCTCTATGATAGGTATGTTTTATTATTATTTTTTATAGAGGTTCTATTTAATATTTTCTTATTTGTGATTGCAAGCCGATGAAAGACAACACTTTCTTGCGACAAAAGAACTCTTGTTGCGACGGAAGGATTATTGTTGCGACAAAAGAGCTCTTGTTGCGACGAAGGATTATTGATGTGACAGAAGCATTACGACCGCAAATAAGCATTTGGATCTAAGGTAGGATCGACACCTTCATAGCATTTAATTGTAAAATGAATATATTTAGAGAAAGAAAAAATTAGTTGTTCGTTTGTTGCTAGATTGTCTTTTGACACTAGGGAGATCGGTCTTGTCTGCAAGAATGATTTATCCGGCCAACAAGATGATACCTAGTTGGGAGTACAAAAAATTCAAGGGCACCTGGAGGCAATGCACATGGAGATCCAAAACCTGCGAAAGGGCCGAGGGAAAGAAGCTAGCCTAAATGTATGGTGCATATGATGCAAGGTATCAGGCCATACCAAGGATTAGTGCCCACTACTGATAGACTACCTACAGGCTGGGGGACCTAATCCATTGTTCCTTGGACTAATTAAACCAACGTTCTGGTGTGATTATTGTCATGTAGCTTGCCTACATGATACTAACCATTGCCCTTGTCTGGGTTTGTATGTCCAGAACTGAAGCAACAATGGTGCTAGTTTTTCTAATCAGTAGGACATGATGAAAAAAACTACCGAAATTATGATCTACTGATAGATCAGGGAAAAATATATAGGGTAAAATTGGACCCTTCTTCACCAAGATCCCCCTCAGGCATAGGTGGCTCCCTAGGTAGGGGCAGGGGAGGGGGCCGAGGTGGAAGCATAGGTAGGGGAAGAGGACAACTAATTTGCTATAACTGCGGAGAAGTAGGGAACTTTGCAAGGGACTGACCGAACCCTGTGAAGAAATATTGTAGATACTATAGACAACTAGACCATGTGATTGAATATTTTCCAATTCTGATAGCAAAAATGCAGGAAAAGCAGCAGACACCTACACAAAAATTACAAAGGATTAAGGCAGAACCTAGAGATGAAGGACAAAGCATTAATGTCATAAAATGAAAAAATGTGGCCACTGGGGGAGCTGAGGAGAAAGCTGCAATGAAGCCTCTTATCCAAAAATCAGCCATCAAATAATAAGGTTTGGACCTACAGAAGGAAAGGGAAACCTTTGTTGCATCTCGACAAGACTTTGCTAAGGATGAGGCATCTACTTCTCAGGCCCTTGCAAACCTCAAATCAGATGATGAGGTCAAACCATTCTTGCAGGCATGTATGAAGCTACTGGGAAACCAATGGGCCATAGAAAACCTCCAAGCCTTAATAGACAGCTGTGCAGAGAGAGCTAATCCACCCTTGGAAGTTAAGGATGTGTACAAACTATACAAACATAAGAAACGCACTGGTAGGAAAATGTGGCTAACAGTGCAGATTAGTGATTATGAAATGGATCATGTTATTTTGGACCTGGGATCATATGCGAACGTGCTACCCAAACAAACTTGGCAGTGAATTGGAGAACCAAAGTTGGAATGGTCCACTATCCAGCTGTGCATGGCCAACCAGCAGAAGATCATACCGTCGGGGAGACTATCAAAGTTCGTCGTAGATATCGCAGGAGTTAAGTTCTGGGATGAATTTGAGGTAATTCAAATCGTAGAAGATGCAGAACCCTATCCTACGCTCTTAGGATTGGACTGGGCCATAGATATGGGAGGTATCGTCAACCTAAAGAAAAGAAGCATGGTGTTTGAAAATTAAGGCACGCGGGTGATAGTACCATTAGACCCCGCGGAAGGAGAATGATATACGGATCCGGTGCATGAAGAAGAGGAAGTGGATCACATCTATAAGTTAACTGCACAGGAAAAATATTGGATCGATCCAATCGCTGATGGTGTGATTTGCTGGGAAAAAGATAGCAAATGCTTCTCTGACTCCGATGGGGAGATGGAAAATTGGCAGAATTGATTACATGATGTATATGCGCTGCGATGTCTTAGAATCACCAAGAAATTCCGATGCATCTCCTTCGAGGTAAGAGAACTTCCCTACTTTGATGGTTTTGGTAGTATTAAGGAGTTTTTGCGAGCATTTGAAGCTGAGGTTCGAAGAGAGAGAAGGCTATGGGCCCTTAAACTAGCCATGCACACAACACCTGCAAGGTGGTGGGACACGCATGAGGGAGCATTCTAGGATTGGGAAGAGTGTCGAGATATAATGATCTTGTGATTTGAACCTCCAGTTCACCTACGCGTAAAGACATTCCTTGGACTAGGGAACCTGCGTGAGAATTTGTTTGCTTGGATAGAGAAATGGTGTGACCGAACTATAGAAGAATGGGTTCACCTATTTATTCATGCGTTGGGACAAATTCCCACTGCATGGTATTTATATGCAGAGCTACATCAGTGCACCCACCACTGGGAAACATTAAAGGATGAATTTGTAGGGACATTTGGGTTAGCAAGAGGAACAGAGGCACTTGATGAAGCTCTACAGGATATATATACCTTTGTATTTGATGAATCACGCCCTTAAGCAGCCCTTCGGGCACAAACATGGGAAATGTAGATGTAGGATACTATCAACTACTGCAATATAGAAATAGAAGAGTGCGATGAAGATCCGTGCAATGTATCTATCCAAGAATCGGAGGAAGAGTGTGCATTTGTTGGACCCCCACAACAAACTATCGATGTTACTAAGCCTCTAAAGCTATGAGAAGTCAACATTGGCATGGAAGAGCAGCCTAAGTTGGCTAAAATTGGGGATTACTGGGATGAGGATACAGTAAGAAAAGTTGCAAAATTGCTCACAAAGTATCAGGACTTATTCCCGATGAAGTTTTCAGAACTGAAGGGGATCACAAGGGACCTAGGGGTCATGCACATCATGTTAAAACTAGGTGTGCACCATGTAAAGAAGTGGCTTTATTGGTTGAACCCTAAGTATAACCAAAAGGTCAAGGAAGAGATTGACAAGATGCTTGCCGCAGGTATCATTGGACCAATTGAACTGTCAAATTGAGTGAGTCTGATGGTGGTTCAGGAGAAAAAGACGAAGGGAGAAATATGAATCTATGTGGACTTATGCAAATCGAATGATTTCTATGTACATGATCCCTTTCCCACACCATTCTCAGATGGAATCATTGATAGTGTGGGAGGGCAGGAAGCGTACTCATTTACAGACGAGTTCTCAGGCTACCATAAAATTAGAATCGCACCTGAAGATCACATAAAAACTACTTTTTCTACTAAATGGGGATCCTTCCAATATATTTTCATGCCATTTGGGCTCAAGAATGCTCCTACAATATTTTTGCGGGTGGTGGTCATAGTGTTCAAAGAATTCATCCACAAGTTTTTAGAGGTGTATTTTGATGCTTGGACTATCTTCAGCTTGGTGAAGAAGCACGTCTCAAACCTACGCATGATGTTGGATGCCTGTAGGAATCACCATATTTCCCTGAATATCAAGAAGTGCATATTCTGCGTACCCTTTGGAATATTGCTTGGGCACATAGTTTTTCGGCAAGGATTGATGGTTGATCCTACCAAGGTCGCAGTTATCATAAATCTAGCAGTACCTAAAATTGAGAAACAACTACGTTCGATCCTTGGACATACAGGCTACTACAGGACGTTTATATAGGAGTTGAAATTATTGGTTCTTTTTGTTTTGATTTTTCAATATTTGGGTCTTGAAAAGATGTGCTCTCTTCAAGACTTTTATTTACCCGTAGAGAATCTTGCTCAGAGTTTTTCTGCTCTTGTATGATTACAAAAGGTTTCTTCTTTTCAAGTATTCTTCCAGACCTAAGTTGAACATCATTAAGGCCTAAAGGAGTAATCAAATAGGTTGGGAATTGTTGACCTTATATCATATATGTGTTCTGAGGATTTTTATTATTGGGGTTTGGTATAGGTTGGGCAGGTAAATGATTTTGTTTCTGAAGAAATGGTAATGGAAGTGGTGGATTTTTATGTTGTGGATTTTGTTGAGGAGGAAAATTTGGATATGGTGGATATTGATAATACTTGGAGTATCTTCCATAGGAATTTTGTGCTCCTTGTGCCCAAGTTTGAGATTGATTTTGGAATTGGGGCCAAGGTTGCTACCAATAATTCCAATTTGGTGGGGTTTGATTATACATCTGATCATTGAATCCTTGTGTTTGAGTTCCTTGCCAAGGCCTCCTAGAGATAAAATTGAGAGATTCTGTGGAATTTGTAGGGGTTTCTTCTTGAAAGACAGCTTTAAGACTAGGAAGTGAAGGAAAACTCTTGGTATCATGTTTTTCTGAACAAATGACACAAGTCTCTACTATTTTTGCATCCAAAGGGCACTCTCTCAAGGTATGCTTCATTCTACATTTGGGACAAAATATTGCTAAGGAATCAGATTCAGCTTTTTTCTTGTTTTGTAACTTAAGGGTGTCTATTTTTTCACTAAGACTCCCTAAAATGTCAGATTTGAATTCATCAAGCATATGTCCTATTTCTGCCCTACTTATTGTCCCAAAAGAAGACTTACTTTCCCTTGCAAGAGCAGGGTCTCTTGGTCCTTTTAAAGTTTTAGATTTCCCTCTTGAAAGGTTGATACGTAATTCAGCTATTTCAGGTAATGTGAGATGAGATATATCTCCTTTTCCCATCACATTAAGGATATCTAGCCATTCATCCCTAATTGTCTTCAACAAGAGAGCTTTCAAAGTATCTTGGTCTAAGCTTTCCATTTTTTCTCTCTTGTTGTTATAGTCAAATCTTTCCAACAAATATTCCATATTTTCATCCTCTTTCTATATCATTTTGAACACTTCCTCCTTATGGTTGATTGGCATACAATAATCCAAATACCTCTCTAGAAATTCTTGTTTCATATCTTCCCATGTCCTAATAGAACTATTGATTAAACTCATAAACCATTTCAATGTTGCTCCTTTCAATGTTGGAGTGAATAGTTTAAGTTTTTGAGCATCTTGTAAGTAATCATAGTTTCTACATAGGACTTCAAATTCAAATAGGAAGGTTTCAGGATCTTCACTTTTGAGTCCATAAAATTTTTGAAGGACAGAGGGTGAAATATTTTTCATAGTTGCATTGGTTTCTTCATCTACTATAGGAAACCCAAAAGAGCTTCCCATTTCCCTTCTACCTCTTCCTCTACCTCCTTCTTCACCTCTAACTCCTCCTTCTTTTGCACCTCTAAATCCTTCTCCTCTACCTCTACCTCTACCTCCTCCAAATAGTGTATGTTCTCCATTAAAGACTCCTCCTCCCCCTTATTCTGCCATGGTTGATTCTTCTGTGGAAGTGAAAAATTTTATGTCTCCAGCAGGGGTCCTTGGATCTTCTTCTAAGATAGGTTCAGTCGATGAAGTGGAAGGTCTCTCTGATGGAATATCTGATCTTAAGTCTTCTGGAAGTCTATGATCAGTATAATATGGAATGTAGGTTTGATTTGGAGGTGTGCTGCCTCTTGGTATTAGTGGAACAAGTGGTGTTCTAGGAATCAAGCTTCTGCTTCTTATAAATATACCCCTTAAGTCTCTTTATCGATGCATATCATTGTTTTTGGGAGGTAAGAAATAAGGCTACCTAGTTACACTTCCCCAACAACGGCGCCAAAATTTCTAGTCAACTAAGTGTTTCTAAATTGATATCATAAATTGTCAACCAGGGCTAGTAAATTGTTGAAGTGAAGTGCACCATATGTGCCTAGGTATCTTCTTCCTACTTCGTTGTGCTTAGTGTTTTTCTAGTGTTTTTGGTTTTTTGTTTTTATGCTAAGGGGAAAAACTAAATTACTAGCAAAGAGAAGTTACTGATCACACTAAAACATAATAAAATCTACTCTAAACTATGAATAGTACCAAGAACAGAGAATACTAATCCACATATTGTAAAGCTGCTAGGAAAAGTAACTCATAACATTAAACTTAGTCCAATTAATTTCATTAGAGGTATGTTGGAACAAACTGAGAAAAGGATTAGTTTGGATGTAATGAGGTTCTCTTAGTAAACAACAAATTAAAACACCACAGAGAAATCTTATTCGTTGTTAGAAATCTGTTGGAACATTTTGAGAAAAAGATCATCTGTAACATAGTAAAGAGTCTTATGCTAAAATAACTTATGACACTAGAATTAACTAATTCTGCAACTCACAATATTATTATTAAGTCTCATTCAAGGATTAGAGATTTCTTGGAACAACTTGAGAAAAACATTGTTTGTAAAATCACGAGAATCTCTTACATCATTGCAGAACAGTCAATAACTCAAAATAGTATAACTAATTCTCATTCATATAATAGTGATGTGTTAAAAGAGTTTGAGAACAAGAGTAGCTTATAAAATAATGAGGATCTTCTAAATCTAACTAACATGACTGAAATGCAATTAACAAAACTAAAATGCAATTAACTCAAAGTACTACAGTTAGATCTCATTCACGTATTAGTGATGTATTGGAACAGCTTATGAGAACAAGATTGACTATAATATTTGATTTAATTAAATGACATAAAACATGATGCAAGAGGATAAACTTAGAAAACTTCCTAAGTTAAGAACAAAACAGAGTTAAAGGTTACTTATCTAGAAAATATGCAAAGGCCTTTCCAGATAGTAGGGGCCCTCTACCATCAGATTGGCACACGAATCCTTAACACCTTAAAGTTGCTTCAGATGATGAATCAAAGTTATACTTCTTTCATTAGAAGAAAATGCTCAGAAACAGAGTATCACAATCTTTGAAAACTAAAAACAAAACATCAACTAACTGTTTCTCGGTTCACCGAGTTATTTTTATAAGCAACTGCATAGCTGAAATTGAGTAGAAATAGGCATAGGTGTCTTTGATAATCAAAATTGAACTAAAAATCCTATTGAAGACTCGTATTTTGCTGAAGACACCTCAAGAGTCCTTATCCTTATAGAAGTTTGCTTCTTGGTTTTAGCTTTGTCCACGTGCATAACCACTTCTAGATTTTTGCTCAGCCCTCGTGGAGGACAAGGAATGATGCAGGAGAGTTTTGGAGTCTAACCATATACTTCTCTCCCTCAAATGACACCTGTAATCTGTCAAAGCACAAATATGGCTACATAACATACGACTAGCTACAGAATGACTACATTCTATAGCTAAGTCTGCTCAGAAATCACTATGACAACAAAACCACAAAAGTATAATAAGTTAGTCATTGCATGTATTCTTAAAATGATTTTTATCATTCTTATTGATATTTTAGGCCTATAAATGATAAAGGATAAATGGAATGAAGTGGAGTTTGGTGAAAAGAAAAGACATTTTTAGGGCTCAACACTCATTACAATCAGAACTGTCACTAATAGTTACTTCCTTTCGCACCACATAAAAAATAATATAATATCCATGGACATGTGTAAATGAAATTGTTGGAGTTATAAAGGAAATATGGACATCTAGTACTTCTTTGATTCCCTAAAATTAGGTTTGTCATATGTTTGCAGGTGTAAATCCCATCAAGTCTTAACACTTGGGCTATCTAAAAGTCCCTTCAAGTGCTAAAATATAGAATTGGATATTCTTGTGGCTTGGTGACTTGAAACACTCCATCTAATCGAATCTCGCATCTTCTCAAAAAGAGGAAATCTGGTTACAAAGCTGAAAACTGGGCGGAATTTGCCTAGACTAGGGGCACACTCAGACATTTGTTTCTCCCCAACGGTGATACCTATGAAAAATATTAAAGAGATTATTTTTATTGGCCCCATGCTCATCAAAAACCTCTCTCATATTTTCAAAATTAATCTCCAACTCTCCACAAAATTCGCTGCAAAATCATGACCAAAACAGGAAAAATGGAAATTCGAAAAATAGGGCTGAAAGATGGCTTCGATTCTCCCAACTGAAGACACATGTAGAAATTTTGGGAGAGGTTTTTGTTCTTCAGCCCATGCTAAATAAAATTTTCTTCGTGTTTTTCAAAATTCATTCCCATTTTCCTGGAACCTATCTCTAAAATTGGCTGGTACAACTAGATAAAAATAGATTTTTTATTTGGGGAAAGCGGTTTTGAAGGAGAAGAAATGGTATTTCGGACCCCTCTAAAGTGGTAAGTAGTAATTAGGGGGGGAGGGGGGGCGGGGTTCTGAACTCATGATAGAATGACATGTAAGGGGGAGGTATTTTTGAAAACCACCCATTTCGTACCCCCTTGTGAGGATAAAGTTAGGATGGTAGGAGGGAGCTGAAATGAAATGTAGTTCATTGGATTAAAGTGATGGTGGGTGGATGATGTGGAAAGTGGTGGGGGATTTAACTCCATGATGTGACCTATAAATATTTTAGGATATAGTTTTATTTTATTTTTATATTTTCATTTCTTATTTTTATTTTCATCCTAAGCTTGTTTATGCATGTAATGACGAAAATGATGGAGGGGTGAAAAAAAATGGGAGAACAAGGGCATGAAGGGTCGGCATGGAGATGAAAGATCGAAAAAAATGGATGGAGGGGAAAATGGAATCAACTGATTCTAGCCAAGCCTGAGTAGAAATATTCCTATTCTTTAATTAAAATATTAAATTTATTTAATAATATATAATTAACTAATTGTATATCATTAAATCAAATTAATTTCACCTTGATCACAATGGATAACGTTGGATCCATGCAACACCAAAATGACAAATGCATATTAGATATACTTATTTTGCGGCATTCTAGAGCAGCGCTAATGGAATTTTTATCCCTCACTCCTTTTAAATATGCTCCACGAGGAATTTGATTCAGGATGATTTTGAGAATGAACCCCACTTTGCAAGATAAAACATTGTTTTCATCTTGCAAGCCAAACCAATATATATAATTCAGTGACCCTAATTCCCCTATAATTATAGGGTCCTAACAGTGGCTCCCTCTGGGGGATGTTGCCCTCCCAGTGAGGCAGCAGAGAACTGCAGATCTCTGAATCTGACTACCATTGCCTTGGTGATTAAGGCAATACCAATCTGCTCTACCACATGACTCCTAAAACTGAACACTTTATTCCTTTTTTCTACACATCAGACAAAACCTAAACTGTGTACTGCAAACCATCACACTAAAATCACTATTGCACCTTGAAAATTTGAGTGCTGAAATCTGAACTATGCTAAAATCAAAACTGAAAGAAATCTTAAGCTGACGACTGAAAAGAGGTCTAAAAATAAAGCTAGAAATATGCTCAGGGTGTTGAGCTTATTCACTCACCTACCTACTCTAGTCTTGAAAAATAATCCCATAAAATAATAATAATATTTCTAATGTAACCAGTTAAGCAAATGATTACATGACTGATTCTTGCTCAACTCTTTGAGGAGGCTGAGCAAACAAAATGACCACTTCCATCTTATTTGTTGTTGAACATACGGGTTCAACCCTTCCCTTGAATGTTGGAACAAACCGTCCATGGAATAAACACTCCTTCTTTCACTGATTCTAAGAGGTCAGCAAAGGGATCTTGGAAAAACACTTGGTACTGAGGTTTCTAATTGCCAACTTTATTCATGACTACTCTTTGTTCCAACTTTTCGGGCTCAGGATCCTTCTCAAAGAGAACATCTATACATTCATCATGATTATCTGATATGGCATCTTCATTGTATACCGGCATGCTGTCCTCAAGCAAGCCTGATATATCTTGACAGAGATTGCTGAATTCTATTTGAAATCCATCATTTTGATGAGCACAAGTACTTTCCAGCAATAAGCTTTCTTGAGGATGTACAACAACATAAGCTCCAATATGTTCTACATTTGTTTCTTCAAGAGGAAATACTTCAATACATAAATCAGCAATAGGACAAATAGAATGAATCTCTTGATTACACAAAAAGTGGGAGGCTGGATGCATGCTTAGAATTTGATTGATTTCTTCTTCAGTTAAAGGAGGAGGAAACCTTTGTTTTATTTGGAGAAAAAAACAATTATTTTATTTCCCTGGTGAAAAATGACTATTATATTGAATTTTTTCCTTAGTTTCATACAAAAGAGTAGGCAAATTACCATTTGTCTCTGAAGGTAGATCTTGTAAACCTACTTTCATTTCCTGATTGATCTCATTTTTAGCTATCTTCCCTTGATTATCATGATAGTTAACTTGAGAACAGAACCCATAAAGTGCTTCTAAGAGATCCTCATCATTCATACCTACTAGGTCTTCATCAATACTTTCAATTTATTGTATGAAAACCTCAAACTGATCACAAAAATCTTCCACTAATGAAAAATATGGGGAATGTCCTTTAAAAATCTCATAAAACACTTTGTGAAATTCCTTTAAAGAAAACAAGCTACCAGGGTATGAACCTTCATACCATTCCCTTGCTTTTCCATCTAATGTTTCCATCAACATCTTCATGTGGCAGTCCTCATGCCATTCGACTTTCAACTTCCATGAATGAATATGAAATTTAATGAGACACAACAAAGTGTCATCAACATTCTCATCTTGAAAAATAGGAAGATTTCCTTGCCAATTTAGCTGAGGCATTTTGTTTGGGAAGCGTGGAATGTAATTTCTGTTCTTGGGAGCATATCTCCTTGCCACTAATCCCATATTGAGCTTCTGGAGTCTCTAGTGAATCTCTATTTCTGGATTTTTCTGCCGATGGAGTCGCCAAGTGAATGGAAAAACCTTCTGGTGTTTGAATTTTGTTCACCATCAAAAGCCAAAACTAAACTTGATAAGTGTTACTAAGGAAAATAAACTCATCCCCAGTATGGTCACCACTATATTATCACTCCGTAATTTCTGAGGCTGAAGACAAAATCTCGGAGGCAACATCCAATCGCTTCAGGCCTATGATCTAGCCCTCCTAGACCTAGAGAGGGATCTCTCTATTAGATACATCTTTATTGGATTTATAATTTTAGGCTAGTTAATATAAGAAAAGTTGGGTTTTGAATTTGTTTTGGTGGCGATAGTGAGGGAAAAGGGCCATTGGTCAATGGATTCAAAAGGGCTTGAGCGACCAATTTGGAAAAGTATCCAGTATAAGTGAAACATGGCAATCTAGATGTGCTACTTTGGATCTTTGAGAATTTTGAATGGAGTATGAAAAGGAAGAGAATCTAAGACTCGGCAGAGACTAAGGAGCATTTAAGAATTCCTCAATCTATGCTTTGTGGAAAACATGAAGATGGTAAACACAGCCAGAATAGGGTGCTCTAATCAGCAAATCCTATTTGTCACAGTTTATGTTTTACAATCAGATTTGCAGAAATATAGAGAAATAAGAACAATGAATAAGCACTTTAAATAGAAGGAACTTGACCATTTAACACACCTCATGAATCCTGAACAAATTATCTTGTATTACTTTTCAAGAAGCCACAATATTACATAATGGGACTTAGTCCCTCATTTCAGATTCCCCCCCCCCCCTGCAATACTTCGAACAGTGAATCATGTAAGCTAATCCCACTAAATCATTAAAATCAGCACTATCACTAACAATTAATTTCTTTCTCACCACATAACAAAGAATATAATATCATTAGACATGCGTAAATGAAATTGTTGAAGTTGTTGCTAGTATGAATCTTGATTTGAGGTGTACGAAAAAAAACCACTTTAGCTGCACATAAAAAATAGCCCCAACGGCAGAAATGAATGCTAATATCTTCAGATCTATAGTTAGATGATCAAGAAAAGTCATGCAAAAATATAGATCTATGCATTAGAAGACATTAAACATTAGAAAATTAAGATTTACTCCATAGATCCAATAGACAAGGCAAGAATATATCCAATGAAATTTTTTATTAATGGCACCTGGGAGGAAAACACAAGAGGGTGTTCCCTGTTCTCCTCAATGGGATGGGTTCTTTTAAGTCCTCAGCACTTTAGATTTGGAATTCCTCTCTCTTGATGGTGTAGAAAACCCAGACAAAAATTGAAAAATATGGCTATGATAGTGGATCAATAGCCAGACAAAGAGTTGAGATCCAGAGTGATATTTAGGCAACAAAAGGTGACAAATGAATGGGAAAACCCTTCTATTTATAACAAAATATTGAGTCAGTCTAGATATTGGTGCATAATTAAAATATTATTAACCAAATCAAGATCCAAATTTTATGGAATATTTTATTATATTTTTTGGAGGTAAAAGGAATTTGACTTGAGTCAAATCCCCTTATTTGTAAATAATAAATAAATAAATGATTTATTTATCATTTTAAGGATATGGTTGTGTAATAACCAAACAAATAAAGATTTATTTAATTATTTAAGGGAGATTGAGTCATATTTAACCAAGAATATTATTTAAGTAATGTTTAAATAATTATTCTTAGAAAATAATAAGATAAATAATGATTTATCTAATTAATTTCCTTGTTTTTGGTTAAATATAGCCAGGAATATTAATTAAAGTGCTATTTAACTAATTATTCCTTGAGGAAAATCAAAAAAATATGGATTTATTTAATGTTTCTCCATGGAGTTTCCTGTTTAGACCATAAACAACTTAATAAAGGTGGTTTAATAAGTTATTTTTCATAGTGAATGCGATTTTACTTGGGGTAAAATTGGTCTTACTTGTTGTACATGGGTCCATCTAATAACAACGGATTAGATGACCAAACAATGGTGTAAAATATTTCCCCCCAGCATGCGAGTGCTAGGATCTAATCATATGACCGAAGTACGTTGTAAGAACTCAATCACTAGACAACAATGGGGAATTAAAAGGGAGAGGATTGTAAGATAGACCAAAGTGCTAAAAGAACTAGACCATGAGGAGGTGATTTGCAGGTGCAACAAGCCATTTTGATCAGTGAGTACCTGCTATAGGTGAGTACCTGGCAGGGGAGTTATACTTATGCCCGCCGAAGCAATAGTACAAACAATAAGGCGTCCGGAAAACCATGAGACAACATAATGTTGGCATAAACATGAGCCAGATAAATAACACGATAATGAATCCCACATACATATTGTGCCTAGGATAATAGCCAGGAATTGTACAATAATATCTTAGTACATGAGATATAAATACAACCCAGATGCCCCTGAAAATAGGAAAGGGCTCTGAAAATTTGACTGATACATGCCAACAAAATGGCACTGCAAGCAGCTGAGGTCGACATCATCAAATGTAAGGAGTTGCATCGAAGGCTGTAATGAAGAGGTCATCTGAGTGTGTGGGGGGCTACTTGTAGGGATACCCCCTCATGAGGGCTGAGACATCTCACACACACCCGAGAATCAGCGATATCAGTTCCTGCATCACTGGACCATCAAGTATATGGATCTCGATCATGCTATAAAGGAGCTGGAGTTGAAAAACAATCAAGTCAAGGGGATATGAGGAGTCCCTTTTCCTTATCCGAGGTGCCTAACAAGAGTGGAAGTTGGAAGCAAGGTACACTGCCCTCTAGACCTGTCTTCTGGAATGAATGAGTTGATGTCGACAGAAGGAGGTCTGTCATAGGTGAGACAATAAACGATCCTAAACTAAGGCACCAGAGAAAATAGTAGAGTGACTGGCAGACTGACACCAATGATGATGATGAAATGGGGGGGAATGAGTAGCAAAAGGACGACTTCCCTTGTTAGAGCATAAACAACATGGATGACCTGGCAGCGACTAACACAATATCATGGGGGATAGGGGACAATGGGACTAAAGGCCATAATGAGCGACACGATAGAGAGACCAAGGAATGAAGGATGGAGGAATATAGTGGGGTGCGAAGGGACTCAGGATAGACTCCATGAAAACAATGATGACTCAACTCGGATGCTCTAAACAAGGGTGACTCGATGGTGCTTCCACACAAGAAAATGGTCCAATGGGGACCATAAAGGCATGAGTACAAGATGGTAACTCATGACGAAAGTCAACACGAGTGTGGAGAAATATGGAGGCAACATGGTGCACCTGGTACGAGTGTTGCAAGTGAAGAAATTCGATTTTGAGGAAGGGTGAAGTGGTGCTTCATGGGAAAAATGTGTTCTGGTGAAGTATCAAATCACTAAAAAATAACAGATACCCATTTGAGGGTTCGATGAGAGCTTTGCAATGGTGTGGACGGTTTGGTAAATGCAGCTACGGTTAGATCGCAGCAGGCAAAAGAAAAAAAATGGGTTTCTCTTTTAATAAGGAATTTTCCCTCCAAAATAATTCATTTTCATGTGGAGATGTGGTGAATGTAGAGAGGAGAGAAGTCCCTAAATCTTACGGCGATCATAGTGGACAAACCAACCATTGGAATCGAGATCTGTTAATTGTAGGTAAGAGGCCTAAACCTACTCTTTATTTTCAGTAAATTAAAAGTTTAGATTAGGTCCCTAGGGCTCAACAATAGCTCCTCACTCCTCCTCATATCCGGGTGATACTTTTTGGGGCAAAAATTGTGACCTGGGTAGCAAATTTCGGGCAGAAAAGTGTGACCTATCCTAGGTTTGGGCCTAAAAAGTGCGACCTGGTAGGGAGGGGTATTTCTGTGTTGTTTTTTGGTAGAGCACTAGGATTTTGTGATAAGAAGTAGTCTTTATTATATGTATACTGACAAATATGATGTTTTCATGAAGATACAGCAGAGTTACAGATTAACTAGAGAGAGAGAGACCTGGGCGCATTACGGTCGGAGATCTAGGAGGATCAGGGTGTCCGTAGTGCTTTGGCCAAGTTTGGGGTTCTAGAGTTTGTGGAGAACCCTTTGATGAGAGCTAGGGAGCCCTTATTGGCCCATATGGTCATCTATTGGGACTCAGATCAAGTTGACGATCTAGGATATATATTTCTTTACTGGTTTCCCACCACTTGGGATGGTAGGGAATACTCAGCCAGTATTACCGCATGGCCAGAATATCATAGATTTAGTAGAGCACCATTGTCGGCTAGGTTTCCAAGTCAAGGGGACTCAGATACCCATCGGGGATTTGGAGGGGATAGAGACCGGTGTTGTGGTCACAGCGGTGCTGTGGATCCTGGGCAACCAGACACTCCATCACATCACAGGTGGTCAAATGATTCTTTTGGATAGTGTTTTGAGTGGGACCTACTATGGGTGGGCCTAGATAATTCATTCGTCATTGAAATCACAGTTTTCGCTATGTAAGTGGAAAATGAACCATGACTGTGCATATGGTACGGTTTTGTGTTTTTTCTTCTTTGAGAAGATCCCGACACTTTGACCTCACATACAGCTCCCAGATGGAGGCCTGAGAGAACCTAGGATGCGCCAGTGGGGGTGACTACTGTGCAGAGGAGGAGTAGGAGCAGTTGGATGGGTTTTTCCTCCTAATTTATTTGTTCATTGGGATCATATGCCACTGTATATAGACGACTATTCCTATAGTGGGATGATTTATTGTGGGGACCTGGATCTGCCACTACTGCCTGGTCATATATGGGGACCCAATGGTGAGTGAAAAATTTCTATTATTTTATGTGCATGTAAAGTTTCTATAATATTATATGTGGTACTGATTCTTTTACTTTTGGTATGTAGATACATCACTGGTAAAACCGATCGGATACATGGAACGACCTACAGTATCGAGGGCTGCAGGATCTAGTGGAGCAAGGGCACAACACAATGAGGATGCAACAACCCTTCTGGAGGATATCCATAATAGATGTGAGAGGCTTCCAACCGATGTTTCAGAATGCGGTTAGCAAGACTTAGATGACCAGTACATAGAGCAATGTATTGGTTTACCCTTGGAATGGCAAGCGGTCATGTGGCGCATGGCGATGGCCAGACAAGTCATGCATGATCTACGAGCTGCGGGGGCAGAGCCATTGGCTCGGGACCCTCCAGATAGTTATTAGTGTGTAGGGGCAAGTGGTGCCCCCAGTTTTGAGTTTTTGTAACATGCTATGGGCATGTCATATGTATCAAAGTTGATGAACTCTAAAAAAATTTATACGACACATACTATGGATATGCATCATTTTGATATTTTTATGTTATTGTCTTGTATTAAATGTGTGTGTTAAATGCCAATCCAGAATGTGGTTTGCAATGCTATCTACATAGTGATTTTGTGCTCTAGGTACATGACTAAAAGTAATGATTTCAAATTCATGCATCAAAAGCTTCACTCGTAAATATCTTCTGAAAAGGATAGGATTATGCACACGATATACACCATTCAATTACATGACAAGAAGCAGGGAATCTAAATGAAGATGAAGGTGGAGGATGCGATGTGAAAGGGCATCGACTAATAAACCTTGTACAACATCATATTCGGCCTGATTATTGTTAGCAGTACCAGTGCGCACACCATTCGAAAGAACAAGCGCATGCAAAGGGGTAAAAATGGCCTAACCTGCCGAGGCTAAATTTTGAGAGTAGCGACTTGCACCATCGGCGAAACCGATATAAGGTGTTAACGGGGATCCCTCTGAAAGGTGTCACAAGACAATAAATGGGATGATAAAGAACAATGTTGGCAACCTAAGTGCACAGTAGAAATCGAATGCACTCAGCGGAAGGGAGTGATTTGGGTAGGATGCTTCCCACATGCCACCGGTGAGGGGAAGTGCGGGAGCTACTGGAGGCGTAGCTTGAGCTCAAGATAGATAAGTCACCAAGGGTATGGATGATGGCATCCTATTTATGGGTAGGAAAGATGAAGTCAGGAGTGGACGTGGCTTCCATGATGTCGTCGTCACAACAGGAGGTGGAAGGATAGGAGGAAGGGAGACCACACGACGTGGCGAGGCTCCCTGACTCATCATTATGAGAAGAAAGACTCACATGTGCATCATCATGGGAAATGACATAAGAACGATCAGATAAAGGATCTACTGATGTTGAGCCCAAGGTGTTTGCTGAAAGGAGTTCAAGCGAAACAACAGGAGAAGATTCAGAGGGAGCTTCTATCGAGGGTCTCAAGGATGATGAAAGGTAGAGAATGGTGGCCGCATGCTCCATCATTTTGACATCAGGGGGGGGAATGTTAATCTGAGTGGTTAAATCCTCAATCTGGCCTACAGCATACTGTGCAAGCACGGGAGAAGTGGATTGACTCTGTTCAATATCGTACTCCCGAACTACCTCCAAAGAGGCACGTTAATGTGTAAGGCAAGGAAAATTATGGGAGTAATGGCCACAGAGACCACACAAAGCACAAGGGTGCTTGGTGTGAATATTCTTGATGTTCTTGGGTGCGGTTGATGAAGAAGCAGAGGTTTCAAGGATCGTAGACTAAGGGAACGTGACATTAATCATGGGCTTGATGCGGGGCAACTCAGGACAAGTATGGGTGGCATGAATGATGACATCATACAAATCATTGGGCTTTGGAGGCAGAGGAGGTGCAGGGTTAGTCGGGGCAACTTTTTCCTTTGAGGCCTTTTTGCGAGCTCAACCCTTCTTACCTGAAGCGGTTGCAATAGGAGGCAGATCCTGTTGAGGTGGCTGAGGCACTGTGACAATGGGAGAAGTCAGGGGGACTGGTTGAACTTGAGTCAAAGAAAGATAAGGTTCAGGTTGACCTGGCGGGGTAGCGGTTGGAGGATCAAGGTACCAAACTGGAAGCCCAATGGTCAAGTTAGGAAGAGAGAGGGTGGCCATGACAAGTTCCGTATAGATGCCTAGTGGAGGGACTAGGAACGGTATCTGACCGGAGGGGTAATGGCCAGGTGGGATGGCTCATAAATGGTTAAGACCTGGTGGAAATGACCTAGGAGGATAAAGAGGTTCATGAGTACCAACTGAAGGGCTAGGAGGATGAGGTCCAAGAGGCTGCATTGAAGGGCTAGGAGACGGCTGCGGAGGGCGAGCGGGCTGTTGACTAGCCGAGGTGGGCCTCTTGAGAGAAGCCCAAGATGATTGCATCATGCAAAAATTCAATGAGCTAGGATCAGAGATGGGAGGAAGAAGACCAGGGAATTTACCAAGCAAGGAGGAGTCCTTGTAGATGCCAGGTGAGACACTGGTCAAAGGGTCGATGGTTTTCTTATTGGCCACCGAAGAAATAGTGGACTCAGGGGAGGTTTGAAACTTTAGTTCATAATACGTCAACTGGTCAATGGTGACTATATTTCCATTATGGGGGAAGGAAATCTTATGGTCAACTGTGGAAGGGACAATATACATCGCATAAGTGTAGCTACGACCCAATAGAATGTTGTAATCTAAGGGGGCGTCTATTACTTCTATGTCAACACAAACCATTTTTGCCGCAAGAGTGATAGGCTAATTGTGAAATAAGCCAACGAGCTTGGAGGCGTGGCCATCCCACGCTCAGAGAGTGATCATGGAAGGAGCCAAATCAGGAGATCTAAGTTGTTTCCAAACTGAAGCAAACATCACGCAGGGTGGATGCCCCCTCATCAATAATGCACCGAGAAACGTTGGCATTTCGGATCTTGACTGGGATTTGGAAAGTGGCGGAAGCAAGGAGAGGAGGATTTTCTGACCATTCAACATCAAATACAATCAATCGATCATCGGAAGGGTCTACAGCACCCAAGGAAGATAGAAGAGCTTTTCATTATGAAGGGAAAGACCGGAGGAGTTCCAACGTTGAAATGGCAGCAGGGGACTGTGCCAAATCATTGACTATGCTATACGAATGGGTGGCTTTTCCAGAAGCAGCATTTCGGTGTAGTGGACCCTTAGGGATCCTGGTATGAACCTCTGCCCTAGGCTGAGGGATCTTCAAGGGGCCATTAGGTGTCGAAAGAGGCTCTATAGAGACCGAAGGATGCGGCTCGGGGATAGACGTAGGGGTAGGCTTGTTGTATTGACGGGAACGAGTCTGAAGATTGATGTATATGGTTGAAGGTTGATCATATTTCATCATGATAATATGGTCATCGAGGTACCAGACAGAAGAGGTTGGGTAATAGTGTGGTAAATAGGAGGTTGGGCAAAGAGAGGAGGCATGTTGTACCCTGAATATGTGCTACCAAGAGGGGAAGATATGCAGGAGGTGCTAGCCCCTCCCTGAGGAAAATCAAAGCCCATGGGAGGTTGAGCAATGACAACACACACACGGCACTAAGGAAAAAGAGACCGACAAGGGTAGGGAGGTGCTAGATCAACTAATTATAACATTGAAACAAGGGCAGAGAGGTGTAGGATCAATTGATTTCAAATTTTTAGAGTCTTTTCTTGGAGGTGTTAACCAAGCCCTTTTTCGCTTAGGATGTGTGTGTAAAAGTGTGTAAATTTTAATTTTTAAACCCAGAAATTTGTGGAGAAAGAAAAAATTTTGTTGTATAGTTGTAAATGAACCTGCAAATGACAGTATATAGGCCTGCAAAACAGAAAATAAACAGCTAATAATGCAATAATCTAAACACAAGAAGGTGGGCCTCTCAACAACAAATTTATAGGTCAGTGAAAAAACTAATCAAAACACACTAAAATAGCCAATAGATATTAGGTCAGAAGGGACAGGGATCTAAAGGACAAAATCTACTGGAAAGTGGTGTAGAAACAACAACAAATCAGAGGAATAATTGTTGTAAAAAGCAGTGGCGAAAGGCTATCTCCAGGAGGGAAACATATTGCACCCTAAAGGAAAACCCAAAAAAAGCTAAATGATGAGATTTGGATGGATAACAAGCTGATATGAAGTGGATCTAAAGATGAGCTATCGGATGAAAAAATTCCTGAAGACTCTTAAATTTCAAACAACCTGCAATAGCAAACACTCTTCCACAAAAAGTGGAGGGTACTGAAGCCCTAGGGGGTTAGGTTCCCACTTAGTTGAGTGAAACAGAACAAGTATAGGTCCAAAATGGGCGGAGATGGAGGTCAGAAAACCCTAAACAAAGGCTCAGAAAAACCTAGAAAACTTTCAGAAAAATCCCTGGAGAAAGTCCAGGTTGCAGTTTTTGACCTATTTTTAATAGAGGTCACACTTTCTAGGCTGAAAAGTACGTCGTGGAGGTCTAGGTCATAGGTTTTTGGTAGAAAAGTGTGACCTGCACTTTCGGCACTCTCGGCAGCAGGTTTCAGAAAAAATTGTCATCTCAGCTATGGCTAATGCCTGTCACTTGCACAATGGGTCTGAAAACACGTGAAAGTTAGAATTTTTATCGTTTTATGGTTTTATGGGTTAAAAAAAACATAAAGAATAAGAAAAAAAAGGGGCTGAAGAGAAATCCTAGGGTTTCAAGCAGCTATATATGCAAAGGGTCAGCAAAATGATATCGGTCGTAATGGTAAAACTGTGTGGAGTCACCAGTTGTTAGTATGAATCTTGATTCGAGGTGTACGAAAAAATGCCACTTTAGCTGCGCATAAAAACAACCCTAACAGCAGAAATGACTACTAATATCTTCAGATCTGCAGTTAGATTATCAAGAAAAATGCTGCAAAAATATAGATCTATGCATTAGAAGACATTAAACAGTTGAAAAATAAGATTTACTCCATAGATTTGATAGACAAGGCAAGAATATATCCAATGAATTTTTTTATTAATGGCACCTGGGAGGAAAACAAAAGAGGGTGCTCCATGTTCTCCTCAATGGGATGGGTTCTTGTAAGTCCTCAACACTTCAGATTTATAATTCCGCTCTCTTGACGGTGTAGAAAACCCAAACAAAAATGGAAAAATATGGCTATGATAGTGGATCAATAGCCAGACCAAGAGTTGAGATCCAAAGTGATCTTTAGGAAACAAAAGGTGACAAATGAATGGGAAAACCCTTCTATTTATAACAAAATATTGAGTCATTCTAGCTATTGGTGCATAATTAAAATATTATTAACCAAATCAAGATCCAACTTTTATGGATTATTTTATTATATTTGTTGGAGGGAAAAGGAATTTGACTTGAGTCAAATCCCCTTATTTGTAAATAATAAATAAATAAATGATTTATTTATCATTTTAAGGATGTGATTAAGTAATAATAAATAAATAAATGATTTATTTATCATTTTAAGGATGTGCTTAAGTAATAATAAATAAATAAATGATTTATTTATCATTTTAAGGATGTGGTTAAAAATTAATAAATAAATAAATGATTTATTTATCACTAAAAGGATATGGTTGTGTAATAACCAAATAAATAATGATTTATTTAATTGTTTAAGGGAGATTGAGTCATATTTAACCAAGAATATTATTTAAGTAATGTTTAAATAATTATTCTTAGAAAATAATAAGATAAATAATGATTTATCTAATTAATTTCCTTGTTTTGGGTTAAATATAACCAGGAATATTAATTAAGCTACTATTTAACTAATTATTCCTCGAGGAAAATCAAACAAATATGGATTTATTTAATGTTTCCCCATGGGGTTTCTTGTTTAGACCATAAACAACTTAATAAAGGTGGTTTACTAAGTTATTTTTCATAGTGAATGCGATTTTACTTGGGGTAAAATTGGTCTTACTTGTTGTACTTGGGTCCATCTAATAACAATGGATTATATGACCAAAAAATGGCGTAACAGTTATAAATGACATATGGACATCCGGTACTACTTTGATTCCCTGCGATCAGGTTTGTCATATGTTTGCAGGTGTAAATCCTGTCAAGTATTAACACTTGGGCTATCTAAAAATCCCTTCGAGTTCTAATCTCTGGATTTGGATCTTCATGTGTCTTGGTGACTTGAAACGCTCCATCTCATCAAATCTCCCATCTTCTCAAAAAGAGGAAAGACAGTTACAAAGCTGAAAACTGGGCGGAATTTGCTGAGAATAGGGTCTCACTCATACATTTTTTTCTCCCCAATAGTGATACCTATGCAAAATCTTAGAGAGGTTATTTTTCTTGGCCCCGTGCTAGTCAAAAAACTCTCTCATATTTTCAAAATGCATCTCCATCTATCCACAACAGTCACCACAAAATCACGACCAAAACAGGAAAAACAGAAATCTGAAAAATAGGGCTGAAAGATGGCTTTTATTCTCCCAACTAATGACACCTTGTTGGAGAGGTAAATCCCCTCTGCAAACAGAGGCAATCCCTACTAGCCCAGATCGGGTCTAGCAAAAACCGAGTCATGCTAAGACGCAGGTTCCTAGTTACAAAAGACCAAGATGTGATAAGAGGCCTACCTTAAGTCCCACGCTGTTGTTGCTTGCCGAGAAGATGGTGCTTCCGTCCTTCTCTTTGGCAGATCAAAATTATCCCACTTAGCATGTTCGAAAACCTGCACGTACATGAAGAAACAACACACAACATAAAACCTAATACACGGAACTATATATCAGTCAGAGAAGATATAATTCATAACATAAGACATGAACATATGAATGGAACCATAATCAAAGTCGTTTATTATTAATCACTACGAAAGAAAGATACAACCTAAGAATTGACGCTAGATCTTCCTTCGACAGGTCGACAGCAAAGTATGTCTCGGTGAAGCTTGTTTGGAATGGGACAAAGCTCTCTCTCTTCGGCTTTGGCTCTCAGAGGCTGTCTAACGATAGTCTCCTTACTACTGATTCAACTCTATTCAGGCTAGCTTGCAAAGGGAAAACGGCAAACTTATATAGATGGTAGAAGGGGATTTGGGATCCCTACAGTGGTGGGATTGGTCCTATCCTCAATGAAGCTTCCATGATAGTTGGAAAACCACTTCCCCTACATGGAGATCCGAAGCCAAACCTCCCAACTCATTTTAGAGACTTGTTTAGGAGTTGGTTGGAATCAAACTTCCGCCATTTATTTTTTTTAAATAATCCTTATTAAGCTTGGCATGAGTAATACACTAGGACAGAGCACTAGTTGGCGCACCCTCTTTGGTGGATTTCCCCCATTGGCGCGACGGCTGAACTGGATGGTCGCGCCAAGGCCAAAAGGCCTATTTTTAGGATTTTTTACAGCAAGTTGTCTTCAAAGGAATGATTGTCCTTGTTAAGGGGGATTCCATGAGAGTGGTTTCAGGTCATATCACTGCTCATAGGTCATAGAATAGGCCCTCCAATGTGCGGTATTGGGGATTGCAGGGACAGTGACAAATTACTGTGTAACAGATGCCCCCTAAAGCATGAGGCCCGAGAGAGACAGAGGGGTGAAATGATTTATGAGAAACGCATCCAACTGAAAACACTGCCATTGGAAAACCTGCGTAGACAAGTACAACTGACATCTCAAATGCATGATATGTGGTATGGGCACAGCTATCCATAATAGAGTATACAATAATCAAGATCTGAGGTATGGAAACAGCCATCCAGTAAGGATAAATAAGTAGACATAGGTTTGGTCGCAGCCATCCAATCAATGAGTCATGTAACCAATCATGATAATCCACAAAATCCACAGCCTAGATTCCAACAGACAAAATCTAGGGTCTTGCGCTCAATCTCGACCCAAACAGAGTACAATTTCTAGCATGTGAATGAGTGAGCTGATGTCGAACATGCAAGAACATTGCCTGATTACCAGCCAATGATGAAAGCTGTTAACAGACACAAGAGGTACCACCAATAATGATAATGACCCTCAAGGAGGTACAATCCACGGAATGTGAATAGTGAGATGGCGTCGAACACCCGCAGAATCATCCGATCAAAGTTCAATGATGAAAACCTTACGTCGAATGCGAAAAACCTTCCATTGAGGCATGCAGGCTCCAAGGTATCAGAAGGGAGTCTCTAGATTAGCTTCTTGGATAATGAGCCGAAGTCAACAGGAAGTAACCTTGATCGAAGGTGGGCCATAGTGTTTCGCACATCATCGACGTGAGACAGAGGAACATAATGTTTTTGAATCAAGATCAAATGAGAATCAGAGGAAGGTTGAAACTGCAGAGGTCAACTTCTCTTGAACATATCGGCGACACGAAAGTGGATTTGTCAGTATTTGACATCAAAAGATCAGAGGTCATGATGATGAGGAAAAGAGCAGATGAGAGGTCAAAAAGGATTACCCAAACCCATGGAGGTAAGCGGAAAACAAATGAGATGTCCCCACCCCGACACGAATGCAGACAAGTGCCATGTTCAAGAGCTACATACTACCAACACGACGATGATATTGGTTCCATTTTCCCCACCATTTCTGGCGAGTAATCCAATTATTTTTGAAAACAAGCTTGAAGGGGATAGCATATGCTTGTGATATAAGTCCATCCTTCGGATGAATCCAACCTAGTACATTTAATCAGCCCTAGGAAGGAGAAACCCAAATATCTCCATTAAGACAGAATCCGATGTCATCAGGTTTTAACGAGTCTAACAAAGGAAGAACTGAGCGTCTTTTCATGTTTAGAGAGTTTGAAAATATAGTGTAAAAGAAAACTCCGACAGTCCCTTTTCGTAAGTAGTTCCTCAAATTCGAAAAGATATAAAATTGTGTTTGAGAAAGCCTCCTAGTTGCGATAGGCTAGGGTATTCCTTTTTCGTAAATAATCTATCCTAGCCCAAAAAAGCGGTAAACATATACTGGGTAGATGTCATTTCGTAGCTAATTTAATGAGATCAAAATTAAAAGCGACTCAGAAATATTTTCATGTTTAGAGAGTCAGAAAAGAGCTGAAAGATGACTCCAAAAATGACATTTTCGTGTTTTTACCGAGTCCAAAAAATTATAAAATACAACTCGTATCACTGTCCAAGCTACAGGAAAACCTGTTGCTACACATAAAAGCGAGCGTAAAATCCATTTTGCGACAAAATATAATAAAATATTGGAAAAATGACTTTCAAAATCTAATTTTGACTTTGAAAAGTTATAAATATGCCAAAAATAGTAAAAACATATTCACTTTTACTTTTTACCTCGTGTGAGAGCAATAGTGAGCCTTTTGCTGTGCAAACTTGCGGCGACGATTGTGCTCAATCCAGTACATCATTTCGGTTCTCGTTCATTCCAGGTAAGAGACACTCTCCATAGCTTTGTTTTGATTCATTTCTTATAGATTTCCATTGTGTTTTTGGATCCCTGAGGGGACCTTTGCAAAATTAGGGCTTGGCCAATTGGCGCGGGTATCGAGCATGAACCCGCGCCAATTGGATCCTTTTTGCAAAGGGGTAGCGCCAGTTGACGCGATTTTCAGCAAAATAGTCACGCCAATGGCGCAACTCGAATTTCCGCTTAAATTTAACAAAATGTGAGCCAATCAGATGAATTTATGAGTGTTCCAGAGATCTAATGAGGTGTTTATGACCATGTTGGTGCAGATACACAACCACAATGGTGATCGAGTGGAAGGAAAGTGAGCATGGTGAAGAAGAAGAAATGGCCATGCAGAATTAAACATGCATGAATGCTCTCTGAAACTACAGTTTAAAAAATTTCTTCTTAACACCATGTTTGAGAGCACAACCTGAGTTACTGCAGTATTTGATCAACATTTGGGACGAGAAAAAAGAAAAATTTAGGCTTCGAGACCAGGTGTTGGAGCTTGAATTATCTGACATTTATTTCATAACTGGATTGTCCCACAGAGGTCCAGTGCCGATCATGACAGGCACTAGACCATCTGGTGAGAAAATGGCAATGGTGATGGAAAGAGTGTGCCCAAGGGCACAAACAGGATCAGGAAATGGGAAGGTTGATAGCCACACTGTTCTTGATCTAGCACTCGGGGTGGTACTCCACACCATTATGCGGTCTGCGGGGTCACAGGCACCGCATGAGGCAACTAAAGCATAGCTCCTACTAGCATCTGAATGCATGAACCCGACACTTTTTTATTGGGCCGCTGCCGTAACAATGAATATCAAACGGCAGCTGACGAAGTGCAAGAAGGAAAAATTGAAACATTTTGGGTACGGTTCCATCCTGGTGTTGTTCATCCTTGAACGACTACCAATTTTATAGGGCCAGTGGGCGACAGTCGTCGAGCCATCATTGAGGGAGCCAAGGATGGCACAATGGGCAGCACTCATGCCTAGATCAGGAGGGGGCCAACAAATGTCATGGAGGCTCGAGTTTTTTGTATGGCTACGGTGATAGCTTATCGTCATTGAGGACTGGCCCTATGCCAGTGCCGACTTCACAAGAGACCCATATCTTCCACTCTGGGAGGGGGATAACTGGGATGAGGAGCTGGGCAAAGCTCTATTTTATTTTATTTTATGTATTTATTATTTTTTTCTGATACATGCCTATTCTAACAAATAATCCTATATGTATGTAGACGTTGGCCCAGAGAAGCCCGCTGGGATCTCGCCCATCGCATGGAGGACCCCTCTCGCACATGATCCTCAAGCTGAGGGGGGTGAGGGAAGTGAGCTAGTCTAGAACCTAGAGGGTATCACCCGGGGGATCCCGGATTATGCTCGCCTAGCAGACGTCCCGATGGCTTACCAGAGGTACATTGTGGGGGCGCCTAGTCGCCTGCATCGATTACTGAGGCGATTGGTGCACGCGGTGACATGCTAGCATGAGCACCACGCTGATTAGTCATATAGGGCTTTTATATGCATATTTTTGAGAGACATGTTTTCTCTAGCTATTATTAAAACAGACATGTATATTTTTTTAAATTATGTTATGTACACAAACTGAAAACTATATCTATTTCTGGATGGATCTTTTTACATATGATGATGTTTTTACAAGTTGCGTAAATGTCTATCTAAAACCATGTTAGCTACTACATTTGTTAACGCATTCATGTGTCTGGGTATGTGTTCATATGTAATGTAATCAAAATTTCTTTCCAGTAAATGGATATGTATATACAGTCGTAAAATGGATGGGTTTCTAACTGAATAATGACCATTAAGTTGTAATACTACAAGCTGTGAGTCTAGATATACAAGAAATGCACGAATACCGAGGTTAATAGCCTCGTTTAATAATTCCAAAATAGCACTATACTCCATGACATTTTTTGTGGTAGGCCCTAGACAAACACCTTGCAAATTGACTAACTCACCAATAGGATCGTAGATTACCCAAGCTACTGAGGACAGATTCCTGGTACTGTAGGAGGCACCATACATGAAACGGACAAAAGGAGTAATAGACATCTGCCCAATCAGGAAGACCCAATCAGTAGAAAGACGCTTACAAAGCACACCACACCACATATACAAAAAATGAAATCACTCACTTACGTACACACACACCACACAAAAATATCTCAAGCGTAGTACTTTTTGAGGTACATCCCATTTCTAGGTTGCGCCAGAGGAACACCTTCATAATCGATTAGCTCATATGCCCCATTTTTTAATACTCGTTTGATGATATAGGGCCCATGCCACATGGGCTGGAATTTTCCCACTCCAATTTTATCTTGTGGTTTGTCATATAGGAGGACGAGGTCACCTTCAATGAAAGAACGTGGAGAAACCGATTGATCGAAGTGGGCTTTGACCCGATTTTTCTGTGCCTCAATAACCAAGGTAGTCAAGTGGTAGGTTTCATCCAGTCGTTCCAAATACAAGAGACCTTCTTCCTCTAGAGAAGTGTCGGGAAATAGTTCCACAGCCAACTTCAGAGAAGGAATTTCACATTCAACCGGGAGAGTCACTTTCACACCATACACCAATTGGAAAGGTGTGAATCCAGTCGCGCTCTTTACTGACATTCAATAAGCCTAGAGAGCTGAAAAAAATTGGAGATGCCAGTTGGATTTGTGGATACCAATCGTTCATTGAAGCATCGTGACCAATACCTTGTTTACGGCCTCAACCTGTCCATTCGCTTGGGGGTAGTATGGCGTTGAGCTATCATGGCGTAAGCCCAACTTTGATGTCAGCTCAGCCATCATGTAATCCCAAAAATGAGTGCCATGATCGGTGAAAATTTCCTGAGGTACTTCGAAACGCATAATAACATGGTTGAAAATAAATTGGGCAGTTGTCTTACCGTCGGCAGCTAATGTAGGCATCGCTTTGGCCCACTTAGTGACGTAGTCCACGGCAACGATTATATAAACATGCCCCCCAGTCGAGTCAGGGTTAGATTTCATAAAATCTATGCCCCCTTTAGCAAAAGGGCCTACGATAATGACAGGATGCAAGGGTAGGGGTGGCGCGTGCATCTTGCGCTGAAAGACCTGGCACGCATGGCATTTTTCGGATTGAAACAATACAGTACTTGAATATAGGCGACCAGAAGTAACCTGCACGCAAAATCTTCTGGGTGGTGGCATATCCAAACATGTGACTGCCACAGGAGACACTATGACTGTAATTCAAGACTCTCTCAGCCTCTTCCAGGGTCAAGCACCGGCGGAGCACAGAATCAACTCCGACACGATACAAGGTATCTCCTACAATGCGGTATGGTTGAGATTGACGTCGAATCCATCGTCGAGCATCTTTTGTCAACTCGGACCGGAACGTGGATGTTTGAAGATACACAATAATGTCACCATACCATGGATCACGAGTGCTGATAAGAAAGAGTGTTTCATCTGAGATATGATCCTTAGATTGGGATGGAATGGAGTTTTTCGGGAGAGAGAAAATAATATCAGCAAAAACCAATGATTTCATTGACTTAGCAGTGGTGAAATCTAAATCGAAATCCTGAAGGATTAAAATCCATTTGGAGTACTTGGCCCCTATAAATTTTCGAGATAGGATGCATGTCATGGGGTTGCAATCGGAAATCATGGTTACCATACGAAACAGGATGTAATGGCGGAACCGCTGAAAATCCTGAACTGCAGCGAGCGCCAACTTCTCGACGTGGGCATAGCGTGTTTCTGTGTTGAGAAGATTCTGAGATAGATAGTAAACTACGTGTTCATTTCCATCATCGTCATCTTGTACCAGAACCATGGCTATCGTGCTAAACGCAGCGGCCAAATAAAGGGTAAAATCACGATGATAGTTAGGAGGACATATCAACGGAGCATTAACGAGCAACGTTTTAAGCTTATCAAAATATTTCCGGGCAATCTCGTCCCAATGGAAGGGAATGTCCTGTTTCAAAAGTCATGTAAACCCCTGGCCACTTCCGCATAGTCTGGAATAAAGCGCCATAAGAAGTTGGCTTTCCCCTGTAGACTCTGCAGTTTATGTAACAAGGATGGGGATGGGAGGTTAATGATAGCCTCAACCTTGAGGGGGTCAAGGCGAATTCCATCTGTGGAGATGATAAATCCCAAAATACGACCATAATCTATGCAGAAGAAGCACTTATGAGGATTGAGCCTAATATTGTAACGTCTGCAGTGGAGAAAAATCTGGCGAAGGTGTTTAGGATGGTCCTCACACCGAGCTGAATGGGTCGGAAAATCGTCCAGATACGGCTGAACGATATGACGTATGTCATGGAAAGAATAGAACATAGCACGCTGGAAGGTGGCCCCATCATTTTTAAAACTGAATGGGAGATTTTTGTAAGAAAAAGTACCCCACGGACAGATAAAGTCAGTCTTATGTTGATCAGCGGGTAAAATATTAATTTGATTGTACCCGGAGAAGCCATCCATAAGGGAATAAATCTCACTCCCTACACATTCATCGATGATTTGGTCTATAAAGGCAGTAGGGTAATTTTCCTTAGGATAGGCCCAATAAATGTCTCGGTAATCAACACAGACCCATATAGTGCCCTGCTTTTTATCTACAGGGATGATATTTGAAACCCATTATGTGAGGGGAATTGGATAGATAAAGCCTGCGTTGAGAAGTTTTTCAACTTATACCTTTATAGCTGCAGCTTTTCAGGGATGCACAAGGCGTAGACATTGACACATGGGTTTCGCACCTAGGTAGGTGGGAATTTCATGCACGACTATACTGGGATCAATCCCAGGCATATCTTCATAGGACCATGTCAAAAAATCTCTGAATTCGAGAAAAAGGCTCGTATATACCTGAATCTCTTCGGGAGAATAGGTAACTCCCACGTGAATGTTCTCGACTACCCCCGGTTTGACAGAGATATCGATCGACATGGTTTGAGTGATATTACTTAGAATTCCCTCTGAAAGGACCTCATGAGTCAATATCAATGTTTGAAGAGGCGGAGTGGGAACTTGAGATGTGAAGTGCTCTAGAAAATCAGACATTTCCCCCAGGCCGGGCATGAACGAGGAACGATGATGTCCATCGCTCCATGGAAAATCTTCAAGAGACATCATTTCAACAATAAATTCATCAGAAGGGAAGGATTCTCTTAAAGGATCAGGCGAATCTACATCACCGAGCCAAGGGAATTGAGAATATATATCTAAATCCATGCTCGAAGGAGCATGTTCAGGAGGAGGAGGATCATATGAGGCGATGATTTCACAATAATTAATCTCAACTGGAGTTAAAGGCATCAATTCTTTGAAATAGGTCACCTGTTCAGGTGAAGGGATGATCCAAGGGTCATCTAACCTAGAGATCATATTAACTTGAATGGTGTGCGGTGGTGGTGCGGGAAAAATACCCATGAGGACGGGGTCCTTGAAAAGACCGGGTCCTACACTGTCAGGGGGATTTGGGATATGATCCACGTAAGGAACATTGTTCTCATAGGATGAGGTGAAGAAAGACAACTGATCAACAGTGATAATTTTTCCCTCGTGAGTAAACTTCAGAAGCCAAAAGAGGGTGGATGGAATGCATAGCATGGTGTTACATAGTAATTTGTCACCGCCCCTACAATCCCCATCTCACCCATTGGAGGGTCATTTCTGTGATGAATAAGTAGTGTCATGCCTTGCAAATACCATCATTGCATCCCTTGCCATGAGGACAACATTCCTTCTGTTGATCATTTCCTGAGCAGACCCCTAAAAACACATGTTTTTGCCTTGGTGCTGGTAGCCCATTATGTACTCGCGCCAATGAGGAAAATTAACATTAATCCCATGTCAGTTGGCACTCTATCCCAGTTAAGCACCCGCGCCAATTTTCTTATGGAAAGTTTTTAAAAAAAAAGAGGTGAAGTTTCGATTACAACAACTTCGTGGATGAGTCATGAGGAGTGGTTTCGACTAAATAACCACGACCTTCCTCCTTTGGCCTCTTGTTTCCACCTTATGGGGAACCTCCCAAGGGATAAGGCCTCCCTTACACTATTGTAGGGATCCCAACCTCCTCCTTTCCTCTATAAATATAGCCATCTTCCATTGATGAAGGGGCTGAATGGTTGAATCTCCAAGAACCTTCATAGCCTAAAGAATGCTGCAATAGTCCTCATAGAGCCAAATCAGTAGCAAGGAGATTGATGATTGAAGAGAGAGGCTTGTCCCATCCCCGAAAAGCTTTACTGAGACGTATTCCGCTGATGACCCGCCGAAGGAAGATTCAACGTCAGAGCCAAGTTATATTTTCCTTTGTATGAATTAATGATAAGCGACTATTGGTTATGGTTCCACTCGTATTGTTCATTATGATCATGAGTTGTGTCTTCTCTGACTGATACATAATTGCATATATTGGGTTTTATGCTTGTGTTTGTCATGTTTCTTGTGTGTGCAGGTGTTTGATAGTGGCAAGCAGGAGGATTGTGATCTGCTTGAGCAAGGAAACAAGAGAATTCTCCTCTCTACGAACAACAATGTTGGATTCAAGTTAAGCCTTCTTCACCATTTGGTTTATTGCAATTAGGAACTTGCACCTTAGCATGATACGATTGTTGCTAGACCCGATCTGGGCTAGTATGGATTGCCTCTATCCACAGAGGGGATTTACCTCTACAACAAATTGGCGACTCCACTGGGGATCATTGATTTGGAGTATTGTCTTGTCTTTTCGGTCAATTCTTGACTTTTCTTACTTGATCAGCTCTTTTGGTTCACCTTTTTCTGGTGTAAAACCCCTGTTCAGCCCCTAGAGGATCAAATCTGGCCTCTATTTTTCTGATTTTTCATCTTTTCATGGTTGGCTTCATTGGCGCGATTTCCACCCTAACAGTCATGCTAGTTGGCTCAAGTTTTCAGTTCATCAGTCACGCCATCCCCTGTCTGGCATGTATTATAGCCAGACAGTCGCGCCATCTCCTGTAGGTGCTAGGGTTTTCCCTTGTTCGGAAGTTTCTTTTGGTCAATACTTTTCTTCTGGGTTTGTTTTAGATTTTTCTTGAAGTGGTGAGTCTGGTCTTGGTTGGGATAAATTCTTTGTTTTTTCATTTTCAAGAATTGGCGCTAGTTGTCAGTGAGCAAGTCACGCCAGTTGGCACTAGTTGTCAGTGACAAAGTCGTGCCAATTTCAGGGTGTGTGAAAATTGATATTTTTTCCCTAAATCCTTTACCAGTGTGTCTTTCCCTTACAATATTTTCACTGTATGAGCATAGATTACATTTATCATTGTTTGAAATGTCTTCTCTCCATGATTGCTTGATGTAAAATGGAATGAATGCCTTGTTTTGATCTCATTCTTTGGAAGTCCTCTTTGTGTTTTGTCACCTTTTGAGGAATTTTGTTACAAAGTGTTTTGAAACAACGATTGCATTCTTAGTGTTTGTTTGCATCCCTTTTTCCTTCATCCTTCATTAAGAAGATTTGCGTTCTTTTAGTTTTTGTTTCAAAGTTTTCTTTTCATGCATTAGATCACATTGCATTGAAAAGTGTTTTTTGAGATTTATCATTGAACTTAGATTACATTGTTTAATGATTGAAAGCTAAAAATCCCATTGAGTGCATTCTCTTTCATTAAAAGCATGCATTAAGTAGATTCTCATTTCATCGAAAAATGCATTGAGTGCATTCTTATAATTTGAAAAGAAAAAGGAAATTGTGCATAGATTACAATTGCATAGTTTTCGAAAAAGAGGATTTTGCATAGATTACATTGCATTATTCACATCGTTGAATGTTTAGATTACTTTTGGATAGTGAAAATCATCTAGTTTGGAAAAGATTTCGTTTGCAGTGTTGTTGTTTGTTGCATCATTGTTTGAAACTCTTCCCTTAACTAGATAGCATTCATCAAACTGAAAGATGTCTTTTATCATATAGCTGCATATAGGAGATTTTGAGACATAACACTCGCTAGGGCCTATAAAATGAAACATAATTGAAGATTAAACATTAAAATACATCCAATTTACACTAAGGCAGCATTGGAACATTAACGAAATATTTAGAGGTCTAGGCTAGAGACGTGTTCCGACGTTTTTAAACCTAGTAGTTGTCGTTTGCCTTTTCGCTTTAGACAGCACTAGTATAGACTTGTGCTCCCCGTACTGTCGCATATATAAAGGGAGACCCCACTAGGTTTCTATCCTTTATCCATAGGAAGTCGAGTCTGCTGCCCTATACCTGTGATACACCGGACACAGCATTCGGGGAGATTTCCTGCACGTACGTTAAGTCCTTGGTTGATTTCTCCTTCATTTTGAAACCAAGGTGTATATTGCAGTTCATGGTTATTTGGTACACCCTATGCCTAGCATTCCTGAGCAGTCATTTTGATCTTATCTGACTGCTTAAATTTGAAAAGATCACCAAGCGCTTGTCCTTTCATGCTTGCTTCAAAACTGAAAGAGATAGAGTCACCTTTCATCCTTTTCTCGACTCTTAAAACATGAAACAATGAAGTTTATAAGTTTCATTGTGGTAAAATAAATCACCTGCGATCACATACCCTGTTAGAATTTGCTTGTTGGCTGTTTGATTGTGTGCCTTGGTTTTTAGCCCATGTGCGGTTCTGTGTTGTTGATGACAACTTTTCCGGAGTGCCCCAACAAAGGAATCCCCTCCGATGGGAATCCTAGTCCTTTTCCTCCTTTTGGAAATGTTGGCGCTCCTTACATGGCAACTTTGTCCCTTCTTGGGTTAACTGTTGGGTTTCCTATTTCGTTGTTTTCAACCTCTGTAGTCTCGAATGTCCTGACTATTTTTCAATCAGTTCCTCCGCCTGAACAACATTATGTTGATTCTAAGGTGGACCTCTCCCCTTCTTCGCCTGTTTCTGCGTCCTCCTCTTCTACTTCGCCTGTGAAAGTCTAGATTCGAGTAACCAGGTGGCTAAGAAGAAGAAGTTAGATAAAGGAGAGGCTAGCTCTGCAGCTATTGTGCCTAAGAAGCCTTCCATTGATAAACCTCCCAACCCTCCATGGAAAGTCAAGTTCCCTTGCATGTTGTGAACAGGAGACCATCTTCTTCGAGACTACCCTGGCATTTCCAAGGTGCTCAAAGTATGGTCCGACGGTCACCCGCCGTTGCCTTTGGCTTCCGGGAGTCATGTTGGGGGCACATCTTCAACTGGTGCTGGTAAGGCTCCTAAGAATCAGGGTAAGATCACCAATCCTTGTAAGTTGTGTGAAGGGCACCATGCCATTCACCTTTGTTCGTATATGGATGAAGCCAAACGAGTTTTGGACAACTCAATTGTTTCTACACCATGCCTTTCGGCTGGTTATAAACAACTTTCTTTGAGTCCTCCACCAGTTGATCTTATGGTTGGTCAAGATTCATCCTTGGTCGATCCCGCTCCCCCGGAAATTCAAATTCAAGAATCCATTCTCGACCAACCATTGGTCATGAGATCGGCTGAGCTGGCTTCGTCTTCGGTGCACCAAGTATTTTTCATTGAGAGTGGACCTCACACCCCTCAGGTTCTTCTTATTTCTTCATATTCTTCAGACTTGGAGAAAGATTCTCCTGTCCCTACATCTCAAGAAGTTGCTCCTCTGCCTCCCGCGATAGAGGTCCCAGAGGATACTCCTCCCACCTTCGAGACGGAGGTCATGGAGGATGCTCCTTCTTCTTCCGTAACACCAGGGGAAGACCATCTCGATTCGATGGTAGCCCCTCTGAGTAGTTTGGTCGCTTCCTTTGATTGGAATCGATTTGCAAGATATCGCCTTCCGTCTTATGTGCCTTTCAAGATAACAGTACAGGGCTTTGGTTTGGTTGAACCCAACACCATTATAGACGAAGGCACCTCTGTTAGTGTTCTATCCTCAACTACCTAGCAAGATTTTGGCCCACCGGCGCTTGCGCCTGTTACGCAGAATCTGTTGGCATTTAACAGAAGAACGAGTCAACCCTTAGGGATCCTTCCAAGGTTACCTGTTACTTTGGGAGGTAAAACTATCCATATGGATGTGATGGTTGTTCCAGGCCCCTTGGATTTCAATCTTCTCTTGGGGCGCGATTACACCTATTCCATGGGAGCACTTGTCTCCTCCCTTTTTCGTGTGGTATGTTTTCCGCATGAAGGAAGGATTGTGACCATTGATCAAATTTCATTCTTCGGTCCTAATGTGGCAGCTGGCCCGCCATCATCCCTTCCTGGTTTTTATCCACCCATTATATCTGCCCCACCATAAAGTCGGTATAAACTCTACATGTCTATGCTAGAGTAATGATACCATAGGTACGGTGTCTTTGAGGAGCATATTGGGTCCTGACTTCCAAGATGTTTTCCTTCCATCGGGAGTGGAACTCTTAGAAGCAATGACTTCTTTTTCATTATGATAAGGTTGTCAGAGCAGAGTTCCTTTTCTTGTGTCAAGCTCCTTAAAAAATGAAACAAGGTGTTCTGAGCATGGTTCTTTTCTTGTGTCAAGCTCCTTAAAAAATGAAACAAGGTCTTCCGAGTATAGTTCGTCTTCTATTTCAACCTCATTAAAAAATGAATTAGTTCCTGAGGATAGTTCTTTTAATGTGTCAACCTCGTTAAAACAATGAAACTCTTTCCCGTTCAATTCGAGTCTTTGATCAGATCTCGTAAATCCCAGTCGAGTATTTCTCTTGATCTCGTATTTGAACCTTCACTCCATCTACCTTTCATATGGACTGAAGCTTGGGGGGCATGTACCTCGAATTGAGTCACCATGCTGGGGGCATGATTACTTTTTCAAGCATATTTTGTTTCCGTTTCAAGCTTGTGTAAAAATGAAACTGATTTCAAGCATAGTTTATCTTTGTTCAAGCTTGTGTAAAAATGAAACTAACTTCAAGCAAGGTTTCTTGATTTCAAGCTTGTGTAAAAATGAAACCATTCCCATTTTACCTCTCGTGATTTCCATTTTATCAGCCTGTTTTGCCAGATGAGCCTTGTTTTTCTCACTCCATAGTCACTATCTGCTTGGCCAATCATATGCCTTCACTTGGTTGTTTTACCCCTTCCTGAGGAACCACTGTGATGAGTGGTCTTGTTAGCCAACCTCTTAACCTTTACTTGTTTTGAGTAGTTCCACCATTACCGAAACCAGTAGCTACCCTTTATACCACTCGTTACTCTAGGAGGAGTCACCTTTCAGCTCTTTTTTGACTCTCTAAACATGAAAATATTGCCGAGTCGCTTGTCGTTTTGATCTCGTTAAAGTGGCTGCGAAACGACATCTACCTCACCATATACGTTTACACCTCATTTTCGGTAGGATAGATTATATACGAAAAAGGAATAACCTTTAACCTATCGCTTTAGCGAGGTTTTCTCGAGACACGGAAAGTATGTATTTTAGATCGAGGGAACTATCTACGAAAAGGGACTATTGGAGTTTTCTTTTCCGCTATCTTTTCAAACTCTCTAAACATGAAAAGACGCCAAGTTTTTCCTTTTTTAGACTCGTTAAAACCTGATGACATCGAACTCCATCGTAATGATGATACTCGAGTTCCTTCTTCTTAGGGCTCGTTAAATGTACTAGGTTGGATTTGTCCGAACGACAAACTTATATGACAAGAATATGGTATCCTCTTAAAGCTTGTGTAAAAATATATAGGTACTCGCCAGAAATGGTGGAGAAAATGGAACCACAATCATTGTCGTGTCGGCAGTATGTCGCTCTTGAACATGGCACTTGTCTACATTTGTGTCGGGTTGGGGACATCTCATCTCATTTTTTCACTTGCCTCCGTGGGTTTGGGTGATCCTTTTTGACCTCTCATCTGATCTTTGCCTCGTCACCATGACCTCTGATCCGTTGAAGTCAAATACTGCCAAACTCACTATCGTGCCGCCATGTGTTCAAGAGAAGTTGACCTCTTCGAGTACCAACCTTCCTCTGATTCCCATCTGATCCTGATTCACAAAAACATTATGTTCCTCTGTCTCACGTCGATGATGTGGGAAACACTATGGCCCACCTTCGATCAAGGACACTTCCTGTCGACTTCATCTCATTATCCAGGAAGCTGATCTAGAGACTCCCTTCTGGTACCTTGGAGCCTGCATGCCTTAATGGCAGGTTCTTCGCGTTCGATGTGAGGTTTTCATCATTGGCCTCCGATCGAGTGATTCTACGGGTGTTCGACGCCAGCTCACTGATTCACATGCCGTAGATTGTACCTATAGTACCTTGAGGGCCATTGTCATTATTGGTGGTACCTCTCATGTCTATTAACAACTTTCATCATTGGCTGGTAATCAGGCGATGTTCTTGCATGTTCGACTTCAGCTCACTTATTTGCATGCTTGAACTTGTACTTTTTTGGGGTCGAGATGGAGCGCAAGACCCTGGATTTTGTCTGTTAGAATCTAGGCTGTGATTTTGTGGATTATTATGATTGGTTGCATGACTCATTGATTGGATGGCTACGACCATGCCTGAGTCTATTAGTTGATCCTCACTGGATGGTTGCGTCCATACCTTGGATCTGGATTATTATATACTCTGTTATGGATGGCTGCGCCCATACCACATATATCATGTATTTGAGATATCATTTGTATTTCGCTACGCAGGTTTCCGACAATGGTGTTTTCAGTTGGGCACGTTCTCATAAAGCATTTCACCCCTCTCTCTCTCGGGCCTCATGCTTTAGGGGGCATCTATTACACGGTCCACTGTCACACTTTAAAATCCCCATATAGCCCATTGGAGGGTCATTATACAGTGAATAAGTAGTTCATACATACAAATATCATTGCATCCTTACCATGAGAACAACATTCATGTGATCATTTCTGGCGAGACCCTAAACACCTCTTTTAGTGACAGTAGCCGGTGTGCTGCTTGTGCAATGGGAAAATTAACACTAAGCCCACGCCGATTTGGAACTTTGTCCGATTAAGCACACTTTAATCTTATGGAAAGTTTTTTAAAAAAAGAGGCGAATTTTCGATTACAACAACTTCGTGGATGAGTCATGAGGAGTGGTTTCGACTGAACAACCACGACCTTCCTCCTTTGGCCTCCTGTTTCCACCTTATGGGGAACCTCCCCAGGGATAAGGCCTCCCTTCCACTATTGTAGGGATCCCAACCTCCTCCTCTCCTCTATAAATATAGCCATCTTCCATTGATGAAGGGGCTGAATGGTTTACTCTCCAAGAGCCTTCATAGCCTGAAGAATGCTGCAATAGTCCTCATAGAGCCAAATCAATAGCAAGGAGATTGATGATCGAAGAGACAGGCTTGTCCCCATTCCCGACGAGCTTTAACGAGATGTATTTTGCTGACGACCCGCCGAAGGAAGATTCAGCGTCAGAGCCAGGTTGTATTTTCCTTTGTATGAATTAATGATAAGTGACTATTGGTTATGGTTCCACTCGTATTGTTCATTATGATCATGATTTGTGTCTTCTATGACTGATACATAATTTCATATATTGGCTTTTACGCTTGTGTTTGTCGTGTTTCTTGTGTGTGCATGTGTTCGATCACGGCAAGCGGGAGGATTGTGATCTGCTGGAGCAAGGAAACGGGAGCGTTATCATCTCTACGAACAAAAATGTTGGATTCAAGTTAATCCTTCTTTGCCATTTGGTTTATTGCAATTAGGAACTTGCACCTTAGCGTGATACGATTGTTGCTAGACCCGATCTAGGCTAGTAGGGATCGCCTCTGTCCGCAGAGGGGATTTACCTCTACAACACATGGCGTGAGTCCAACTGTGACCAAGAAGAAGATTGTGGTTGTGCTTGGCATGAACCATTTCTACTTCTACGTTGACCGTCTTACCTTGTAACGTGATCAGAAAACTCTCGAGAACACCCAGGGGTTTAGATTCCCGACCATCAAATGCCTATAGGGCATTGGGAGACGAAGTAAGAGCTGGAGAGCCAATGGCTTTCTAGCAGGCAGATGACATAACACAGGTTGAAGCACCTTCATCCACAACATCTTTGTGGATATTGAGGCCGTTGATCTCAACTTGTATAACAAGAGCGATTTAATGTGGAAGTCAGGGGACAAAATTTTCTAGGTCGAAGGTGAGAAGACTGGAATCGGCTGGATTGATTCCACCGATTGCAGACAACAGAGCTTTCTGTTGTGATGGGAAACTTTGAAGCACTTCCAATGTAGACATTACAGAAGGCACCTATGCCAAGTCCTCAACAATGCTGTAGTGCTAAGCGGCACGGGCGTTTGGGTTATAGGAAGACTTTCACAGAAAACCTTTAGAAGGTGGCCTCACAATAGGTTCAGTGTTGGGCTTCTCAATTTCTAAAGGACCAGAGACAAGTGGGAGAGGTGGGAAATCAATGAATTCCTTCCTAGCTGCCTGGCGTGATCCAGCATAATCCTTCGAATCCGTAGCAATTGAGACAGGTGCAACATCATTCATCATAAAAACTTAGGACCCAAATGGTGCAGATGGTGGGGGCTACTCAACCATCTGGGTCTGTTGAGACGGGAATGGTTCTTTGAGAACTTACGGAGTACCTTTGGAGCCCTTCAGAATCTTACTAACTTCAGATCGTCAGGGACAATATTTGGTATTATAGTCTCCTTCATAGATAAGGCAGGGGTACTTCAGTTTGCATTGGGAACCATCGTCAACACGAGGTTTAGAAGACTCTGGTTTCAGGGCATCGGGTTTGGATTTTCCTTTACCCTTATTCTTTCCTTTGGAGGCCTTTTTCATAGGATTAGCCTGAACGGCATTGAACTCCACAGTTTTACCATAATCCAGAGGGGCGGGAAGAGAAAAATTATTGGAAGAATTAGACTTCTGCTTCCCATTAGAGGACTTCCAAGAAGTCTGAGAAATGGAACCAATAACACCGTCCACTGATGGGGTAGCTGGTGCTTTAGAGGTCCCTAGCAACGGGGCATCAGTGAAGATATCATAGAGCATGCTGGACTGAGAGTACACTAGATCAAGGTATTGGGCACGAGCGATGGCTTATTCTTCGATCACACATACCCCCATAGAAATATCTTGAGTGATATTTCTAACAAAGGAGGTAGTGAACCAATGAGTTAGTATTTGATCACGTATATCAAACTTGATCAGTCTATGACGACGTTGCCACTCATGAATATGATCAAATATGTGGGTGTCTTTATCCTGCTTGAGAGAAGTCAGGAGATGTGTCCCGGCTTCGTAACGAACCAGTAACTAAAAATGCATCAGAAAATCCATAGCTAACATATTGAAGTCTTGAAAGATACCGTGGGGTAATTTGATGTACGACTTAGCAGCAACATCGGTAAGCGTGCACTGGAAAAGACATAGACGAATCAAATCATCCACCCAAGAGTTTGACGAACACCACAGATGGTAGGTCATGACATGAGCTTGGGGGTCCTCTCCAGCTTTACCTTAAAACTTAGGACAGTCACTGTGCACCTTGGTTGGAACCGAAGGCCAATAAGGATTGTGAAGAATCGGGTCATTGGTCAATTTAGAAACATCTGACAATTCCAACATAGCAAGGAAAGGTAACTAAGGATTGAAAGGCATACCAGGCCCTCAATAAGGACCTGTACCTGTACTCCACCTTGGTTGAGCATAAATTTGCCCCCATTGGTTCTGTCCTGGGGGATTCTGGCCATAGGTGGTATAAGATGTATAGTTATATTAATACGGTTGTTGATAACCAGTGTATGGGGGTTGATAACTGGGGAATGGACCCTGATTATATGTCGGCCTCACTTGAGCAATATATGGATTTGACTGCTGAGTATAGGTATAGCCTGGTTGTTGAAGATAATAATTAGAACCTTGGGGCGGGTTGTTAACTAGTCGAGATTGACCTTGACGATAATAACCGCCTTGGGGTTGAGTGGGTTGTTGGTAAGTGGGGCCCTACTGAGCCTAATGAGTTGGGTGCGGAGGTGGATTCGGCTGTAGCATAGAGTAAATTGGATATTGAGCAGGGTTGAAAAGATGTGCAGGCTAGCCTAGTTGGACAGGTTGACCTGGCTGAGTGGGCTGCCCTAGTTGAACAGGTTGACTCGGGTGAACAGGTTGTCCTGGTTGAACAGGTTGACCTGGCTGAGCGGGCTGCCCTGGTTGAACAAGTTGACCCAGGTGAATAGGTTGTTCTAGTTGAACAGGTTGACCTAGATGAAGAGGGACACCAGGCTGCCCCGAATGAGCCGGTTGGCCTGGTGGCGGGATAGGGCTAGGTTGCGGCTGATAACTAGTTTGACCCGTAACATGACCATAAGAGGGCCCTAGCTATGCAACATTTGGACCAATAGGAAACTGAGGTTGCATAGGTTGCACTATAAGTTGAGAGGGTTGGATTTTCCCTCCAAGACCATAAAACGATCCCAGTTGGTACCTCGGTTGACCTGTGGGTCCTTGAGGTTGCCCTGGTTGGACCAAAGGATGAGGCTATATAGGTTGACCTTGAGGGTTGCAGGACTGTCCTTGCGTACCGTATAACAACCCCTACTGGCGCAAAGGTTTCCCCTGTAAGGGTTGTCCTTGCGGGTCATATAGATAACCAGGCTGGCCGAAGGTTGGCCCTCGAAGGGTTGTCCTTGTGGGTTGGAAGGTTGCCCAGCCTGGGCAGACAGAAAACCTTGAACATACTGATAAGCCTATGGAACAAGAAAACATAGAGAGTTTCCTTGCTCATCGTATTGATATGGAAAAATATAAACGGGTGTACCATCCTGTGCATAATGAGAAAATTAAGGACAGTTGGGATCTTGGGAGGATTGACCAACATTGGAGTTCGACTACTGTAGAGACAACCGATACTCCTCAGCAGAGATATTCTCCAGAATAACAGATGCTATGTAGACGTCTTCAGGAAGTGACACGGTCCTGACGGACTGAGTAGTAACAACGGGTGTAGATGCAACTACATAGACAGTAGGCCTAACAGGTACTGATGTGACCTGAGGAGATGACATGAGCAGTGTCCTTGGAGACATCCCTAACAAAGGAATACTTGGCCTCGTAGACGGAGTTGATACTCCCATAGAGGCGACAACGGCCACAATCTGACTTAAGGATCTATACCCCGCTAGAAGCGAAGGACCAGGCGAAGACATGACAGATAATTCAGGGTTGTTTTCTGGGAATAGCTGGTAATATTCACCATATGTACGGATTTACTCACTAGGAGAAGGACTGGATGAGACCATATTTGACCCTGCTACTAGATCTTCTAAAAGACGGCGAGGACTAGGAGGGATAATAGCAGCTAAAAAAGGCGAACCCGATGTAAGAGGAGGGAAATATTCCCCTACTCCAAATCCAAACCAAGCATTGGAGGGCCAATTGAACTCAATTGGTCCTCCAAAGGGAAGCTCAAATAGAACCGGTCCCCCTTCAGGAAACTCGGAGACAATGGGCTGCTGAGGTTCAGCAGAGGACTGAGAGACCTCTGATGAATCGTCTATGTAAGGACTACCAGTAGACAAAATTGAGGGTTCTGCCACTGTGACAGTAATGAAAAGAGGAAGAGATCAAACAAAAGCACAAGGGCTAAAAACCAAGGCACATAATCAAACGGCCAACAAGAAAACTCTAAAAGGGCATGTGATCGCTAGTGATTTTTTTTACCACATTGAAACTTAGAAAATATATCGTTTCATGTTTTAAGAGTCGAGAAACAGAAAAAAGATGACTCTATCTCTTTCAATTTGGAAGAAAGCGTGAAAGGACAAGCGCTTGATGATCCTTTAAAATTTAATGAGTCAGAAAAGATAAAAATGACTACTCTGGAACTCTAGGCAAAAGGTTGTACCAGAAATCCGTGAACTGCAATATACACCTTGGTTTCAAAAAGAAAGAGAAATCAACCAAGGAATTGACGTACGTGCAGGCAATCTCCCCAAATGCTATGTCTGGTGTATCATGGGTATAAGGCGATGGACTCGACTTCCTATGGATAAAGGATAGCAACCTAGTGGGGTCTCCCTTTATATACGCGACGGTACGGGGAGCACAAGTCCGTACTAGTGCTGTCTAAAGCCAAGAGGCGAATGATAACTACTAGGTTTAACGACACCGGAACACGTCACTAACCTAGACCTCTAAATATTTCATTAATGTTTCAATGCTTCCTTAAGGTAAATTGAATCAATTTTTAGATTTAATCTTCAATTATGTTTCAATTTTCAGGCCCTACCGAATGTTATGTCTCAAAATCCTCTAAATGCACACTACATGCCATAATATATCACTTTTTTCGATGAATAGCTAACTACAGGAAGGTTGAGAGCTTTCACACAATAACAAAATGATCACGAAACAACCACTAGTGTCTCTAATGCACGCTAATGAAACTAAAACCTTTTCCTTCATATTTATATAACACTAATAACGCAGAAAAGTTATCAATTTTCACTAACTAATCAAAAGCAAAGAGATTTGTTTTTTGTATTTTCAATGTTTTAAGAGAAAAATGCACTAAACAAAATGAAAACTAATGGAAAGATCAATTTGAGAAATGATAGCGAAAGAGTAAAGACAAGCAAGTTCACTCAACACAAAACACACAATCAGACCTCAAACTGATAGATAAACCCCTCACTTCAAAGAGGAATCCCAAAACTCATACGAACCGTGTAATCTAGGCTCGAAACGAGACAAAGCGAAATTTGAATGAGAAAGAAGGTGATCACTCAAATAACGCAATAAAACAATGGAAATCCACCAGAAGAATGCAAAGAAGCAACAACGAAATTGACTGGACAAATGAAAACCAAAAACTCCCACGGGAGGCTCAGCACACTATAGCACCTAGATGCTCTAGGGCTAGAATGTAAAACCGATGGTAGAGGGAAAAAAACTGGAGGATAGAGGTCACATACAGTCAATCAAGGCTTCATGACACTCATGCAATAAAAAAAAGACACCAAAACCAAAAATCAAGGTCAGAAGGCTCAGAAAGAAGCAAACCCTAGCGCCACACAGGATTAGCGCAACTATCTGGCTGCAACCAGTGCCAAAATAGGATTGGCGTGGGGGCTAAACTAGCAACAAGCTCCAGTTGGCACGACTATCAAGGAAAAAACTGTGCCAGTCAATTTTACTAAGGAGAAAAACAAAAAGGAGCAAACAAGGAGCAGATCAGGTATGGTGAGGCTAAACAAAGATTTAACACTAGAAAAAGGCAAACCAAAAGAGCTGATCAAGCAGACAAAGACAAAAATCAACCAAAAATACAAGACAAACTCTAATCAATGTCTCCCCAGTGGAGTAGCTAGTTTGTTGAAGAGGTAAATCTCCTCTATAGATAGAGGCGATCCCTACTAGCCCAGATCGGGTCTAGCAACAACCAAGTCACGCTAAGACACAGGTTCCTAGTTACAAAAGACCAAGATGCGACAAGAGGCCTACCTTAAGTCCCACACTGATGTTGCTTGCCAAGAAGATGGCGCTTCCATCCTTTGCTTTGGTAGATCACAATTCTCCCACTTAGCATGTTCGAACACCTGCACGTACATGAAGAAACAACACACAATGTAAAATCTAATACATGCAACTATATATCAGTCAGAGAAGATATAATTCATAACATAAGACATGAACATATGAATGGAACCATAATCAAAGTCGTTTATTATTAATCACAACAAAATAAAGATACAACCTCAGCTTTGACGCTGGATCTTCCTTCGGCGGGTCGATAGCGGAGCACGTCTTGGTGAAGCTCGTCGAGAATGGGACAAAGCTCTATCTCTTCGGCTTTGGCTCTCAGAGGTTGTCTAACGATAGTATCCTTAGTATTGATTCAACTCTATTTAGGCTAGCTTGCAAAGGTAAAATGGCAAGCTTATATAGATGGTGGAAGGGGAGTTGGGATCCCTACAATGGTGGGATTGGCCCTATCTTCAAGGAAGCTTCCATGATAGGCGGAAAACCACTTCCCCTACATGGAGATCTGGAGCCAAACCTCCCAACTCATTTTAGAGACTCGTTCAGGAGTTGGTTGGAATCAAAATTCCACCATTTATTTTTAAAAAACAATCCTTATTAAGCTTGGTGTGAGTAATACACTAGGACAGAGCACCAGTTGGCGTGCCCTCTTTGGTGGATTTCCCCCATTGGCGCGAGGGCTGAATTGGCTGGTCGCGCCAAGGCCAAAAGGTCTATTTTTAGGATTTTTTACAGGAAACTCTCTTCAGAGGAATGATTTTCCTTGTCAAGGGTGATTCCATGAAAGTGGTTTTAGGTCATGTCACTACTCACAGGCCACGAAATAGGCCCTCCAATGTGCGGGACGAGGGATTTTAGGGACGGTGACAAATTACTGTGTAACACACCTATAGAAATTTTGGAAAATATTTTTGTTCTTCAGCCTGTGCTAAATAAAAACCTCTAACGGTTTTTCAAAATAAATTCCCATTTTTCCAGATTCTCTCTCTAAAATTGGCCAGTAAAACTCACTAAAAAACAATTTTTTATTTGGGAATGCGGTTTTGAAGGAGAAAAAATGGTATTTCGGATCCCCCCTAAAGTGGTAAGTGGTAATTTTTTTTGGGGGGGGGTCCGAATTTATGATAGAATGACATGTAAGGGGGGGGGGGGGGGGGCATTTTTGAAAACCACCTATTTCAGACCCCCCCTGTGAGGATAAAGTTAGGATGGTAGGGGGGGGGGAGGGCCAGGCAAAATGAAACATAGGTCGATGGATAAAAGTGATGGTGGGTGGATGAGGTGGAAAGTGGTGGGGGTTTTAACTCCATGATGTGACATGTAAAGCTTCTAGGATATAGTTTTCTTTTATTTTTATATTTTCATTTCTTATTTTTATTTTAATCCTAAACTTGTTTATGCATGTAATGACGAAAATGATGGAGGGGAAAAATCAACCGAGCCCAACCAAGCCTTAGTGGAAATATTCCTATGCTTTAATTAAAATATTAAATTTATTTAATAATATATAATTAACTAATTCTATATCATTAAATAAAATTAATCTCACCTTTCTCATAATGGATAAGGCCGAATCCACGCAACACCAAAATGACAAAGGCATATGAGATATACTTATTTTGTGGAATTCTGGAGCAGTGCAGATGGAATTTTTATCCCTCACTCCTTTTACATATGCTCCACGAAGAATTCGATTCAGGATGCTTTTGAAAATGAACCCCACTTTGCAGGATAAAACATTGTTTTCATCCTGCGAGGCAAACCAATATATATAATTTAATGACCGTGATTCCCCTATAAGTATAGGGTCATAACAACATCAAAGGTGGGAATACTAAATTTCATGGTTTCTCTTGATTCCATCTCCCAAGAAACATAAATTCCAAGGACAAGGGAAGAGTGGTTTAAAGCCACCAAATTCATATTGTAAAATTGTGATGAGCTCCTGAAGCCTAAGCACATAGGAGGAGGCATCACCTCAGGGATACCAAGAATTTGTCTCAAATATAATTATTCCAAAATCTTGCTAGTGATTCAAAATTATTTAACATGTGAAGGGAGGTTTCACATGATATATCAGTACCACTTCAAACTTTTACTCCATTTCACTAGTAATCAACTTTTGGACCTTCCATTTCTCCTATTCAGAAGCTTAGACAAAATTTCAGATAAAATACAAGCTAGGCCTGAGAGTAGTGAAACCTCTATCTTCCACCATGGATTAATTAAGTTTTTGTCTATGGAATATTTGAAAAAATTAAATCGGTATTAGGCCACATTTCTGTTTTTAAGTGGTTATTAAGTGGATGTGTTGACTCCTAAGAAAACACTCAAATCAAAGACCAACCCTTATAGTAAGAATGATGAGCCTGTATCTAAAGAAGAAGGTGGACAGGAAGGAGAAATGTAGCCAATTACAGAGATCATGGAGGTTCAAATGGAACATTTGCAGAAAGTAGAGATACCTCAGCCCACACCTACAAGCAGCAAGCCTAAACCTAGCAAAAAGATCAATGGGAGAATCATTAGGATCCAGACAGTGGGAAAAGGTAATTTTGAAGATATTTTACAAGCCATAGATATAGAAGAAACCCCTGTGGTTAAAGCAGTGGAGGTCAAAGAAAGTAAGAAGAAGTTGAAAGGCCCTACTGCTAAGAAACTTGGCTTTTCCAGTGACGATGCAGGTTTTTTCTTTAAACTAAGAAAGCCTCTCACTATATTGTAGCTTTCCAAAGGTATCAAGGCTAATAAGAAGCCTGAAGAGATAGAAAGGGGAAAACAACCTATTGTAGAAGAAATCATAGACCTATACCCAGCAAAAGAATAAATTATCAAGAGAGGAAAGGCAAGGAGAAGGTCACTAAAAAATCTGAAGTGGAGCTTTTAGGGGAGAAGTTGAGGGAAGCTAGGGAAGATTTCATTTAAACAAAGCTGGAGTTATAAGAGGCTAAGCAAGAAAGGTAGATGGTAGAGGAGTTAAAGGAGAAAATTAATGAGTAGATTACCTATTATGATGAAGCCCTAACAAATGCTGAGAAATTGTAAAAGAGAACCCTCCCTTTACACAGAGTGATGAAGCACACAAGGAAAAGGAAAATATGGTTGTAGGCAGAGAGGAAGAAGCTCAAAGGCCAAGTGAAGGAGATGGAGGTGCAAATGGAAATGGTACAAAAATAACTCAAGAAAAGGGCTTGAAGATGACAGTGATAAATGAACATGTTGAAGGTGAAACCATTATTTCTTGAAGGGGGGTAAAATACATTTTAAAATATTTTTTCCTCATTATGGCTCATCGTTTACATAGAAATGAGAAATTTTGAAGAATAATTTGGAAAATTTTCAAGCCTGCTATGTAGTAGGAAATTTCATAGTGTACTCCGAGCTTAAAGCCAAGAAAAATCTATGAACTCGATGAAGATGTTTTTTTGGGAATATATGTCAAGTTTTGTCACAAGTAAGGTAGGTGAAGGAATTTTTTAAGTGTTTAGACCCACCAAACATCCTCCAATCAGCAAAGAGGTCAAATAATTTGCAGATATGGCCAAAGTAGAAAATGCTACGAACTCTCACTATGGACTTTCCTAGAAGTCCTATGTTTTTGCAGCGAGGAGGAATTTTGAACATTTTCAAGCCTTAATTTTTTTTTTTTGGAACAGGTCAGCCACCTAGAAGGGTAAAAAATAATTAACATATTTTTTGGTTGAAGACACACTCATCAAAAAAGTTGATCAAGCTACCAACTCATCATGGAAACCACATCATCAAATATGACATCATCTCCTGAAAGCCCAGAATATGGACCTCTTACCTTAGTGGGGGTGTTTATCATTCATTCATGGTCATTGCCACCTCATGCACATGATATTTTCGATGTATATCAACAAGCATGGGGCTTTTAAAGTTTTTTAAATGTAATAAAGTGTATTAGATTCCTATTAGGTTACAAATTCCTAAAAATAGGAGATCTCTATTTTCTCTCCTTGTAGCCTTCTTTTTGGTTAGTCAAGGTGTCATTAGAGGTATTCGAAGGTCTAGCCTTGTTGGCAGACTCATTGTAAAGGTACCTAAATATATAAATAGGCAGATGATAGATGGAGAGAGGGTTGATGGATGTTATATTGAGGAATACTATTGTAAATATTTTTATGAGTAATATACAGTGGCAGCAGACTTCCTTTCTTACCTGAGATTCATTGGTATTCTTATATGTGTTTTTCTTATATGTTATGTTACTCTATCTTTAGTATTCTAGTTGTGTGATTACTTGTAATTCATGGTCAACATGCTCCAACTTCCTTTATGCATCTAGTATTTTTTAAATGTTATGTTTCATTGGAATACACATGCCTTAGCTTCCATGAGAAAATTTTCATATGTCTCTAAGTTTTCATACTAACTCCATATTCCCAATAGTATTTATTTGTTTGCATATTTCACCTACACAAAAATACATTTAATGAATTTCTGAGTTAGCCATTTTTTGATCCTTATTTACTTAATGTCATCTTTATCTTTGAGAGATCCCTCTCTAGCTTGGAAGGCTAAGTTCCAGCTAAAATTAACCTCAATTTAGTGATAACAGGCACTTTTAGGCTAAAATTTCCTCTAATGCCTTATAAACCTTATGTTTTGTTAAATATTTATATAAAGTGTAGGAGGAATGACGCATGGAGCTTTGGTCCCACAATGGGAAATGTAATCCTCGACCCATTTTCCACAACTCTTTTCAAATGCCATTTTCTCGACCCTATTTCAAAAGGTTCACATGTTTAAATTCCTCATGTACTACCAATGAAACCGATGTTAAAACCTTTACTGTAAAAAAATTGCATAAAATAGTAGTTTAACTCAAATTTTCGTCTTGTAATAGCATAAAAAAGATTAAATTCTATTTGAAAACATAAATATGATTTAACAGAAGTTGAATACAAGTGAAAAAAAAATTAAATTAAAGGATTTGTTGAGCTGAAGTAAACTAAAATATCAACTCAGTATTCTTTATAAGAAGCATCGGTATGAGAATTAGAGAGGAATTAGGGATGAATGTGTGAATTGGAGTTGGTAATGATAAGGGGTGTGAAAAATTGTAGAGAATGCATTGGTGATATAGGTTATTTTAGTGAGAAGAATAAATAATTTATTTATTCAAGGAAAGGCATTGAGTATGAGGAATATTTGCTGATAAAGGGCATGTATAAAAACATGAGAGTTGTAGAAGAGAGAAACAAAAGGGTTTCTAAGTGAGTAGATATAGAATTATCTTATGTCATTGTTGCACGAAATTTTGTCACTGTCCTTGAAATCCCCATCCTAGACATTGGAGGACCATTTATCTGACTTATATGTAGTGTCATTTCTTCCAAAAATTGTCATTGCACCCCTTGCCATCAGAAGAACATTTCCTCTGTTGACTATTCCTAGAACAGACCATCAGAAACATATGATTTTGGGTCGGTGTTGGCAGGCAGTTATGGACTTGTGTGCATAGAGAAATTAGCACTAGGCCCCGTTCCCATTGGTGTTATGTCTCAGTGGACTGCCTGCACCGAGCTGTTTTTGGAAAAAAATTTTAAATATAGAAGCGAAGTTTCCATTGCCAACGACTTCGTTAGTGGAGTTAACATGATTTGTTCGACTGAATAACGTCAAACATCTTCCTTTGGGTTCTTGTTTCCTACTTTTTAGCAACCTCTGAAAGGATAAGGCCTCCCTTCCACCATTTGAGGGATCCCAACCTCCTCCTCTTCTCCTATAAATATATCTCTCTCACATAGATGCAACTAGCTGAAAAATTTGTACAATAGTTGAAATGGTTGAATAGTTGAACAGTCTGATATAGTTGGTGTGAGATAGAGCAGAGAGAGACCTATTATCGAGAGAGAGTCTAGGCTTATTTCCTCACCAAGTCCAATTCCTCGACAGGTGCTTGAGACACATTTTGACTGGACCCGCTGAAGGAGGCTGCAACGTCAAGGCTCTTTTGGTTGTAAACTCTTTCTCTCTTCTTAATTAATACATGACTGATGTTTTGGTTCCCGTCTTTCTTTGATATGATTAATCTTGTGCAATAGGTTTAATTATCCTTGACCAATTAGATAGTTATGAATGAAAATATTTTTTTGTATGTTTCTATCATTCTCTGATCCTTGTGCAGGCACCTGAGTACCACTACTGAAGGATCGTGACGTGTCGAGACGAAGATCAGGAGACAACTTCCACAGCTACGTCAACTGCGTTGTAACAAAGGTAGGACATCTATCCCGACATAGTTACATTCATTAACTAGGAATCGACACATTAGAATGTCCTCTTGCTAGTAGACCCACCCTAGGGCTAGAGGGATTGCCTCTTTCCGCAGAGGGGATTTACCTACACAAAAATTTGGCAACTTGACTGGGGATTAGCGTGTCTTTTTCGTCTCGTTGTTTGTCAAGTGTTTGGCTTGTCGATTCAAATTTGGTCATTTCATCATTTTTCTGCTTTGCTTGACTTTTCTAACTGTTTTCAACCATCCTGTTTAGTTCCAAACTGTCAAGTATGACCTCTGCTCAATGGTTTTATTTTTTCCCATGGCTTTCTAGCTTGGCATGTATTTTTCTTGAATAGTCATGCCGATTCATGCATGTTGATTTTTTCACAGGTGCACCAATGCCTTTTTAGCATGGATTATAGCTAAACAATCACACCGAATCCTGTAGAATTTGATTTGACCTCTTTTCTGAGTTTTTTGTCAATGTTTATGGGATATGGATTGGTTTTTTACCTTGGAATTAGTCTACTAATATTTTTTTGACTCTGTAGTCTCGATATTCTCAGTCATTTGTATGCTATATTATGAGTGGAATTTGTAGCCCTAGGGTTTCTAGGTTCCTTGTGCTATTTGTTCGACCCTCTCCTCACTGAGCCTTCTAAGTTAAGTTCGAGTCACTTTTGATATTTGTCATTTCAATTCGCTAACTGATTGTGTTAGTCTTTCTCTTGATTATTCGTGTCATTGGTTTGTTGAATGATCACTTTTGTTTTTGTTTGACTCTCCATTATTCACTTCGAGCATAGATTACATTGCTCATTGGATCATTTCGAAAGCCTTTTTTTTGCTTGGAAGAGTGCATCCTTGTTTTGAGTGCGTTTTATGTGTGTATTGCATTGGTCTCTTTGTTTTAGATTGTTACAATTGAAGTACTCAAAACTAGTGTTCATTTCACTTTTTAGTGTAACAGTGCATTGTGTGCCTCATTCATCTAAAGAGACAAAATTTGCATTCTTCTGCTTAAATTGAAAAAGAAAATGTTCCTTTTCACTAATAGCTCTTAGCGAACTAGGGAAGAGGTTTCGTTTTCTGATTTGGTTGCATTGGATGCATTAGTGGAATTCTTCTTATGTTTCAATTGATTTCTACTTTGTCATAGATTCCTATCCTTCTCTTAGTTAGCATTCATTGAACAGAATGGTGTTATTTTGCATGTAGTGTTCATTTAGGAATGCAAGATCACATTCGTTAAGGCCTTGAAACCACAAAATTAATTCAAGATCAACATTAAAATGAATTCAATCAACCTAAGGAAGCTTTGAAACCTAACACACACATCTTAGAGGTCTAAGCTAGTGACGTGTTCTAGCATCATTAAACCTAGTAGTTGTCATTCTCCATTTGGCATTAGACAACACTAGCACGGACTTGTACTCCCCATTCACAATTTGGCATTAGACAACACTAGCATGGACTTGTACTCCCCGTACCATCTCGTATATAAAGGGAGACCCTCACAGCTTGCAATCCTTTATCCATAGGAAGCCGAGTCTACCACCCTGTAACTGTGATACACCAAACACAACATTCAAGGAGAATACCTACACGTACGTCAAGTCCTTGGTCATTTCTCTTTCATTTGATCACCAAGGTGTATATGGCAGTTCATGGAAACTTGGTACACCCTTTTTCTTAGATTACCTGAGTAGTCATTTTGGTATTTTCATGACTCTCTAAAAGTGAAAAGATCATCGAGCACTTGTCCTTTCATGCTAATTCAAATATGAAAGTGAATAGAGTCATCTTTTGCTTGTTTCTCAACTCTTAAAACATGAAACATCAAAGTTTAGTTTCAATGTCATAAAAATTAACTGCCTACGATCACATGCTCATTAACATATTCGTTTGGCTTGTTTTTTGTAGTTCCTTAGTGTTTGGTCTGGAAGCCTCGAATAGGCTATCTCATTTCTTTTCTATTTTGAAACACAGTCACAGTGGTGAAACCACCTATTTTTTCGCCCTCTTCACTACCTCTTAGTGGTGATCCTTCTCCTGAAGTTTCTTCGGAAGCATCTCAAACCATTAGGTCTGCTGATTTTTGGCAGTCTCTCCTCCCGAGTATCTTACCTCTCGCTACCCAGTCTCCTCTCGACGAGCCATTTGATATCAATTGGCAACCTCAAGATGCTTGGTCTGGTTTTGGGGATGAAGCGGAATTCCCTCCTCTTACTTTGGGATTACCCCTGCTAGCTACTACCTTACTCGGCACGATTCGTTGTCTTTTTCATGATAAAATGTCTTCGTCTGACATGGATTATTCGAGTCCCGTTAGTATTGAAGAGCTCTATGTTTCTATAGCAGAATATCAGCTCCCTCTGAAGAACTTTCCTTATGTCTCTGATCAAACTTCCTCACAACCAGTGTCTCTCCCACGTGGTTATCGAACTTTGGGTCAGATTATTTCCGGCATTCAGTCATTGTATCAGAATCCGATATGGACCGATAAGTCAACTCCTTCCATGAGTTCGATTGTCTTAGTATCAGGGGCATCACCCTCGACTCTCATGACATCGACGATTGTAACTTATGTTCCTGTTCGACCCACTATCTATGTGGCTTCATCTGCACTAGTTTTTAGTATGACTCTGTAATCATCGGGGCCTTCTGTTGGCTGTAGGTCTATTTTTATCAATCCCACAATACTTGTTAGACCCGCCATGAGTGGATCACAACCTCGCGTTTTGGAAATCCATCTTACATGCACTGCACCTATGGTTTCTACTTCCATTCCTAATGGTTATACATTCGATGAATATTTTTTGGCCATTCAACAATAGTATTCTACCTCTCAAGGTCCTCAGCAACATAATTCTACTTCTCAAGGTTCTCAGTAGTTAACAACTCTTAGAAATCCTCCACATCATTATGACGCATACAATAAACCCGTTTATTTGCCTCCGATTTATCCCAGTTAGTTCACTTACCAACAGGGACAACGTTATGGTTCGCAAGGACAACCCTTCCATGGAAAACCTTCGATCCATCAAGGACAACCCTCTAGTTCATAGGGAAAACCTTATGGTATGCAAGGACAACCCTTCCAGGGACAACCTTTTGTGCAGCAACATCAACCTTACGTTCACCAAGGCCAAAATTTTGTGCAACAAGGACAACCCTATGGTGCTACACCGGGTCAGCCTAGTCTTCAAGGGAAACCTAGCTCATCCCAACCATTAGGCAAAAAATTTCAACAAGGGCAACCTAGTGGCCCTCAGTACCTAGGTTGACCTGCTCTGCAGGGACAACCTATCCAACCTCATTATCCAGGTCAACCTGCACTGCAGGGACAACCCATTCAACTAGAAGGTGACACTTATCTCACTTAAGGTAAATCTTAGATGGTATACAACGCCCCTCAAGGCCCTGCGTATCTTCCACCAGGTCAAACTCAAGTGTTGTATAATGCACCTCAAGGTACTAATTTTATTCCATAGAAAAATCCATATGTTGCTCAACAAGGATGGAAGCGGTATACGCAGAATCAATATCTTGGTCCTCAACCCACGTATGGGCAGAAATTTTAGGCTTATAACCCCTTTGGACAGAATCCTCTAGGACAAAACATATGGGGGCAGAATTTCCCTCAACCTGGGTGGAATACTCAATTACCTTATCTCGCTATGTTGGAACTTCCTGATGTGTCGAAGTTCACAAACGATCCAATCCTTCATAATCCATATTGGCTTCTATTTCCAACCAAAATTCCTGGCGATTGTTTGTAATATTCTTAAATTAGCATGAAGCTAATAGGAATATTAATTTTTCTTTTAAAATCTATATAGATGAATAAATGGGCAAGTAGGCTCATAAGTTTCTTAAGTAGGAATAAAATTCCTCATAATGTGAAAAGAGATCATGTTAATAACCAGATCAAGCATCAACATGTGTGAATAGGGTCTAAAGTGTCTGGAAAAAGTCAATTTTTACCAAGTTAACATCATTATTATAGGAGGAGTGGATCCTAAATAAAGACAGCTCAATGTGAATGAAGATCAATCTAGCTAGTCAAAATGAAGACACCTTGAGTGTGAAAGGAGACAGGGCATGAAGATCCAGTCAAGGTTGATTTGGTCAAGATTGATCCAGTAAATTTTGACTAAATCAAACAACACTGTAAAAAGATGAGCAATACTAATGGAGACAGCATAATTTTGGTGGAGGAGCCTTAGCATGGAAGCAACCTCATAATTGGGTGGGACCCTTGGTGAGGAAGCTCATCAGCTATATAATGAAAGGAATGGAAACCATATGCAAATGATTGAAGAATATATTTTGTGAATGTTCTGTTTAGGCTTCTTGCATACTTTGGTTGTTTAGATAAGTTTGCTACACTGTTTAGGGCAAGGTTTTTCTCATGCGGAAATTCCCCACTCTGGCTTGGAGATCTTGTTTAAGAAATATGAGGAGAGAATTTTGTGTTGCATTTTCCACTATTTGGTGTTAGGCCAAGCATTTACCATTAGAAAAATCACATTCCCTTTCAGAAACTACGTTATTTCTTAAGGTATTGCAGTGGAGGGGTTTAATCCCTTGTTTTGAGAGCTAGTTTCCTAGGAGGAGGATCATCCTTCTTCTGGAAAAGCTAGAAAGAGGAGATACAACCATTTATTTGCATTATCAGCCATATTTATTTAGTGCTTTAGAGATACAGCATGATTTATCCATAGATCTGCAATAGATATTTTATGTATATCATTTCTACCAAGAAACCCTTTCCGGGTCATCTTGGATCTATGTAAAAAGAGACTAGATCTTTGTTTTTATGCCTCACTGATTAATATAATAGCAGATCTGATTTGTCTCTCCATTTTCTAATTATAACCCCCAAATAGATACGCTGCCTCTTTATGCAGTAATTTCTTTGTGTTGCAGCCCTGGGGTTTTAGTGTTTTTGGGCCGTTCTGAGCATGGGAGGCCTGTTTAACTAGGCAAAACTCATTTGTTTCTGATCTCCTCTTAGATATAAGTTTAATAATGTTACGTCTAATGGATTCATGGGCTGCATTTTTTTTTTAAACTCATAATTCTGAAAAAATCATTTTTCAAGCATGTATTGTTGAGTTTTCCCATTTGTGGATATTACAGTGGTATCAGAGCCTTAATATTGGCTCAGCATGTGTTCTTCAATAATTATGGAGTATTCTAATGGGAAGGAGAATATCTGAAAGAGATATCAAAGAAAACCCTTATTTTATGGAGGAAAGAGGTTCTCAAACTTCTCTTTCAAACTCTGTAGGGTAGAAGCAAAGACATCAAAGAAATGAGGAGGGAAAGACATAGAAGTCCCTCAACAAGATATGCAAGATCTATACATGAGGAAATATCTAATTCCTCATCTTATGGATGTGAGCATTCAGCCACATCATCACATTTACAACGCTCTATCAACCACTTGTTCATGAGGAAGAAGAATAAGAAAGGAGATGTGCCAAAGAAGGAGACTCTTGGTGATTACTTGCAAGAGTATGAAGCTCAATCTAAGGGGTTCAAAGATAACTTGAACTTCCAAGGGTTTTGCAATATCAAGGAGGAAATGAGCACAAGGAGCAAGCAGCATGGTGTGGGTAGATTCTTCCTATCTACTTTTTGTGGATCACCTAAATGTATAGCTAGGGCTTGGGTGAAGGAGCTAGACACCTATGTGCAACAACATCAAGTTTCAGAAAACGAAGCCATCAAAGTAGCAGCGCTGCATCTTGAGGGTAAGGCTTATGCTTAGTGGTTGTTTGAATCTTTTTCCTTAAATAATGAAAATACATCTACTTATGCAAAGTTCATTAGAAGAATAGTGGAAAGGTTTGATGAAAAATCCTATGAAACATCTTCTATGGAACCTATCAAACAAAATGAAACAAAAGTTTTGCATAGGTTGGAAGGGTCCATAACTCAGCTCCATTTCAGAAAACCATTGAAGGGGATGAAAATTTGTATGATACCTTGCCAAGGGCAAAGGTCCCATTGCATGAAGAGCTTTCTTCTCAAGAATAAGACATGGAGATTCCTCCTTCAAAAGAAGACCAAGTTCTAAGGTCTATTATTGATGATGAGGTATTTTCAACTATTAAAGAGGAGGAAGAGAAGGCTGGATATAGTAGCACAGTCATGACAAGGGCACATCTAGGACCTCATGAAGGGGAAGATGGAACACTTGCTCCAAGGAGAGAAACTCTTGCACTCTTGCAAGGAGTTCCATAGAATCTCACATATAGAGATCATGGCACAATCTATGTGCAGCATGTGCCATCATTGTCAAATGGTGAGATATTGAAGATAGAAGAAGGAAAAGAGGAGGGAAAGCATCACATGATGAGGAGCATATAACCCTCTTTATTTCATAAGATTTATACACAAAGAAGGCAAGAGGATCTATGCAAGGAAGGCAAGGACAAATCTGTCCACACACATACACATCCAGCTCTATGCCTTAATGTCTCTTTGCAAGGAGGCATTCCACTAGGAAGACCTACTGATTGGAGGAAAACTAAAGTTTTCTCTCAACTATGGGCAGCATTTACTTACCCGGCTAAGGACGGAGCCTTGGGAGAAGCTAGCACAACGTGGAGAATATTTCATGGATTCAAAGGAGAGATAAGCAATTTTCTGAAATGGACATTGCTATCTCCCACTCAGCTATTTCTGCTAAAAAGGGAGGATTTAGAAATTTATGATGGCATAGACATGATGTCACATGGTAAATCCATATATTTGGGGCAACCAATGATATTCTCCCTCACAAAAGAGATTTCTGAACATGACAAGAGGATATCAACACTCTTGCATGCATGGGCTAACTTAAGGAAGTTTTAGAAGGCAAAAAATTTTCAAGGAGAGGTTGACTTCCATCTGCTTCAATATTGTCTTGAGAAAGATCAACTGCAAGAGAGGTAGCAAAATAAAGTTGATAGAACTCCAACATGTGACTTTGGCATCAATTATTACAAAGAGCAGAGCCATGGGGCTGCATTTCACATTTCTACAATGCTGTCATTGTTGGGAAGCCTAGATCCTTATTGGGAGTCCCAACTTTTGATGGAATATTCCAAGGACCTCTTCACATGTAAGGTCATTGATGGGCAAGTGATGGATGGGAAGTATAAAGTAGTTGATGGATTCATTTATTTCCATGATCAGATCTATCTAACTAAAGACTCCAAGCTCAAGTGTAAACTACTTAATGCAGCCTATGATATCCTTCTTTCTAAACCCACTAGCTTCATTAAAACATACCATACTATCTTAGATGGATACATGTGGGTAAGCTTCAAAGAGGAGATGCACTTTCATATGAGGAAGTGCATAGATCATTTTTTGGTTGAGGAGGAACATAGCTCTTGGAAATAGTTATTGTCACTATCTCCTTCTTCATTGGGTGTAAGAGGGATCTCATCCATGAGCTACCTCACTAATCTGAATCAAAAATATGGTGAAACTTGTATTTATAAACATCATAATGTATCTACTATATGCTTGTATTTTCTTAACACTCATGTACAAGGCTTTTCTCCAAGAGGGGGCACCTTTTCTTATGGGCTTCATGAGCCACTTTGGGCCATGAATAATGGTTATGTGGATCATTCCTTGGAATATTTTGGAGAGATGATGTACTCTTCATGGTGTGATTCATTAACACCAACCATTATACACCTTCTCCAAGCATGCAGGAAGGATGGGGTAGAAAATAAGTGTTGGGAGAAGCACTTGTCATATCATATTCTATGGCAGTTGGGAGTAAAACTGCGCTGGTTGCACATGAGGAGCCATTGTCCTTCTCCTTTACTACATATGGCAGCTAGCATGACTCTAATTATGATTCCATATACTGAAAATGTTCTTATCTTTGTTGAGGACATGGTTGGAGGAGAGACACATTGGTTGGATGTGTCCTTGGGGGAAGAAATTTCCCACACATTTTTCACTAAATGTTTCAAGGGGAGCACGGGAAAATATATGGCTACCATAGTAGATCACTTGTGTCTTTATGAGGTAGGCCATACGATTGTTTGGAGCACTTGGGACATACCTCTCATGAGCATTTGGGAGGATATTTTCTATGAATTACCAAGCTGGGAGGTGATTCATTTCATTTGGATGATAGCATGGAGATGGGAGTCCTTCATTGCTGATGGAATTCCCCATGATTTTCATCACTTATATCTTGAGGAGGCCATTGATAAGCAAGAAGGTTTCCACATATACCTTCCATTCTTTCATGATGAGAGCCATTTGGTTTATTTACTGAAGGCCAACTTGCACAATTGGGAGGAATCATTGGGAGACAGAATTATTGCAGAATATCTGAAGCAATGGTGGAGACTGTTGGATGAGGAGGCCCCAAGAGGAGGAGGGGAGATTTTTTAGCACCCTTGCAGTTGCTTGAGAACAAGAAACATTTGGGAGGGGAATAATTTAATATTCCTAAATTAGCATGCAACTAATAGGAATATTATTTTTTCTTTTAAAATCTAGAGAGATGAATAAATGGGCAAGGAGGCTCATAAGTTGCTTAAGTAGGAATAAAATCCATCATAATTTGAAAAGGGATCATGTTAATAACTAGATCAAGCATCCACATGTGTGAACAGGGTCTAAAATGTGTGGACAAAGTCAAGTTTTACCAAGTCACCAACATTATTATAGGAGGAGTGGATCCTAAATAAAGACGGCTCAATGTAAATGAAGATCAATCTAGCTAGTCAAAATGAAGACACCTTGAGTGTGAAAGGAGAAAAGACATGAAGATCCAGTCAAGTTTGATCCAGTAAAGATTGATCCAGTCAAGTTTGACTAAATCAAACAACGCTATAAAAATATGAGCAAGACTAATGGAGACAATGTAATTTTGGTGGAGGAGCCTTAGCATGGAAGCAACCTCATAATTGGGTGGGACCCTTGGTGAGGAAGTTCATAAAATATATAATGAAAGGAATGGAAACCATATGAATATGATTGAAAAATATATTTTGTATATGGTCTACTTAGGCTTCTTTCATACGTTGGTGGAGGAGCCTTAGCATGGAAGCAACCTCATAATTGGGTGGGACCCTTGGTGTGGAAGTTCATCAACTATATAATGAAAGGAATGGAAACCATATGAAGATGATTGAAAATTTTATTTTGTATATGGTCTGCTTAGGCTTCTTTCATACGTTGGTGGAGGAGCCTTAGCATGGAAGCAACCTCATAATTAGGTGGGACCCTTGGTGAGGAAGCTCATCAACTATATAATGAAAGGAATGGAAACCATATGAAGATGATTGAAAAATATATTTTGTATATGGTATTCTTAGGCTTATTTCATACTTTGGTTGTTTAGCTAAGTTTTCTGCACTGTTTAGTGCAAGGGTTTTCTCATGCGGGAATTCCCCACTTTGGCTTAGAGATATTGTTTAAGAAATATGAGGAGAGAATTTTGTGCTGCATTTTCCACTATCTGGTGTTATTCCAAGTAGTTACCATCATCAATAGTGTATTCCATTTCAGAAACTGCGTTATTTCTTAAGGTATTGTAGTGGAGGGGTTTAATCCCTTGTTTTGAGAGCTAGTTTCCCAGGAGGAGGATCAGTCTTCTTCCGGAAAAGCTAGAAAAAGGAGATACTGCCATTTATTTGCATGATCAGCCATATTTATTTAGTGCTTAAGCCATACAGTGTGATTCAGCCATAGATCTATAGCATATACTCTATGTATATCATTTCTACCGAGAAACCCTTGCCGGGTCATCTTGGATCTATGTAAAAAGAGATTAGATCTCTGTTTTTATGCCTCATTGATTAATACAATAGAAGATCTGATTTGTCTCTCAATTTTCTAAGTATAAACCTCAAATAACTACGCTATCTCTTTATGCAGTAATTTATATGTGTTGCAGTCTTGGGGTTTCAGTGTTTTTGGGCTGTTTTGCGCATGGGAGTCCTGTTTAACTAGACAAAAGTCATTTTTTTATGATCTCCTCTTAGATATAAGTTTAATAATGTAAGATATAATGGATTCATGGGTTGCATTTGTCTGTTTAAACTCATATTTCTGAAAAATGCGTTTTTCAAGCATGTATTGCTTAGTTTTTCCATTTGGGGATATTACATTGTCCCAAATTTGAGGGTAATTCCAGAGAAGACCCCCAAGTGCATGTTATGACATATGACCTTTGGTGTTCCTCTAAATCTTGGGTTGATGATTCTATCTGACTCTATTTTTTCCAACGGACTCTTGCCGGTGCCACTCCCAAGTGGTACATTGAATTATCTTGTGGTGTCTTCCAAGATTTCAAATTATTGGCCATGGAATTTCTCATGCATATTTAGTTATCGATTCAGTATGAAACCGAGACGCACCTCCTCACTTCCTTGAAGCAATATTGAGCTACCCATATCTATGATCATATTCATGAATGGAAGCTTCTTCGTTACTTGATCATATTCGAGATCCCTGATCAGCTTCTAACTGATTGGTTTACTACCTCTCTCATTGCTCTGATTGCTAAGGAAATTGCTATGGGGGCATGCGTCACTGAAGAACAAGCCATTAGTCATTCCCAGTACCTTGATCTTGTGTACTCTCAGTCCGACACGTTGTATGAACTCTTGCCTGATGCTCCTAGACTTGGAACTTCCAAAGCACCAGCGACACCATCCGTCGATGATATCATTGGTTCCATGTCTTAGAATTATTGGAAGTCTTCTCCTCCAAATCTTGGGAAGCAAAAATATACTCCTTCTAGTGATACTACTTCTCAGTCGATCCCAAACTCTGGTAAAACCACGGAAGTGAATGTCATTTAGGCCAATCCAGTAGATAAAACTTCCAATGGTAAAAAGAAGGGTAAAGGTAAAGCCAAAGCTGATACCCCAAAATAGGATTCTCAGAAATATCATGCTGATGATGGTTCACAACGCAAACCGAAGTATCCTTGCTTGATTTATGATGAAGATCACTACACCAAGGACTATCCTCGATGGGCCGAAGTGAGTCTATTTATCAAAAGCACCCAAGGACCTCTGGTTGTTATTAAAGAACCGTTTCCATCAAAACAGACTCAGTTGGTAGATAAACCTTAGTCTTCTGCCCCATTTGGCTCTCAGGTTTTCATGATGAAAAGTCATGCATCCATTTCTATTGCTACTTGGTCAGAATATTATACCAAACTACATCATGTAATGGGGAAATAGATTTCTAATGGTCCTCCTCCTCCGCCTACTTCTAGCCCTCTTCAGATTGAAAGGCCCAGTACTGAGCCCATTTTCCAGCCACCTTCCAAAGGTTTACTCCGTAAGTCTTCTTACAATCCGAACGCCCGTGCTACTCAACATTATAATATTGTTGAGGATTTGGATCATGCTTCATCTGTTATGTCTGCATTAGAAGTACTTCAGATTTTTCCATCTCAATGGAAGGATTTTCGATCTGCCATCGAAGGGGTTGATCCTACTGATTCGAGCCTTATCACTTTTGACTTAGAGAATTTCGTCCCACATCTCCCTCACCAGCTTGCACTAATCATCCAAGTTGGGATGAATAGACTAAATATCCATCGAGTGGTTGTGGAAAAGGGTGAATCTACGTACGTCATGTCATCTATCTGCTGGAAAGACATTGGTTCTCCAGCTCTTAATTCATCTCCAAATTTTCTCTAAGTGTTTGATGGAAGGGAATCTAAACCTCTTGGTGTTCTCGCTAGTCTACCAATCACTTTAGAAGGAAAAACAGTTAATTTTGAGGTTGAAGTAGTTGATGCCAAGCTCAATTACAATCTTCTCCTCGATCACAGTTGCACTCATGCCATGTTGTGCATTCCATCCACTCTCTTTCATGTTTTGTGATTTCCACATGAAGGAAAGATCATTACCGTTGATAATTTGTATTTTTTCACTACTTCATCTTCCGAGAGAAACATTTCTTACATCGATAAAATTCCTACACCTTACGAGAGCATAGGGCCAAGTCTATTCAAAGATCTTGCCCTCATGGGTATTTTTCCTCTTCCTCGACCCAACACTGTTCATGTTAATATGATTTCCAGGTCTTTTGATCCGTGGATCATTCCTTCACCTGAGAAAATGGATTCATTTGGAGATTCGATGTCATTAATTATGATCGAGATTGATTATTGTGAACTTATTTTGGCTTCCGATCCTCCTCCTCCTGATCATGCTCCTTTGGGCATGTCTCTTGACACTTATTCTCAATCCCTTTGGCTCAATGACTCGGATTTTCCTGATCCCTTAAAAGAGATATTTCCTTCTGATGAGGCCATTGTGGAAACTATGTCTCTTGAGGATCCTCCTTGGGATGATAGTCATCACCATTCCTTGTTCATGCCCGGCCTTGGGGCCATGTCTACTTTTCTTGAGAAGTTCGCTTCCTAGGTTCCTTCTCCTCCACTTCAAATGCCCATCCTGACACGCGAAGTCTTTTCGGAAGGTAACTTGAGCAACATTACACAGAACATGCCTATCAACATCTCCATTAAACTGGGGGTTATCAATAAAATCCATATTGGGTTCACCTATTCTCCTGATGAGATCCAGGTCTATACTAGTCTCTTCTGTGAGTTTCGCGACATCTGTTCATGATCTTACGAAGATATGCCCGACATCAATCCAAGTATAATGGTGCATGATATTCCTACCTATCTTGGTGTGACGCCTGTTCGCCAGCATCTTCGTCCTGTGCACCCTAGAAAGGTAGCCACTATTAAGGGAGAAGTTGAAAAACTTCTTAAAGCTGGTTTTATCTATTTGATTCCCTTGACAAAATGGGTTTCCAATGTTGTTCCTATAGATAAGAAACAAGGTACCATTCATGTCTGTGTTGATTACCGTGATATTAACCATGCTTGCCCTAAGGATAATTATCCCACTCCTTTTATTGATCAAATCATTGATTACTCTGTTGGGAGTGAGATTTTTTCCCTTATGGATGGGTTTTCTAGGTACAACCAGATTAATATTCTTCCAGCCGATCAACATAAGACTGCCTTTATCTGTCCTTCGGGTAATTTCGCCTATAAAAATCTCCCATTTAGTCGTAAAAATGTTGGGGCTACATTTCAGCAGTCAATTTCATATGCTTTCCATGATATCAAGCACATTGTTCAACATTATCTGGATGACCTTCTGACTCATTCGGCTAAGCGTAACGACCATCCTGATCATCTCTGTCATATTTTTCTTCATTGTCGATGCTATAACATCTGGCTCAATCTACATAAGTGTGTCTTTTGCATTGACTCTGGTATACTCTTAGGGTTTATCTTTTCCAAAGACAAGATTCGTCTCAATCCACTAAAACTTGAAGCTATTGTTAATCCCCCCTCTCCTTCCTCCTTACATCAGCTACAGAGTATGCAGTGGAAAGCTAACTTCCTACGTCGTTTTATACATAACTATGTTGAAGTGGCGAAAGGATTTACGCGATTACTGAAGGAAGGCATCTCGTTCCTCTGGGATGAGATCGCCCAAAATTCATTCGATGTACGAAAGACATTTTTGGTCAATGCTCCTCTATTGCGTCCTCCAAATTATCATTGCAATTAATCCCTATATTTAGCTGCCGCATTTAGCACAATTGCCATGGTTTTGGTACAATACGATGGTGATGGTGATGAGCATGTCATTTATTATCTAATTCGCAATCTTCTCGATGCTGAGACATGATATGCATATGTCGAGAAGTTGGCGTTGGCTATTGTTCAAGTTATTCAATGTTTTCATCACTATATTATGTTTCACACAATGAATGTGATTTCTGATTGTAACCCTATGACTTACATATTGACTCGTCAATTGCTGGGGGGCAAGTACTAGAAGTGGATTTTCTTCCTCCAATATTTCAATTTTGAGTTCACTACTGCCAAGTCAAAGAAGTCATTAGTCTTCGTTGATTTGATATGCTCTCTCCCTTCCTATTCTACTCTGTATGGTTTTGAGGAACGCATTCTGGACAACACGCTTTTTCTTATTAGCACCCTATATCCTTGTTATGATGATATCATCATATATCTTCAAACTTCCACCTGACGATTTGAGTTGACGAAGGATGCTCGTCGATGCATCCGCCATCAATTGCAACCCTATCGCATAGTCAGAGATACACTCTACCACATCTGAATTGGTTCCATTCTCCATCAATGTTTGACTCTCGAGGAGGCTAAAAAGGTCCTGAATGATTTTCACAGTGGCGCCTGTGGGGGTCACATGTCTGTGTATGCTACTGCACAAAAAATTCTTCATGCTGGCTATTTCTAGCGCACCATATTTAAATACTGCATTGTTGTTGTCCGTAAGCGCCATGATTGCCACATCTATTAGCACAAGATGCATGAGCCACCTTCTCATATTCACCTTTTCATTACCGTTGGTCCCTTTACGAAGTGGGGCATCGATTTTATGATGTGTAACACTCACTCGGCCAGGGGGCATGCTTATATCGTCGTAGTCATAGACTAGTTCACCAAATGGGCTGAATCTATGCCTACACTTACACCTGATGGTAAGATAGCAACACAGTTCCTATTCAATCATGTCATTTCTAGGTTTGGTGTCCCTCAAGCCATTATTACCGATCATGGTTCCCATTTTCGAAATTACATGGTGGCGAAGTTGAATTCCAAGTTGGGTCTGTGTCACAACAGCTCAACACCGTACTACCCTCAGGCTAATGGCCAAGTTGAAGCTGTGAACAAAGTTCTCATCACTATGCTTCAACGTACGATTGGTATGCACAAATGAAACTGGCATCTCATGTTGTTTTCAGCTATCTGGGCTTACCGAACCTCAGTGAAGGATGTGACTGGATTCACTCCATTCCAGCTTGTTTATGGTCTGGAAGCTACCCTTTCGATTGAATGTGAAATGCCTTATCTCAAACTAGTTGTTGAATTGTTGTCGAATACTTAGCCAGACGAAGAGCATCTTCAATATTTAGAGAGGCTTGGTGAAACTCATCGCTTTAATTCTCTTGTCATTGAAGCACAAAAAAAGTGGGTCAAAGCTCATTTTGATCATTCGGTTTCCCCTCATTCCTTTATATAAGGAGACCTCATCCTCCTGTATGACCAAGCTCATGATAAGTTCGGGGCAGGAAAATTTCGACCCATGTGGCATGGGCCCTACATTGTTAACCGCATATTGTAGAATGGGGCTTATGAGCTTATTGATTATGAAGGCCATCCTCTAGATCAACCTAGAAATAGGTTGTATCTCAAAAATTACTATTCATGAGTCATTCGTGCGTGTTTCTTTGTACATAGGTGTTTTTTCATTTTTGTACATTTTTGGCTTGGTGTTCTTTGCGAGCGTTTTCTTTCTTATTGGATAGTTTCTTATTGTGCAGATGTCTATTACCCCTTACGTCGCTTTCGTGGATGGTGCTTCTCGCAGTACCCGGAACCTATCTTCAATAGCTTGGGTGATGTATGATCCTATTGGTGAGTTGATAGACCTTCAAGGTATCTATCTAGTACTAACCACAAACAATGTCATTGAATATAGTGTTGTTACTGAACTATTAACTGAGGCCATTGCTCTCGACATTCGTGCATTGATTGCTAACCTAGACTCACAGCTTGTTGTTCTTCAACTTAATGGGAATTATTCTTTTAGAAACCCTTACATATTAAGGTTGTGTTTGCGTGTTCATTTACTGGAAAGGAATTTTGATTTACCGGAAAGGAATTTTGATTACAATTGGTATCAACATACCTGTAGATTTATAGATTAACGAATGCACTAATTGATAATAAAATAGATAATATCGTATTAGATGTGATGTTACACCATTTTTTGGTCATCTAACTTTTCATCATTGGATGGACCCAAGTACACCATGTAAGACCAGTTTTACCCCAAGTAAAACTGCTTTCACTATGATTAATTAGGAAACCCCAAAAGGAATAATTAATTAAACCATAATTTAATTATTATTCCCAGTCATGTTTAACCCAAAAACAAAGAAATTAATGAGATAAACCTATAGTTATCTTATTATTTTCTAGGAATAATTATTTAATAATATTCCTTGTTAAATATGACCAAATCAACCACCATTAATCAAATAAATCATTATTTATTTGATTGTATCCCAACCACTTCCTTAAAAAGATAAATAAATCATTTATTTATTTATTTTTCACTAATCAAGGGATTTGACCCAAGTCAAACACCCTTTCCCTCCAACAAATAATAATAAAATATTCCATAGAGGTGGATCTAGATGTGATTAATATTATTTTAATCATGCACCAAGATCTAGAAGGACCCAATATTTTGTTATAAATAGGAGGGTTTTCCCCATCATTCTTCACCTTTTGTTGCATACTAGATCACTTCGGATCTATACACTCGGTCTCATTTTCTGCCATTGTTGCTCCCATTGAGCTCTACCTTCTACATTGGGTTTTCTACATCTACAAGAGAGAGGAAGCTTAGATCTGAAGTGCTGAGGACTACAAAGAACCCATCCCATTGAGGAGATCTGGATACACCTTCTTGTTTCCTCCCAGGTGCCCTGTAATATAAAAATTCATTCAAAAATCGTGTTCTTGTCTTGTCTGTTGGATGCATGGAGCAAACTCTTTACTTTACTGCTCAATGTCTTTCTATTTATAGATCTGTTTGTTGCAGCGCTTTAACTACTAATTGCAGATCTGAAGATGTTTTGCAGCCATTATTGTTGTTAGGGCTATTAGTTATGCGTAGCTAAAGTGGTTCTTTTTCGTACGCTTCGACAAAGAATTCATACTAACAATAGACATTTGCATAATTGTAAAACGTCATCATCACATGACAAGATCCATATAGGAAAATAGATGTGTGTGTGTGTGTGTATATATATCAAGTGTTTGCATCCATGTGCATCATAAGTTAAAAAAATATGTATGTTTCGGTTACATCTTGAGACATTATGTCTCTCAAAAAATATGCGGAAATAAAAGCCTAAGTGTCTAGTCGGTGTGATGCTCATGATAGCACGTCACTGCCCGTACACGCTACCTCAACAAGCAGTGAACACAGTTTGACACCCCTGTAGTGTGTGTCTGGTAGATGCGAGGAACATCATCGAATCGTGCATAGTCCGGGATCCCACGGGAGATTCCCTCCAAGTTGCATATGATTTATTCCTCCTCACCTACCTCACCATGAGCGGCCACATCAAAGTCGAAGGGAATCCTCTGCGCTATTAGCAACATGCTTGCAGGTCTTTCTGGGCCAACATATGCAATTACGTGGATTAATGTTAGAACATGCATAGAAAAAAAAAAAAATACTCATCAAAATAATAAATGAGTCTTACTCAGTCCTTTATCCCAATCCTATCCTTCTGGGAGTGGGAGATCTATATCATTGGTGAAATCTGTGCCAGAGTAGGGCCAGTACGCCACAACAAAATGCTGTCGGTGGAGCCACTCAAAGAACTCCAGTCTCCAGGACATTTTTTGACTGCCCCCTGAACTTGACATCAAAGCTGCCCAACGGACCATCTGTGGCTCCTAGGCTAGTGGTGTCAGAACTATTACCTCTTGGCATTGGAAAATTGTTAACCATTCCAAGATGAAAGGTACCAAGATGGACTTGTAACCGAACTGCTTCAACTTGTTGTTCTTTCATTTTGTCAGTTGGTGTTTCATGTTGATTATTACTACCTCTGCCCAGTTGTAGATGGTTGGTGCCATGAAATCTACAATAAGAAGTAGTTGTGTTTTGGTGGCCTTGTGCGGAGCTTGCGATCCAGCAGCTCGCATGATGGTGTGCAACACTATCTTCAGTGCCAAATCCAGAATAGTTTGGATATCCATCTTTCTACTTTTGGACCCATTCCTTTCCCCTAGGCACACTCTGTCGATAACCATACTCATTTTTTCCATTGTGGGCAGACCACCGGTCAGGATGGGTACCGCCCCCCTTCGCGACAATCCAGTTATGAAGTAAATATCTGAGACCTCAATCTCAAGTTCCTGATCATGAATAATAAATTTTTCTTGATCAATGTCCTAGACACTGATCAAGTACTACAATAGCTCTGATTGAGCTCTGATACATGGTGCCATAAATAATTTCTTGAGCTCGAAATCTCTAAGAGCCTCCATGCATCTCACATTTCCCATGGCTTCCTCACCTTCTTCATTGTACTTTCGTTCCTTCCATTCAATCGCCATTTTGTCCTTTCACGCCTACAAATAAACATCCATATGTTTGTCATTATCCAAATACAATGCTTTTGAAATAGTTAAATTAGGCTTACTTGTTTGAATTTTCAAGCTAAAATGGTCGTCGCGGTTGGCGTGCCCCTGTTTCATTTTTAGGCCGGTTGGCACGAGTCCATGCCTAATACCCGTGCCGACTGCCGCACCCTAAATTTTACAAAATCCCCCCATGTATCTACCAAAATGAATTGCAGGTAATGAAAATTCTATAAAAACGCAGGGGAAGATATGAGTTCTTACCTGGAACAGACGGATTTTTTATTGGCCTTCTGGATTACCCGTTGTTAGCTCCGCAAAATCACAGTGAAAAAGGGCAACAAATTGCTCACAAGAGGTAAAAGTGAAAAGTAATTTATTTTTTACCATTTTTGGCATTTTATAAACTTTTCAGAACCCTAATTAGGTTTTAAAGAATATTTTTCGATTATTTTGCTATTTTATTTTCAAAAAATGGGTTTTACGTGCATCTCTTATGCAACAATAGGTCCTCAACATGATGACGATGAAGTAATGAGTTGTATTTTATACTTTTTCGAACTCTGTAAAAACAAGAAAAAGTCACTCCTGGAGTCATATTTTAGCTCTTTTCTGACTCTTGAAAATTGAAAATATTGTTAAGGCTCTTGTCGTTTTGAACTCGTTAAATGGCTGCGAAAAGATATCTACCTAGTATAAATTTACGCCTTTTTTGGGTTGGGATAGATTATTTACGAAAAATGTATACCTTATCCTATCGTGACTAAGAGGTTCTCTCATACATAGTTTTATACCTTTTCGGATCTGTGAGACTACCTACGAAAAGGGACCTGTTGGAGTTTTCTTTTGCGCATATTTTCAAACTCTCTAAACATGAAAAGATGTTGAGTTCTTCCTTTGTCAAACTTGTTAAAATTTAAATGACATTGGAAACTGTGACCATGACGTAACTGAGTTCATCCTTCCTAGGGCTCATAAAATGTACTAGGGTGGATTTATCTGAAGGACAAGCTTACATGACAAGCATATGCTATCCCCTTCAAGCTTTTTTTCAAAAAAAAATTGGGTACTTGCCAACAATGGAATTAGTTTTCAGTTGTGTCAGTAGTATGTCTCTCATGAACATGAAACTCATCTACATTCATGTCAGGTTGGGGACATCTCATTTCATCATTTTTTACCTTCATGGGTTTGGGTAATCTATTTTGACTGCTCATCTGCTCTTTGCCACGTCGTCATGACCTCAGATCCCTTGATGTCAAACGTTGCCAAATCTAGAGTTGTGTCACTGATATGTTCAAGAGAATTTTCTGTTTGCAGTTTTCAACCTCCCTCTGATCCTCTTTTTGGTCCTGATTCACTATCATCATATTCCTTTGTCTCATGTTGATGATGTGGGAAACTTTATGGCCCACCTTTGACTAGGTCACTTCCTATCGACTTCAGCTCATTATCTAGAAAATTGATCTAAAGAATCTCTTTCGATACCTTGGAGCTTGCATGCCTCAATGGAAAGTTCTTCGCATTTGACGACAAGTCCTCATCATTGGCCTTCGATCGAGTGATTTTTCGGGTTTTCGATGCCAAATCATTGTTCACATTCCATGGATTTTACATGTTATACCTTGAGATACATTATCCTTATTGGTGGTTTCTCTCGTGCCTGTTAACAACTTTCATCATTGGTTGGTAATCAAGTGACTTTCTTTCATGTTCAAATTCAGCTCACATATTCGCATGCTTGAATTTGTACTTGTTCGGATCAAGATGGAGCACAAGGCCATGGGTTTTGTCTGATAAGATCCAGGCTGCAGGATATTTTGGTTTATCTTGACTATATGCATGAATCTTTTGATTGGATGGTTGCGACCATACTTGAGACTATTTATTGATCCTTACTGTTGGATGGTTGCGTCCATACCTCAGAACTCAGTTTTATATGTACTCTATTATGGATGGTTGTGCACATGCCACATGTTCATGTATCAAAGATATCAGTTGTATTTGTACTTGCAGGTCTTCCGACGGCAGTGTTTGGTTTGAACGCGTTCACATAAAGCATTTCACTCCTCCCTCTCTCTCGGATCTCATGCTTTAGGGGGAATCTGTTACATAGCATTTTGTCACTGTCTCTGCAATCCCCATCCCACACATTGGAGGAACATTTCTATGACTTATATGTAGTGTCATGTCTTGCAAAAAATTTCATTACATCCCTTGCCATGAGAAGAACATTTCTTCTGTTGACTATTCCTGGAACGAACCATAAAAAGCATATGATTTTGGGTCGGCACTGGTAGGTCGTTATGACCTCGTTACCATAGATAAATTAGCACTAGGCCCCGTGCCCATTGATGCTTTGTCTCAGTGGACTACCCGCGTCAGGCTGTTTTTGGAAATTTTTTTAGATATAGAAGCAAAGTTTCCATTTCCAACCACTTCGTGAGCGGACTCAGCATGAGTTGTTTGACTAAATAACGTCAGACAAGCTTCCTTTGGCTTCTTGTTTCCTAATTTTGAGAAACCTCCCAAAGGATAAGGCCTTTCTTCCACCATTTTAGGGATCCCAACCTCGTCCTCCTCTCCTATAAATACATCTCTCTCACATAGATGCAGGTAGCTAAACATTTTGTATAATAGCTGAAATGGTTGAATAGATGAACAGTCTGATATAGCTGGTGTGAGATAGAGCAAAGAGATACTTATTGTCGAGAGAGATTCTAGGCTTATTTCCTCACCAAGTCCAATTCCCTGACAAGTGCTCAAGATGCGTTTTGACTGGACCTATTGAAGGAGGCTGCAACATCAAGGTTGTTTTGGTTGTAAACTCTTTCTCTCTTCTTAATTAATACATGACTGATGCTTTGGTTCCCATATTGCTAGAATATGATTAACCTTGTGCAATATGTTTAATTATCCTTGACCAATTAGATATTTATGAATGAAAATATTGTTTTGTATGCTACTATCATTCTCTTATCCTTGTGCAAGCACCTGAGTACCATTGTTGAAGGACCATGACGTGTCGAGATGAAGATCAGGAGACTGCTGCCATAGCTACGACAACTACATTAGAACAAAGGTAGGACATCTATCTCGACTCAGTTTCATTCATTATCTGGGAATCAACGCATTAGCATGTCCTCTTATGGCTAGACCCACCCTAGGGCTAGAAGGATCGCCTCTATCTATAGAGGGGATTTACCTACACAACAGTCAGGGAGAGCATTCATGATTTGAGTTTAAAATTGATATGAATTATGAATAATGAAGGTTAAGAAAGTTGGAGCTTGCATTCCATGGAGTAGGAGCTTCCTTCGAGTAGTAGCTGATAAAACCAAGGAGTAGGAACTTCCTTTTAGTAAAACCAAGGAGTATGAGTTTCCTTTCAGTAGTAGATGATAAATTTTGGGAGTAGGATATTCCTTTTAGTGGGTGTTGATAAATCAGGGATTGATACTCCATTTTGTGGGTGTTGATAAATTAGGGAGTAATTTTATCCTTTTGGTTGGATCCTGGGAAACTTGCAAGTAGGATCTTGTAGTATATTTAGGGTTTAAGCCTTCAAGTAGGTTGGATTCTACCATATTGATGTAACAACAAGTTTAATCTTTCGTTTGCAAAAGGAATAAGAAGAATAATTGGTTGTACATATAATGTATTTATGTGTGCATATGTAAATGTTAATATGTGTTTCATATGTTGTATGTTTATGTTGCTAACATAAATTGTTGGTAAATGGAATGAAAACGTTTAAATTTGAAATAGTTAAATATAATTTTGGTCCCAATACTGATTCATCCCCCGTCTCAGTCTTGTCTTAGTTTCTAACAATGTTAGTGCCATCAACATACCTTTTTGATCATCTCATTTTAAGTACTATGAGAAAGTTTCTTTCTTTTCAAATTTAACATTAGTGTCATTGAAATGCCTTTTTTATTGATTCAATTTTGTTATAGGTCAATTTTGGCACCATTCCCAATGACCTAGTTAACTGGGCATCATCTCTAGGACCAACGATCAAGTGCCTATAATTCCCTATCATTTCAGTTGCTACATGCCCTAAGACAAGAAACAAGATAAATCAAGTAACACTTTCATCAAGAAAAGGTTTCCATGGTTTGAAGCTTATTGTATAGCATATGAGAGCTCACCAACACAAGCTCTAAGGGGCCTAAGTGCGTTGCATATGCAGGTAGCCCCATGCAAGGCTACTTTTCAAAGCACTTCCCGGCGTTCAAAGGTGAGTTGGTCACATTGGGAGCGAAATTCTCATTGTTCCGGAATATCCACTTGGCCAGTGCCTTCTAGAAGAGTTGACATGTGTCAAGCTTTGGATCCAAGTGTCCATTTGATATCTACATGATTGGAAACATGTCTTGCCTATTTTTGGAAATATATTGATTGAAAAACAACCTACAGTTCATCTATAAATTAAACACAGATCTAAGTGTTTGAGAAGGAAGAATTTGAGTAGAGAAATGTTGGATAATTTTCAATTGAGAGCTTGGTTTCTAGAGCTACTGCTGGAGAGATTTATGTTGTGATGAGACTTGGAAACTATGCTGGAAGGTCACTTCAAATCAGTCACTAGGTTGTAACCTCTCCTTCTATCATCAATAAAGAGTACTTCTTGTTTTTCCCTACATGCATCTATGTTAACTTTGATTTTCCATATTGTAAGATCTTGGTTGATGAATGTAGTTTATGCTTAAATGATTTAGCTAACTAGCTTGAATAGATATCTATATTATTGCATCTTCTGTTTTTTTAGTGTTCTTTCTTGTAGGAAGCATTCAGCCAACAAACCAATTGAATTTGAAGCTGTAGCAGAAGCGACAGAAGGAGTCATTTGGAAGCGACCGAAATAATTAAGCATCCAATCCTCTCTGTGTATCTATTCTAAGTTAGGAGAAATGGTAGTATAGTCTTTCACCCGTTGTTCTAGACTAACACCTGTCTAGGGAAGCATAATTTATCCGTAGGTTACAATTCTGGCCCAACAAACTGGCGACTCCACTGGGGAGAATTTCTCTTAGTTTTAGGTGTTTTAGTCTCTGATTTTCTTTTATTATCCACCCAGTAGCTATTACACATAAATATTGGACCTTTCAGAGCTTAATTTGTAAATACAGTGAGCCAAATAGTAGTATTTCTCCTTGCCTACTGCGCCCAACACACCCTTAGTCAGGGCACAATGCTTTGCAGAGCACTGTATCCCTTCCAAGCCTGCGTTGCAGAGCACTGTCTCCCCTTGGAGACTATGTTGGCTCCTGAAAAGCACCAAAATTCCCTAAAAATTGACTTTGCAAATTGCTTCAGTTATCTTTGTGGTTGTGTTCTGAAAATTTTGATGCTCAACTGACCAGTGTCTCTATATACTTCTTCATCCTTTGGCTAAAACTTTCTTCAATGTTTGTTTAGAAAATTTTTTCTTTATCATTGACAAGTTGATTTCAAAGTATTTTTTATGGTTGCATTAAGAATCATTTTCTTTCAAAATAGGAAATTTTCGTAAAATCTTCATTTCCTTGATAGGAGAAATTGTTGTTGAAATCCTCGTTTTTCTTTCACAAGAGAAATTTTTGTTTGTATTCTTCATTTCTCGAAAGTAAAAATCATTTTTATTATTGATCTAGAGCACCTAGTTTCTTTTCTACATTCATAACATTAAGGAAATTGAAAACAAAAACTTGAATTTGCGTGTAGGATTGTGTGTTTTTTGCAAAAGGAACATTAGGAAATCTGCATTTAATTTGTGATCCATTGATTTTGTTCTTTTCATTGATTTGTTTGCTCGCAAATTATTTTCTCTCTTTCCAAAAAAATTGTGTTCTCTTACCTTAGTATCTAGGTTCTTCATTGAAAAAGATGAAAGTGAAGGTTTGTTTATCATTCTTATCTTGCATTTTAGGAATCTCATATACATCATCGTGATGAACCTGAAAGGAAAATTGTTAAGCAATATCAACATAAAATAAATCTCAATTTACTTAACAATGCTTTGGAACATTAACGATAACATTTAGAAGGTCTAGGCTAGAGATGTGTTCTGGCATTGTAAAACATAGCAGTTATCGTTAACTTGTCTGCGATACATTAAGAGTGTGATACCTCACTCCACGTACGTAAGTATATCATAGCTCGTCCACATACTCTTGGGTATATCGGGCGGTGTTACAGTACGATAAGTATAAAGGGGTGCTATCACTGTGAAGTTTCACATCAGACAACGCTAATATGGACTTGGGCCTCCACGTACCTTTGGGTATATTTGGGAGGAAAAATTTTAGGTGCTATCCATCCATAGTGAATCGATTCGGCCACCTTGAAATTGTGATACATCGAATACATCATTCGGGGACATTACCTACCCATACTTCTTGGTTCGCCAGGAGGTATTCTGCAGTTCACAGTTTCTTGGTAAACCCGTTTTCCTAGCATTACCCTCTCTTTTTTTATTTGTTTTTGGATAAAATAAATTAGCAATCATGGAAGAAAAAAAACCTTTCCCTCGTCGTTCACCTAGACATCGCTTTACCCAAACCAATATAATCAGTACCTCTAGTGAAGCATCATCTTCCCATATACCAGAGGTTGCACAAGTTGTTTCTACAAATCTTGGTTTTTCTACTGTTGTCAAGACAGAGTATGCACAGCTACCCGTGGTCACGATCCATCCAATATGTGAGACCATACCTCCTGAACCCAACATTGTTCAACTGGAAGTTGATCTGAATCCCATTGTGCTTTAGTGGGAAACTACTATTGTTCAAACTGGACATCATCCCCAGGACCAATGAAGTAGGGTCTATCATCCCCTTATATTTTAGTTGCTATCTTCCCTAAGTGGAGAAAATCTTGATCCCAAAGTCGAACAATCGGAAGTTGTTCCTATATTGGTCACTCCAAAATCTATTGTAGCTATTTAGTCTCCCATATCACGCAGTGAACCACTTGAAATATACTTCATGCCAGACGGTGAGGTTCTTCCACCTATATTTTGATTGAATAAATATCACAAGATGAGACACCTTTAACTCCAACTCATTTTCAGTAGGAGCTTTACCTGTACAAGTCTTTTCCTCAATCACCTTCCTTTGCTTTTGTTGATCTTGTTTCACTTTGAGTTCCTGTAGCTTATATAGGGTATACATTGGGTCATTTGACAATGGCTGAGATAACATCCCATACTAAACCATCTATTTCAGTTGCGACAACATCTGTTGTTACTTCATTTTGATGTTTTGTCCATTGACTTCACCCATGTCATCATCTGGAATCGTATCTAGTTCCTCTCTTTGGTGGCTAGTGATACCACATATGTTACCCTCAGACATTCCTAAATTCAATGAAAAACCTAGAGAACACTGATCAACACATGTTATAATTTATCATTTTTGGTATTCATCAAACTCCTTAAATGATGACTCCATTAGACTATGTCTTTTCCAACACACACTCACTAGTCAAACTGCACAATAAGGATGGTTCTTTTTACTGTGTCAACCACGTTAAAAAAATGAAACAAGTGTTAAGGATAGTTCTTTTCCTGTGTCAACCTCGATAAATGAAACAGGTTCCCATGAGGATGCTTCTTTTTCTGTGTCAACCTCGTTAAAAAATGAAACAGAGTTATGAGGATAGTTATTTTTTCTTGTTTCAACCTCGTTAAAAAATGAAACAAGTACCTATGAGGATAGTTATTTTTTATTGCGTCAACCTTGTTAAAAAATGAAACAAGTGCTTTGAGGAAAGTTGTTTTTTTTGTATCAACCTCATTAAAAAATGAAACAGGTCATGACCATAGTTCTTTTCCTGTGTCAAGCTCATTAAAAATTAAACAAATCCTCCCTTGTAATGAACCTTCATTCCATCCAGCTATTAGTAACTAATATTCTACTTAGGTGAATGAAATGAAGCTTGTGGGGCATCTTCTCTTGCAAGGAGCATTCGACATGTGCTCTTGTAGGGGGCATTCAAAAAATTCTTACTAATTGCATGCAATCCACAGCTGAATTTCGTGGGAAAAAATAGGTTCAGAGCCTCCAAAATTCAAATGGTAACTATGGAATGGTAAAAATGAATAGTGAAACTACTTTTTATAGTCATTTAATTGCTTGGAAGTTAAATTTGTTGCTATGACTATAGTTTTCTTATGTTTTTATCACGAAACAAGTATTTTTAATCCATTTTATGTTGTTCTGAACAGTTCTTACAACTGATGAATAGTCATGCATATTTATTTCAAGAATGGTTTGACCACAAAGCATAATTTGTCTTCTTATTTTTCAAGATTTGTTAAAAACGAAAAAGGATTTGAAGTGCAATTTTATATCTTTTTTGAGCTTCAATAACAGCAAAAAAGGAACCCCTGGAGTATTCTTTCAGCTCTTTTCAGACTCTGATAATGTGAAAATATTGCCGAGCACTTGTCTTTTCAAGCTCGTTAAATTAAATGAATTGATATCTACTCACTATAAGTTTAACCATTTTCTGGACTAAGATGGATTATTTATGAAAAATGAATACCTTGGTTAAACATGGCCAGAGAGGTTCTCTCAAATATTATTTTACACTTTGAGTGAAAAATTTACGAAAAATTAATTTTGGAGTTCTCTTTTGTCCTCTTTTTCAGAATCTATAAATATGAAAAAGGACCGGGCTATCACTGTCGTTAAGCTTGTTAAAACATAAAATAGCGATGGGCTTGTTGATCATGGAAAGAATCAAGTTTCATTCATCGCTACACTCGTTAAATTATTAAATAGAAATAATTTATTCACTCGAAGGGTTGAATTATAGATCAAGCAAATGTTATCCTCCTCAAGCTTGTCAAAAAATAAAGAGGTACTGGTTGACAAATGACCGGAGAAAATTTTGGAAAAGCAAGTAAAATTTATTTTTGGTAGCAAGTCGCTCTTGAACATGACACTTCTTTCACTCCATGTCCATGACTGTTTGGGTTGGGTAATCATCTTGACAGTTCATTCACACCTATGGTTCATCATACCTTCACTTCGGTTTTGGGTAAATGCTGCCAACTCATCACAGTGTCGCCGATATGTTTAAGAGAAGTCATCTAGTGATTAAAAACTCATCCCTCTGCAATACTCGTAAGCCTTCATTTTCATGACCATCATCCTTGAAAATTTCTATATCAATTCATACCCTTGTCTTTGAAATCAGTAACTCCAGTTTTGCAATAAGGTGACTTCCTCTCGACAACAAATCAATATCTAGGAATTTCACTTAGAAACATCAAATTCCAATACCATGAGGCTTGTTACAGCATCGATAAGATCCTTTCTTCTGAACCTTTTACTGAAAGATTTTGTTTGGCGTTTAACATCAAATCATCTATTCACACCTTATGAAATGTACTGCAGTACCTTGAGGGCCATTGAAATTAATGGTGGTTCTATCACGTTTGTTAATAGCTCACATCATTGGCTGGTAATCAAATGATGTCTTTCCATGTTCGACGAAAAATCATATATTCGCATGGCCAGACTTGTACCCGAATGATCGAGTGATTGAGATAAGAAGACCCTGGATCTAGTTTTAGCCATCCTGGCTTCGATTTCAGGATTGTTGTACACACCATCTGTACGGTGACATTACATACAGATTATCATCCAAACATGGGCCTATATTTGTAGGCGTGTCTGCATCTGGGCAACATTCCAATGTAGACAACTTTCTGAATTATGTACATGTTATTAGATTGTTTTATGTGTTGACTATGGGAATGCCTAACCTCAGAAATTATGATTAATAGAGGATATATCAAGATGTAATGTATTGCAATATTTATGTAGGTGACCATTCTGCTTCATTTCCAAGCTCATCACAGTGTAAAGCATCTTAATCAAATGTTCTTATTATTTGGATTTCATGCTTTAGGAGGAAATTTTTATAGGTCAATTTGGGCACCATTCCCAATGACCTGGTTAACTGGGCATCATCTCCAGGACCAATGATAAAGGGTCTATCATTCCCTATCATTTAAGTTGCTACATGCCCTAATACAAGAAACAAGATAAATCAAGGAAGAATTTCATCAAGCAAAGGTTTCCATGGTTTGAAGCTTATTGTATAGCATATGAGAGCTCACCAACGCAGGTCTAAGGGGCCTAAGTGTGTTGCATATGCAGGTAGCCCCATGCAAGTCTACTCTGCAAAGCACTTCCAGACATTGAAAGGTGTGTGGGTCACATTGGGAGCGAAATTATCATTGTTCTGGAATCTCCACTTGGCCAATGCCTACTAGAAGAGTTCACATGTGTCAAGCTTTGGATCCAAGTGTCCATTTGACATCTACATTATTGGAAACATGTCTTTCCTATTTTTGGAAATTTTTTTCTTGCAAAACAACCTACATTTCATCTATAAATTGAACACATATCTAAGTGTTTGAGAAGGAAGAATTTGAGTAGAGAAATGCTGGAGAATTTTCAATTGAGAGCTTGGTATGTAGAGCTACTGTTGGAGAGATTTATGATGTGATGAGACTTGGAAACTATGCTGGAAGGTCACTTCAAATCAGTCACTATGTTGTAACCTCTCCTTCTATCATCAATAAATAGTACTTCTTGTTTTTCCCTACATGCATATATGTTAACTTTGATTTTCCATATTGTAAGATCTTGGTTGATGAATGTAGTTTATGCTTAACTGATTTAGCTAACTAGCTTGAATAGATATCTATATTATTGCATCTTCTGTTTTTTCAGTGTTCTTTCCTGCAGGAAGCATTTAGCCAACAAAACGCTTGAATTTTAAGTTGTAGTAGAAGCGACAGAAGGAGTCATTTGGAAGTGACTGAAATAAGTAAGCACCCAATCCTCTCTGTGTATCTGTTCTTAGTTAGGAGAAATGATAGTATAGTCTTTCACATGTTGTTCTAGACTAACACCTGTATAGGGAAGCGTAATTTATCCAGAGATTACAATTCTGGCCCAACAAGTTTCAGGGGTATCAATTAATTAATTTCTTTTAAATTTTTACATTATTTTCATCGGGATACTTTTTCCATCAAATCATTCTAAGGGTGTGAGTCAATTTCTATCTTTTCAAATTTAATTTTAGTGTTTTCAACATACCTATTCCATCATTTCATTCCAAGGGGTAGGATTTAAACAATTTCTTTTAAATTTTAATTTTAGTGACATTAATGTGTCATTTCCATTAATTTGGTTTCAAGGGATATGAGCCAATTGCTTTTTTTTCAAATTTAATGTTAATTTAATTGACATACATTTTCCTTCGATTCATTTTCAAGGGGTATGAGTCAATTGCTTCCTTTTAAAATTTAACTTTATTTTCATCAACATATCCTTTCCATCGATTTTACTTTGATGGGTATGAGTCAATTTATTTATTGTAAATTTTAACATTAGTGCCATCAACGTACCTTTTCATCGATTCACTTTCAAGGGGTATGAGTCAATTTATTTCTTGTCGAATTTTGTGTTAGTGTCAAAGAGGTTTATTTTCCATCAATTCAATTTCAAGGGGATTGAATTGATTACTTTACTTTCAAATTTAACATTAGTTCCTTCAAATTACCTTTTCCATCAATTCAGTTTCAAGGGGTATGAGTAAATTTCTTTCTTTCAAAATTTAACATTAGTGTCATCAATGAGCATTTTCCATCGATTTGGTTTTGAGGGATATGAGTCCATAGCTCACTTTTCAAATTTATAATTAGTGCCATTGAGGTAAATTTTCCATCAATTTTGTTTTAAGGGGTACAATTCAATCACTTTGTTTTCAAACTCAGTGTTACTTGCATCAAAAAACCTTTTCCCTCAGTTCAGTTTCAAGGGGTATGATTCAATTGCTTTCCTTTCATATTTAATTTTATTTTCATATACTATATCTTTTCAATCGATTATATTTCAAATGGTATGAGTCATTTTATTTCATTTCAACTTTAATGATAGTATCATCGGCATACCATTTCCATCGATTTGGTTTCAAGGGGTATGCCTCAATTTCATTCTTTCTAAATTTATTGTTAGTGTCATCGATGCATTTTTTTCATTTATTTAGTTTCAAGGGGTATAATTCAATTACTTTCTTTTCAATTTATTGTTAGTGTCATCAATGTAACTTTTCCATTCATTCAGTTTCAAGGGGTATGGATCAGTTTCTTTCTTTTAAAATGTTATGTTAGTGTCATTGACATACATTTTCCATCGATTTAGTTTGAATGGGTATGAATCAATCGATTTATTTTAAAATTTAATTTTAGTGTCATCAATGTACCTTTTCTGTCAATTTAATTTCATGGGGCATGAGTCAGTCAGTTTCTTTTACAATTTAATGTTAGTGTAATCAAGTTATCTTTTTTTTCGATCCATTTTTGAAGGGTAGGAGTCAATTTTTTTACTTTCAATTTTGACATAACTATCATAAACATGCATTTTCTATTGATCCGGTTTCAAAGGCTATGATTAAATTTATTTCTTTTCAAATTTAACATTGTTGCCATCATCATACATTTTTCTTCCAAATGAATTTACGACGTATGATTCAATTTCTTTATTTTCAAATGTAACTTTATTTTCATCAGCATACCTATGATGTTGATTCAATTTCAAGGGGTATGTCACAATTCATTTATTTTCAAATTTAGCATTATTTCCATCTATGTACCTTGTTTCTCGATTCAGTTTCAAGGGTTATCAGTCAATTGCTTTATTTTCATATTTAATGTTAGTTTCCTCTACATAATTTTTCCACTTATTCGGTTTCAAGGGGTATGATTCAATTGTTTATTTTCAAATTTAACAATTGTTTCATTGGCATACCTTTTTGATCGATTCCGTTTTAAGGGGTATGATTCAATTTATTTCTTTTCAAATTTAATATTAGTGTCATTTTCATACTTGTTCCATTGTTTTGTTCCAAGGGGTATGATTCAATTGATTTCTTTTCAAATTTATTGTTAGTGTCATTGGTGTACCTTTTCCATAAACTTGGTTTTAAGGGGTATGAGTCAGTTTCTTTCTTTTCAAATTTAACATTAGTTTCATTAATGTATATTTTCCATCAATTCAGTTTCAATGGGTATGGTCCAATTGTTTTCTTAACAAATTTAACATTATTGTAATCGAAGTATATTTTCCATCTATTTGACTTCAAGGAGTATGAGTCAATTTATTTCTTGTCAAATTTAACAATAGTGCAATATAAGCACCCATTGATTCACTTTCAAGGGGTATAATTCAATTTATTCCTTGTCAAATTTAATGTTAGTGTCATCAAAGTACCTTTTCCATCAATTCAGTTTCAATACGGTTTGAGTAAATTTATTTCTTTTGAAATTTAACAACTTTGTCATCAATGAATGTTTTCCATCGATTCATTTTCGAGGGGTATGATTGAATAGCTTACTTTTCAAATTTAAAATGATTTTCATTGAGGTACATCTTCCATTAATTCAATTTCAAGGGGTACAAGTCAATTGATTTATTTTCAAACTTAACATTACTGTCATCGAGAAAAATTTTCCATCAATTTTGTTTCAAGGGGTATGAATCAATTTCTTTATTTTTAGATTTAATGTTATTTTCATCTGCATACATTTTCCATCAATTCAGTTTCAAAGGGTATGATCATTTCTTTTCCTTTCAAATCTAATGTTAGTGTCATCAACGTACCATTTCCATCTACTTTTTTTCAAGGGGTATCATTCAATTCCTTTATTTCCAAATTTAATGTTAATTTCATTAATGTGTGTCATCCATTGATTCATTTTCAAGTGGTATGAGACAACTACTTTCTTTTCAATTTAATGTTAGTGCCATTGATGCAACTTTTCCATCAATTCGGTTTCAATGGGTATGAGTCAATTTATTTCTTTTCAAATTTAACTGTTGTGACTTTGACATAAATTTTCCATTGATACTATTTCAAGGGGAATGAGTCAATTTATTTCTTTTCAAATTTAACATTAGTTTCATTGACATATTGTTTCCATTGATTCAATTTAAAGGGGTGTGAGTTAATTACTTTCTATTAAAATTTAAAATTAGTGTCAACGATATACCTTTTCCATCGATTCGGTTTGAAGCAGTATGAATCAGTTTATTTCTTTTCAAATTTAATGTTAGTCTCATCAATGTACCTTTTCCGTCGATTTAGTTTCAACGGGTATAGTCAATTGGATTCTTTTCAAATTTAATGTTAGTGTCATCAACGTAACTTGTTTATTGTTTCATCTTCGATGGGTATGAGTCAATTGTTTTATTTTCAAATTTGACATTAGTGTCAATGGCATGCATATTAAATCAATTAAGTTTCAAGGGTTATGAGAAAATTTCGTTCTTTTCAAAATTAACATTCTTTTCATTAGCATATTTTTCTCTTCCATTTGAATTCAAGGGGTATGAGTCAATTCATATTTTTCAAACATAATGTCAGTTTCATCGACATACCTTTTCCATTGATTAGGTTCCAAGGGGTTTGTGGAAATTGCTTTCTTTTCAAATTTAACTTTATTTTCATCCACGTACATTTTTTGTTGAATTGGTTTCAAGGTGTATCAGTCAATTAATTTATTTTCAACTTTAATGTCAGTGTCCTCTACATACTTTTTCCATTTATTTGGTTTCAAGAGGTATTTTTTGATTGCTTTATTTTCAAATTTAATGTTAGTTTCCTTGTTGTACATTTTCCATAAATTTGGTTTCAAAGTGTATTCACCAATTTCCTTCTTTTCAAATTTAACATTAGTGTCATCAACGTACCTTTTCCATTGATTTGTTTTGAAGGGGTATGATTTGATTGCTTTTTTTTCAATTTTAATATTATTTCCATCGACATACCTTTTCCATTGATTTTGTTTCAATGTATATGAGACAATTTCTTTATTTTCAATTTTAACCCTAGATTCATCAATGCACATTTTCCATCCATTCAGTTTCAAGGGGTATGTGTCAATATTTTTCTTTTCAAATTTAACATATGATCATCGACATGCATTTCCATCAATTCAGTTTTAGGTGGATAAATTGTTGAAAATGGCACCAAGATTTTACCCTTGATTACATTAGAATAAAATTGTAATTCCACATCTCATGACACTTCTACGAGTTAACTAAGTTAGTTGACTTAGTTGGTTCAGTTAATTTAACTAAGTTATTTGACTTAGTTGATTCAGTTAATTCAAGTTGACTGTCCAACTTGAGTCATGTAGAGTGGTTCCTACTTTTTAGGAGCCCTAGTTGAGTTTATTTTTAGTTGTAATTAATTAATTCAGTTGATCTAAGTTAAATACAGTTTAACTAGTTGCAACTATTGGAGGAACTAGTGAGAGATATAGTAGTGAGTTGTCTACTATATTATCAATCATTTAAATGATAGATAAACCATAAATAACTCATGCATGTGTGAATTGAGAGTTACCCAGTTGATATCAGAGTTCAATCGTAGTGTACTATCATTTGTATAATCATCCAAATTTATAGGTGGTGCATGAAGTCAGAGGAAGGCCCTAGATGAATTACGCAATATTGGATGGGGATTTCCCTAATTAATAGGGGCTAATTACCCAAGGAAAAAAATGTAATGAAATAGGCACTTGGGAAAGCCAAAATTTGGTTAAGTGTTGGCCAAGGCTTGTCTAGAATCACTGAGACAGATACAGATAATGTAGAGGTTTCTCAGGTTCGAGAAAATCATTGTAATATTCTCATATTTTCTCACTAATGCAATACACAAATAGTGTGGTTTTTAGCTATGGATTTCCCCAGGAAATCAATTTATAATGTTTGATTTAATTATTTCTCTTTTATTTTTCATGATTTTGCAATCGTTTAAATTGGTTTCCGCAATTGGTAGAGTAGATTCAAGTCTATTTTTTTATCAAATTACAATTAGTAGTTCAAATCTACAAATAATTTCTACATGGTATCAAATCTGAAATCACTATACAAGAGAAGAATATGATTTTTTTATGTGCATGTGAATCAAATTTTCAATATCATTCTTCAGGATCAACATGATAGTATTCTATGGATTGAGACTTGAGTATGCCCGGGAGGGAATCTCGAACTACATAGCTTGGAAGGATAGGATGGAAGCAGTGTTGGAAGATAATGACCTTAAGGATTTTATAGATAGTGACATTCTTAAGCCTCCATCAACTGATGATCAAGATCTTGAGACCTTGAAGAATAATTTGGTGAAGGTGATAAGGATCCTACTAGAATTTGTTCAAGATCATATTGTCCAAAACCTCCACATGAAGGAAAACACATTTTCAATGTGGAAGGAATTGATATATTTGTTTCAAAACAATAGTGATCACAGGAATTTGGCATTGAAGGACAAGCTCAAGAAAATCAAGATGGAGAAGGGTGACAAAATACCAAATTACTTGACCGAGTTCACCCAATTCAAGGATGAGCTTGGAAGTGTTGGTGTTACAGTTTTCAAAGATGATCTGATGAGCCTAGCACTTTTAGGCCTTCCAAAGAGCTGGCACAACTATCAGGATTTGGTAAATGGTAGGGAGAAGCTACCATAGTGGGATATTTTTTGGTCTGACGTGGTGCAAGAATATTTTTGACTGAACATGAGATGTGGATCCTCATCTAAGCATGATGATGAGGATAATTATGCCTTGGATGGAAAGGAAAATAAATGGAAAGGGAATTCATCCCATTCCAAATCATATTCTAGTAAGGAAGGAAAGAAGAAGGAATTGTCAAAGATTAAATTTTTTCACTATCATGAGTCGGGATACTATGCCACGAAGTTTCTTCACATGAAGGCCAACAAGAATCCCTTAGGAGGAGGAGCAGGTGAAGCTATACTTCAAAATTCGAGTTGTATTTCACCCTCATCGTATGCATGATTTCATCAATGATGGGTAGTGTGTGGTACCTGGATGGTGGAGCCTCATTCTATATGACCAAAAACAAATAATTATTTAATGAATTGGAGGAGAAGGACCTCCATATGCACATCAAGATGGGAGATGATGGAAGTTATAGCGTGATCAACATTGATATTGTTAATTTTCATAGGGAGTCTGGTTCTCATCTCACATTAAAATATGTCAAGTACGTTTTGGGTTTGAATAAGAATTTATTTTTAGCTACTATGTTAGAAGACTGTGGCTACGATGTGATTTTTAGAAAAGGAAAGGCATTCCTTCATCACATAGTCATAGGATAGGTGAAGAAGATCAGGGTTCAGGTAATGAACCTCTAAAAATTGGATGTAGAAGATTGTACCTCTTTGAAAACAAAAATAGAGAAGGTCCAGAGCTGAGACATCAATGAGTTATGGCATAGAATATTGGGCCATCTACACCATGGATATTTTAAGATCAAGCAAAAAAATTCTATAAGACTTCCCAAGGGTTCACTAGAGAAGCGTGATACATGTAAAGGGTGTACATTGGGGAAGTACACCAAATCCACCTTTCATGATAAGGACATATGAACACAAGAAATCCTTGAAAGAGTTCACTCAAATGTGTGTGGACCATTATCAAAAACCTCCACGGAAAAACACAGGTATTATGTGATATTTGTAGATGATTTCTCACATAATTTTTGGATATTATTCATGCAAAATAAAGAACAAACATTCTCAAATTTTTTTGAGTTCAAAGCACTTGTTGATAAAGACACGGGAAGGAAAGTGAAGGCTCTCAAGAGAGACAATGATGGATACTATGTGTCAAATGATTTCAAGAACTTTTTTGCATCAGAAGGAATTCAACGGGATTTAATAGCACCCCATAACCCACAATGGAATGGGGTTACACAAAGAAATAATAGAAGTATTTTGGGGGTTGAATGGATGATGTTGCATGATAAGGGACTATCGTTGCACTTGTGATCTAAAGCATGCAAAAAACTATTATATGTGCAGAACAAGAGTATTCATTGGATTCTCAGGATGAGTACACCAGAGGAATATTTTCAATTAAGAAACCAACTGTGGCATACTTCATAATATTTCTCTCACCAGTTTAATGTCATGTTTCCAAGGATGCATGGAAAAATATAGAACCAACAGTTGAGTTAGTAATATTTGTGCGATGCACTTATACAAATCACAACTATCGAGTGTGCCTATCATCTCACAGGATGACAATGGTTCACAGAGATGTGAAATTTGAAGAAGAGAATGCCATGGAAATTTCCCTTGAGAGGGAGCTTCATTTGCATGCAAATGAGGAGCTTTTTTCTCCGAAGGAAGAACCTCATAATTATGTGGAGTATCCACATGCAAAGGAGTAGAGAGTGGAAGCACCCACTCATGTAGATCGATCTATGGATGGAAGCAAGTGAACCACAGAGGCTGATAGGTTGATGCATGATGCTAGAGAGAATTTGGGAGCACCCACATCACAACGTAGGCAGAGGAGGTCACCATATCATTACACTGGGTACATGGATCTGATGATCAAGAGTGCAGATATTGATCCATCCTAATTCGAGGACGAAGTGCAGAAACCAATATGGGTTGATGCCATGGTAAAGGAGTATGACACCATTATCATAAATAGCTCATAGTAAATTGTCCCAAGACCAGAGGACAAGTCAGTTGTATGATCTAGGTGGATATACAAGGTGAAGCAAACAACATATGGGAGTATTGAGAAATACAAGGCTATATTTTTGGCCAAGGGGTTTTCTCAAGAGGAGGGAATTGATTATGAGGAGACCTTTTCTCTAGTAGCAAGGTACACTTCAATTAAATATATTCTAGCACTTTCAGTGAAAAATGGGATGGAATATACATCAAATGGATGTGAAGATAGATTTACTCAATGGATTAATTGAGGAAGAGGTGTACATATAGAATCCAAAAGGATTTGAGACCCTTTGACAAAGAGTCACATGTGTGCATACTCAAGTTAGAATTTTATGGATTGAAAAAATCACCTCGTGCTTGGTACACTAGGATCGAAAGTTATTTCATCGGGTTGGGATTCACCAAAAGTGAAGCATATGAAAACCTTTACCATATTGTGGTTGAAGGTAAATTATTGATTATAGTGTTATATGTTGATGATCTAATTATAATAGGTGATGAGAAGCTGATAAGATCTTGAAAGAAGATTTGGAAATAGAATTTGAGATGAAAGATGTGGGGATCTTGCATTATTTCCTTGGTTTGGAAATTTGAAAAAGAGATAGTGAACTATTTTCCTCTCAGGGCAAGTATGGCAACGAGATGTTGAAGAAATTTCACATGGAGAGTAGAAAACCCGTGGAGAATCCTCTAGAAATTAATTGGAGGAAGGAAGATACAACTTTAGGTGAAGTGGTAGAAGCTACCATTTACAGGCAGCTTGTGGTTTCACTCATGTACTTGGTGAACACACGACTAGACATGTGTTATGCAGTTAACCAACTTAATTAAGCAATGGTTAAGCCAAACAAACTCTATATGAAGGCATACAAACATGTGTTGAGATACCTCAGAGGCACCACTCGGTTTGTTCTTTGGTATAGATGGACATAGGGAGTGAAGCTACAAGGATTAAAATATGTATATTGGGAAGGGGGAGTCCATCTAAATAGAAGATCACATCAAGTGGAATCTTCAGTATTGGGTCAGCAACAAGTTATTGGTACAACAAGAAGTAGAGATCAAATGCACTCAGTTTATCATAAGCATAGTATATTGATGTTATTAAAGTATCTTGTGAGTATATCTAGATGAGGAAGATCCTCGATGGGTTAATTGGTCAACAAATGAATCCTACAATGTGTTATCACTATTAAAATTTTCTAGACTTGGTCAGTTTATACTTGCTCCTAAGTCATGCTATTAGATAGGGTTTGAGTCATTCTTATGTTTTATAGGGTCTCAGCCATAGGTTACAAGTCTCATTTCATCACCAAATAAAGTTCATAAACCTTGCTTTACTCTCTATAAGTCTCATACCACGTTTTGAAAAACATATTTTAAGTTTTTTTCGAATAAGCCACGAAACCACGTTTTCAAAGCACGCTCAGTGTAAAAAAATTCTTCTACGCTACGAAAATGCTGGTCTTTTCATAGCACAAAATCCCGAAATCACATTACCAACGCTACGAAATCGGGGATTTGAAATTTTTCGGTTTAGCTATCACATCCATCAATTTTGGGTTAAATTTTCATGATTAGGTGTCAGTCCACGAATCCTCCCTTACACATGCAACCATACAAAGCAATTATGAAATCATTATGAGATTTGTTAGGGGTTGTTTGTCATTAGTCATTTTGAAATTTTAAAAAGTGTTGGTTATCATTGATTTTATCTCATGCAAAGAAAACACTGCATGCATATCTACTCTTTGAAAGAGGAGGTCATGATAAGAAACCAGAGCTTTCCTAAAGTTTTCATGAAAGGAAAAATTTCAATCAAGTGAGGCATAATTTCAATCAAGCGAGGCTGAACCTGATTGATGTTATGTCAGCAGTTTCGATACTTGCTAATCAAGTGAGTTTGAAAATAATTGCCGGCTGAAACACGATTTCTAATCAAGCGAGGCTGAACCAAATTTCAAGCAAGCCAGTTTATCCAACAAGGAGGTCTATTACAGGTTTGCTGAAGAAATAGGGTTTTCAGGAGGAAGATGACAAAAAAAAAGAGAAACCACAGATCTGGTCACTATCTGAGAACAGAACCTGAAGTTTTAGAAGCTCTCGCAAGAGATAAATCTGTTGAAGAAGCCTTCAAGAAGGTAGGGTGTTGGAGGTTCTACGAAAAGCTTCAAGGAGGACATAATCAGGTTACCAAAGATTTTGCTATGAACTTCACAGGGTCAAACACAAAGGTTGGTTTTCTCAATTTACCAATTTCTCCTGAAGTTATATCAACAGTCACAGAAATTCCAAGGGGGGAATATAGATGGTTAAATAATTTTAGGTTTGAAATGAAACCCTGAAAAATATTTTTGAAACCAGAGTTTATGGATACTAATTTCAACAAAGTTGTGCCAGGAAGTTATGTCAAGGATGCATTTTCCAATCTGCTCTATAACATCCAAAGGTACTTCACCTGCGAAGGGATATACGACAAGGTGTACACTTACCACTTTAAACTCTTATTGCATTTCACAGGAAAAATCTCTCTAGACTTACCTTTCTTTCTATTTCGAAGTCTGGCCAAGATGGCGGACAAACTATAGATGAAAACTCAGGCATTTGAAACCTCATTATTTCATCATGGTCTAGTCAAGTTAATAGTTTTGCATGAGCTTCAGAAAGTGAATAAAGAATGGTCTGCATTTCTCTTTTTGAGTGGAATAGTGGTTGAAGGAACAGGTGTTAGCCCTCAAGTCAAAGAAACATCTCCATCAAAGACTACTGAACCTACAGAAACAAAATCAAGGAGGTTTGTCAAGCTCAAGCCCAGGAAACAGGTTAAGGAACCAATGATAAACACATCATTGAATATCCAAAGGTCTCATCAATCTTCACAGAAGAAGAGAACTCATGTCAAAGAGACAATTCAGGAACAGTCAACTAGTAAAACAATTCAAAAAGAATTTGACTAGGAGTCAAAGGTCAAACGAGAAGGGTAAGGTTGTGGTCACAAATGAAAACTTGGAATTAAGAGGTGACTTGAATGATATATTACAAGCTATTGACATTGAAGAGTCTCCCCTGGTTCAAGAAGATTTCATCAAACTGGATACAAATGGCAAATAAAAGAAATTGAGAACATCCAAAAAAATAGATTTTGAGGATGAAGTGTCAGAGTTTGTCTTTAAGCCTAGAAAACCCTTGACTAGGCAGTCTAAGAAATTACAGTAGCCAAACACGGAGATAGTCCAAACATGAGGTGAGGATGCAAATGTTTTTGAAGAACCCATAAATATATCATCTCCAATGCTTGAAAAATACATAAACAGAGTTTTTAATACTCAGAGAGAAAAGAGTGGTTATGAGGAGGTTAAAGACAAACTCAGACTTGCAAACATTGAAATTGATAAATTGAAGAAGAAATTGAGAATGCATGCTGTAGAAAGGTCAAAATTTGAGAGTTTGAAAGGTCTGTGGGAGCTAGAAAAGGTTTCAAACATTGAGTTAATCAGCAATCAGGATGAATTCTACATGTGGACCATCCCTGCAATCAAGGAAGAAAATTTCATAAGGATGGTTAATACCAAACTAAGAGCTAATAATAGAAGGCTTAAAAGGCAGGTTGAATATCTTGAGATACAGCTAGCAAAGCCTGAAGATCTTTAGATACATCTAGCAAAGCCTGAAGATCAACCACAACAAAAATGATTGTAAACAGTAAGTGACATCTCCTAACACATTTTTGGGGTTATGTGGAAAGATTTCATTTTTTAAAGCAGTTAAGAGTTGATTTTTGTTGATTATGAGAGATTATATATAACTGGAAGGATGGAAGTAAAGGTTTGAAACTTAAAATTTTGGAAAAAGCTGTGAAAAGATAGACACAATAGTTTTGTAGCGCACTACGAAATTGTTGTAGGTGTCATGCACAACAGTTTCGAAATTGCTATAGGATGCAGTTTGAACAATTTTGCAAGGTTTCAAAGGGAGAAAATGCTTTTTTTTAAACCTTGATGTTGCTGAAGAATGTATAAAGATCACAAGTGAAGATACAATGAAAAAACAAAAAAAAATGAAGGTTCCAAGTGAATTTTTCAAATGTAAATTTCTGTGCTACGAAAACAACAGTCAGTTTCGTAGCGCAACAATGTTAACAGTTTTGGCACTCCTTCAAAAGGTTTGGTTTGGGAACAACTGGAAGGGCGAAGTCACATGAGTTTAATAAGACATTTCCACATGTTTTTTAGCATAATTTGGTCAGCAAATGGTTTGAAGAAACATAAATGAATCACTATAGCTATTTTGCAGAGAGCATGTTCCTATCTTTCAGGGCAGATAAGAGGCAAATCAATACAGCCTAACAGCAAGGAGATGGACATCATCAAGATTGAAGTTTAGGAGGAGCAGCTGTTAGATAGAAGATTTAATATTTAGATAAGGTTGTTAATTTATAATAAATAATTTTATTCCTAGTTGTATTAGGACTTTAGAACAGACAGTTTAACTGTCAGATGTAATTAAAAGTTTGTTTTAGCAGTTGATAGGTGTCAAGCTAGCAAATTCGAATTTTTCTCAAGTGTTTGGAGAGAATACAAGAATGAAATATGACTCTATAAGAGACAAGAAGTTGAATTGCATAGGGTTGGAAATTTTAATTAACAAGCATACTGTTTTTTTGTAGCAGAAACTGTGTTTTTATATTAATACAGAGATATTGGTTTCATCACTCAGGATTCAGAAAGGGTTATTGATGTTTGATATTCTCATGGTTTTCCTTCTTAAATTATTTGTAGTGGCATGAATGTATGTTACTTATAATTCACTGAAGGTGCTCTAAATTCCTTCATATGTTCATGAAATATTTTTATTTTCTGTCCTACCATTATGTTGATGCATCTAAGCCCTGAAATGCCCTGACTTCCATATGAAGTTGATACTCATGTTTTGTGAAAATACACTTGAATACATAAGTCCAATAGATGTTTTTTGATTAAGCAGTACAACCTGTTATGGCCTAAATCTACCTCAGGCTGAGGAAGGCAGAGTCTAGGGTAACATCAAACCACGCTTAACCTAGTAGCTAGCCCTACCAGATCGGTAGAGAGCTCTCTCCTGGTCAATCTCAGCAAACATAATCAGTGAGGCTTGAGATGAATTGAATAAAGGCTAATTTTAGGCTAGGTATATATGCAAAAGAGTTTTATTTGATTTTTAGGGTGTTTTTTGGATCAAAAGGAAGGGAAAATTTTGGGTCTGGGGAATGAGGCTTATTTTTTGCAGACATCTGAATGGGGCAAGGTAGGAAATTGTTTTGACACTTCAATTTTGAATGAAATTGATAGATTAGACCGGTGAGGATTTGAAGAGGGCAAGAAACCTTCAAGGATCCTCTTCAAACAGCTGAAAACATAGACAATTAAACAAACCCTAGGTAGAGCACTGCAAATTTTAATGAATTCCACCTTTATCCTTGTTTGTTTAACTTAAGAAGAAATAAGAGGGAAAATGATACACATGAAACACCAGTAAACTTACATTAATAGGGAGAAACACATCATCAAAACAAAAAGCCACATGAATCCCAAGGAGTGCTGCAAACCCTGGTTTATTCCTTTGCCAAACTGCAGAGATGAATGTACAATGATGCTCAAAGCAATCCCAAGTGTCCAACCTATGCTACTGACTGAAAAAATACAAGATATAGACAACACTAAATCATCCCCAGCCTCTAGGGGTCGAGCTCAAAATTTCAGCAGCTATTTCAACAATATCTAAACTGAGAACTGGAAAATAGGCAGTGGAACAGCTTGCGTCTATAAGATAGGAAACTGATTCATTCAGTTGTAGTTCACCTTTTGATGGATGAATCTACCTCCATGAGTAAAAATTTAACAAAATTACATAAATATCCATAAAATTACATAAAATTACATCATGGAGTTTAAAATTTTGAAGTAAGAAAGTCAAAATGTCAAAAACCAGGTGAAAAACAGAGTTACTGAGTCCAAAATGAGCAAAAATCCCCAATGCGCCATGCATGATTTCTCTATGCGTCGCGCCCTTTTGCAGGAGAATTTTGGAGACCTTACCAGTGTCAAAATTGGGTGCAGGATATCTCGTTGGAAATATTATTGAGTCTAATTTCCAACCCAACTATAATTTTTCAATTTGGAGTTCATTTTCCCTGTCAAAAATCAAATCTCCTAAGACTGGTCAAAATGTGCAAAATGAGGATACCTCAAGGCAGAGTGTTGTTGCAGTCAACTTTTGAAGGTCTTCCGCAACTCCAAATTGAGCTCATGATAGCTTATTGGAAATATATTTGTGTCTAGTTATCATTTTACTCATCAATAAAGTCATTTGGCCAACCACGCTAGGAGAAATCTTGATTTTCCCAACGTCACTTCAGAGGTGCATCAATTCTCGTGAGGCAAATTTATTTTTGAAATTTCTCTAAAACCATTACACCTGTGTAAAAATTGAAGGATTTTTTCTTTCTTGGCATATTTTGGACAAAAACCTCTCTCATTTTTCCCAAATTCATCTTTTATTTCTCAGAAACATCATGGGAGTAAAACCTATCCCGATGTGTGGAATAAGGGATTTGTCGAAATGAAGCGAAATGAAGGGGATAAGGGGCTTCTAAACTCTTGAGAAAATTTTGGGAAGTAGGGAGGGATGTTAGGAAGTAGGGGGAAGTGTAATTTCAGATATTGAGTGAGGGGAAGGGGTCCAAAAGGGCAAAACACTGGCCTAGCCTAGAAAATTGCCAAGTTATAGCAAGAAACTAGGGTTTGTGCGGAAATGAGGAATTTGGGGGATCTCAGTGATGGGAAGTGTTTAATAAGGTACATTAAGGATAGGGTAAGGTGTATGAACATCAGGATACAATTTTTGCTGATGATTTGACCATCCAATAGAAATTACCTCCAAAACCCTAGGAGAGGGAAATGAACCTTACATAGGCACAACTTAAGCATGAACACGGTGTAAAATGACCCAGTGGAACTTAACATGATGATGGAAACCCTGTGAATGATGGTACACTCAGCTGAATGGTGACATGGACCGACATTTGGACAACTTTGAAAGGAGTGAAAAAAAACTCTAGACCTAATACCTAGTGACCAAATTTTACTTGAAGACTCACTGAAATGACAAAATTTGACCTTGACACCTTAAAATCGCTTTGTAAGAGCATGTTTGATTACTGGAGGAAGGTTACAAATACTGACACTAACGTTGGCTCCAATGGGGATGGTAGCTCCTTGGAGGTGCCAAGAACGGTAGATCTTTGGGAGAGCAGACAAGTGCCTGCATCCATTGGGCAATGGAATAAAAAACTCAAGCTGAAATGCATGACTAAAAACTGATGACTTGACAACACAAATTGACTCTCACTCAACTAAAAATTGACTTGATACTTAAACACAACCGACAAACTAGAAATGATGCTCAAAGTAGAGATTATTCATCAAAACCTACTCTAACAGTTTCATTCATCACCTGATCAAGTGAAATGAAACAATCAATGCAACCAAGTGAGTATTCTAGTTGCTGTTTGAATTCTCCACAAGTGCTCGCTTGTGAACAAAAAGAGAGAACTACCAAAAGGCAACTCCCATGAAAACTTGGAAATAGATTCGTTGAACGATATGGATTCTCTATCTGCCTCCAAAAACACTGCATAAGGATCTTGAAGTTCATGCACAATGGGACTTATCTCATCCAATGGATTACTTCTCTTCTCTTCATACCTTGAATGCAAAATTTTCTTTGAGCTTTGTGATGAGACTCTTGCTAAAAATGACAAAGAGACCGGCTACTGGATCAAGTTTATATCAGCACACGTTTCAAGCTTACATATAGTCAATGGAGAAGGACTTTGATTGCAGAAATCATCCAACACACCAGCTATTGGATCATGAAAAACTTGAAAAGACTACTGCAACCCATTTTCTATTGTTTCTAATGAGATTACATGATTTTCTACCAGCTGCTCATTTGAAGATATACTATGCCAATTTCCCTTCAAAAACTGAAATGATTCAAAACAGAAAGGTACAGAATCATCTTGCATCATTTGATTATATGTGCCAGTTTCCAAGTCCTCATATGCAACTTGACAATCAATGGCATTCGAGGGCTACAAATCTGGATATGACAAGTCTTGAACAAGGTTTTCATTGCCCTCAAGATGGTCTAGATCAAGACTTGTGGACATTTTATTTTTGATTACATGGAAGTTATTTTTGATGAACTGAAACGAATCAAAACAAAAAGACAAAGATCCTTCACTTCAAAATTTGTTGCATTTTCCTCGTCACTGTCATAGCTGATATGCATCGTTTGATCACTGTACTCGAGCTGCTGAAAGTGAACTTCCTCCTTCCATAAACTAGCTATTGATTTTTCTGCAAGATTAGATTCTGTTTGGAGAACATAATCATCATCATACTGATCAAACTGAGGAAAATCATCAGTATAAAACACATCATCAAGCATACATGTCATATCAACAGCTCTCTCTTCTCCAAGATGATCTATAAAACAATCATTATCAGATCTATGACAACTGGGATAAGAAACAAAATGTTTTGGATCAACAAATTTTTCTTCTTCAATTAGCGAGCAATGGGCTTGAACATTATACTCATTCCTTGTGGTGATCTTTTGCATCATCTCTTCCACTGCACTTACCAACATGTCAAGCTTTACCTCTAGAGATGTCGATTCCTTTGGATCTATGTTTTTCATCTCTTCTTCCTTCAACTTTTCCCTTCGGATCAGAAAATGAGTCTCTACATCTACTACACTGTTCTACATCTCTTCAAGTGTTGCAAGATTCCTTTCACTCAGCTGAAACTCCATTTCTGGATCAAAGGCACCTGGGTAGTGCAAGAGAGCGGATCCAAGAGGAGTTCTTATATTAACTGGCATCGAATAATAAACTTGGTTAAATCTGGCAGAAAAATGTTGTACTATCTCCCCTGGTAGTCTTTTCAACTGGTTATACTCCTCCATAATCAAGAAAGGGTTTTGTCTAACCACCCACCTATCGAGGAAAACTTTGACGAACTACTGGAAATATGAGATGCTCGCATCAGGCAGGGTTTTGAACCAACTCTTGACCTTGCCTTGCAAAGAAAGAGCAAAAAGCCTAATACTTACATCCTCTTCATCAACTTCAAAAAGGTCAAGAAAAGACTCAAAATTCAGAACATGTCTCTCAGCAGTGATGTTGTCGCATTCAGCATCAAATATTTGTAGATATAGGTCATGATTTTTAGGGAAAGCATGGGATATAGGAGGTAAAATCATAGGCTTGTATAGACCTGGAATTTTACAAGGTATAGGGGTATGTACAGATGCTGCAGAATCAGTCTTGATCTCTTGAGGTTCATCAGTTTGAAGATGGTCATCACAAGATTCAGAAGAAAGGTCTTGATCAAGCTCAAAAGCATGCAAATCTTTGGCATTCACAATCTTCAAAGGGAAAGAGTCAACTGCAGGCTAAGGGTCTTTTCTCAAATACAATATACTTTGTAAAGCCTTCTTGACATTCTTGAGAAAAGAGAAGAAATAAATTTTGACAAACAACAAAATGTCTTGGATGAAATTCCAACTTGAATACCTGATCTTTCCATATTGTCCTTTCATGTTTCTGCTGGTCAGGTTCATCCTCCAGTGGAGTCCTTGGATTTGATCTCGAAACTGATTTAGAGTCGCCAGGTGAATGATTTCAGCCTTGCGTTGTCTCATCGTTGTCCACCATCAACAATCAAATCTGAAATTGATTACATTTTACTGAGGAAACTAGATGTTCATTTCATAAACTAGACCTGAGATTGACTGAAGCAACATTCATCTACTTTCGCTAATGCAAAGAAATATTGTTTCGAAGGCTACCTTCCTAACTTCAGGCTTCGTATGTAGTTTATAAAGCAAACAACAAAATTTTCTTCCTCAGTATGGTCGCCACTATGTTATGGCCTAAATCTACCTTAGGTTGAGGAAGGCAGAGTCTAGGGTAACATCATACCACGCTTAACCTGGTAGCTAGCCCTACCAGATCGGGAGAGGGCTCTCTCCTGGTCAATCTTAGCAAAAATAATCAGTGAGGCTTGAGATGAATTGAATAAAGATTGATTTTATGCTAGGTATATATGAAAAAGAGTTTGATTTGATTTTGAGGGTGTTTGTTAGATCAAAGGGAAGGGTAGATTTTGGGTTTGGGGAATGAGGCTTAGTTTTTGCAGAGATCTGAATGGGGCAAGGTAGGAAATTGTTTTGACACTTCAATTTTGAATGAAATGGATAGCTCAGACTGGTGAGGAGTTGAAGAGGGAAAGAAACCTTCAGGGATCCTCTTCAAAGAGCTGAAAACATAGAAAATTAAACAAACCCTAGGTAGAGCACTGCAAATTTTAATGAATTCCACCTTTATCCTTGTTTATTTAACTTAAGAAGAAATAAGATGGAAAATGATACACATGAAACACCAGTAAACTTACATTAATAGGGAGAAACACATCATCAAAAAAAAGAGCCACATGAATCCCAAGGAGTGCTGCAAACCCTAGTCTATTCCTTTGCCAAACTGCAAAGATGAATGTACAATGATGCTCAAAGCAATCCCAAGTGTCCAGCCTATGCTAATGACTAAAAAAATACAATATATAGACAAAAATAACTCATCCCCAGCCTCTAGGGGTCGAGCTCACAATTTTAGGAGTTTTTTCAACAAGATCTAAACTGAGAACTGGAAAATAGGCAGTGGAACAACTTGCCTCTATAAGATAGGAAACTCATTCATTTAGTTGCAGTTCACCTTTTGATGGATGAATCTACCTCCATGAGTAAAATTTTAACAAAATTACATCAAGATCCATCAAATTACATCATTATTTTAACATTTGGAAGTAAGAAAGTCAAAATGTCAAAAACTAGGCGAAAAACAGAGTTACTGAGTCCAAAATGAGCAAAAATCCCCAATGCATCGCACCTGATTTCTCTATGTGTCACGCCCTTTTGCAGGAGACTTTTGGAGCCTTTCTTAGAGTCCAAATTTGGTGCACGATAGCTCTTTAGAAATCCTATTGAGTCTACTTTCCAACCCAACTTTAATGTTTCAATTTGGAGTTCATTTTCCTTGTCAAAAATCAAATCTCCCAAGACTAGTCAAAATGTGCAAAATGAGGCTACCTCAAGGCAGAGTGCTGTTGCAGTCAACTTTTGAAGGTCTTCCTCAACTCAAAATTGAGCTCATGATATCTCATTGGAAATATATTTGTGTCTAGTTATCATTTGACTCATCAAGGAAGTCATTTGGCCAACCACGCTAGGAGAAAGCTTGATTTTCCCAAGGTCACTTCAGAGGTGCATCAATTCTCGTGAGGAAACTATATTTTTGACATTTCTCTAAAACCATGACACCTGTGTAAAAAATGAAGGAGGTTTTTATTTATTGGCCTATTCTGGACAAAAACCTCTCTCAGTTTTCCCAAATTAATCTTTATTTCTCAGAAACATCATTGGAGTAAAACCTATCCCGATGTGTGGAACAAGGGATTTGTTGAAATGAAGCGAAATGAAGGGGATAAGGGGCTTCTAAATTATTGAGAAAATTTTTGGAAGTAGGGAGGGATGTTAAGAATCAGGAGAAAGTGTAATTTCAGAGATTCAGTTTGGGGAAGGTGTCCGAAAGGGCAAAACACAGGCCTAGCCTAGAAAATTGCCAAGTTATAGCAAGAAACTAGGGTTTGTGCGAAAATGAGGAATTTGGGGGATATCAGTGATGGGAAGTGTTTAATAAGGTACATTAAGGATAGGGGAAGGTGTATTAACATTAGGATACAATTTTTGCTGATGATTTGACCATCCAAGAGAAATTACCTCCAAAACCCTAGGAGAGAGAAATGAACCTTACCTAGGCACAACTGAAGCATGAAAAAGGTGTAAAATGACCCAGTGGAACTTGAAATGATGATGAAAACCCTATGAATTATGGTACACTCAGCTGGACTGTGACATGGACCGACATTTTGACAGCTTCGAAAGGAGTGAAAACAAACCCTAGACGTAATACATAGTGACCAAATTTTACTTGAAGACTCACTGAAATGACAAAATTTGACCTTGACACCTTAAAATCACTTTGTAAGAGCATGTTTGATCACTGGATGAAGGCTGCAAATACTGACACTAACACAACCAATTATCCATTTTTATCCATTTTACTCATAGAGTTAGCCATCTAATCCTTATTTGAAAATCATAAACCTATTGAGAGAGCCCTCTCAGGTTGAGGAGGCTAAGCCTCAACTAAAAGTCTAGTTTGAAATAGTTACACTGAGATAGTCTGATCAATAGCCTATCAGGGTCCTATTTTGGTGATAACACAATTATTTACTATGAAAACCAAAGTTGCATCAAAATATCGGTGCATCCATTTTTTCATGATAGGTCCAAGCATATCGACATCTGGTACCAACATCTCATAGATTGTGTGTAGAGATGAATCATGATACTAGAGTACATTCCTATAGAGGAACAATATGCAAAGATATTGTTGAAGGAACTATCAAGAGGAAAATTCAAGCTCCATAGAGGTAGGATCGGGGTATATGATAATCCCTTTATTGCTAAGAGGGAGTGTTGAAAATGGCACCAAGAAAGATTTCAATTTAATTTTTCCTTGAATTAAATTAGAATAAAATTGTAATTCCACATCTCATGACAACATGTACGAGTTAACTAAGTTAGTTCGACTTAGTTGGTTCAATTAATTCGAGTTGAGGGTCCTACATTTAAAATAGGAGCCCTCGTTGAGTTTATTTTGAAATGTAATTAATTAATTCAGTTTATCTGAGTTAAAGTCAGTTTAACTAGTTACAACTATTGGAAGAACTGGTGAGAGGTCTAGTAGTGAGTTTTCTACTCTATGATCAATTATTTAATTAATAAATCAACTATAAATAACTCATGCATGTGTGGACTTAGAGTTACCCAGCTGAGATTGGAGTTCAAGGGTAGTGTACTATCAGTGGTATAATGATCCAAATTGTACATGTGGTGCATGCACTCAAAGGAAGGCCTAACTGAATTGCATAGTATTGGATGGGATTTCCCTAATTAATAGGGGCTAATTATCCAAGGAAACAACACAAGGAAATATGGATTTGGGAAGACCAAAAATTGGTTAAGTATTGGCCTAGGCTTGTCTAGGAAGCAGTGAGACAGATAGAGATAGTTCAAAGGTTTCTTAAGTTTGAGAATAGAATTGTAATCTTCTCATATTTTCTGACTAATGAAATATACATATAGCAGGGTTTTTAGCTATGGATTTCTGTAGGAAATTAGTGTGTACTTTTTTATTGAATTATTTCTCTTTTATGCTTCGTGATTTCGTGATCGTTTAAAGTGGTTTCCGCAATTGGTAGATTACAATCAAGTCTACTGTTTTAGCAAATTACAAGTAGAAGTTTGAATCTACAAGGAATTTCTACATAAATTAAATTTACTTCTCTTCAAATTTAGCTTTAGTGTCACCGTTATACCTTTTCTATCAATTTTTTTTAAGGTGTATGATTCAATTTCTTTATCTCCAAATCTAATATTCGTGTCATTGGCGTATCTTTTCCATTGATTAAATTTCAAAGGGTATGAGTCAATTGCTTTCAATTCAAACTTAATGTTTATGTCATTGACATATATTTTCCGTCTATTCATTCCAAGGGGTATGTGTTAATTTATTTCTTTTCAAAGTTAACGTTAGTGTCATTGACATACCTTTTACATCGATTTGGTTTTGTTGAGGCATCGGAATTCCATTCCAACAACATAGGGGAAAACCACTTGGTCTGGACCTTAGAGAAAGTCCTCTTCTATTTAATGTATTGGCTCGAACTAGGGATAAAGGGACCCGTTTCCCAATAAGGATAAATGAGGGGTTTTTTTTTATAATATGCAAATGGAAAAATGATTTAATCTATAATATGCAGTAATTAAATATCTATTCTACTATATACCCAGGATTATTAATTATTAAATTCGATCTAGAAAGATATATTTCAAAAATTGGTAAGGAATATTATTCAAGAGTTGAAAGTGATAAAAATTATGTAAAAATAATTATTTTGACAAAATAGTTTAATCAAAACAATTTTGAGATATATATTGCATTCATAAGTTTGATCATATATGAGATAAGCAACCATAGATAAACATCAGTAAAAAAGTGCATTTAATATTCACTTATGATAACATCTTTCATGTATAATATAGATAAAATATGACTATCAATTCAAGAAGTAAAACTTAACATAATGTGTAGAAATACCATATATACGAGGTTCTACTCATTCAAACCAATAGTAGTATTATGCTCCTCTTCACGTCAAAGAAATTCAATGTGTACAAAAGTGAAACTTCAGTTAAACAACTTCAATATCAAAATAAAACAGACTATGTTCCATTAATTCATCAAGGCATTCACAAACATACAAAAGTGTGTTCCTTTGCAAATGTTTTTTGACAAATTTCTGCACCCTTTTCTAAATGCATGAGAAGGGTTTAAATACTAGACTAAGTATGTCAAAAATAGATTATTACATAAAAATTTGACGAGGTTTCAAACAACCTTCCTCGTAATAAGTAAAATAAACTACAATCTAGAAATAAAGATAACAATATGCTTAAGTGGGTTGATCTTCTTTTGTCATTTGATCTCTAAGGTGGAAAATATCTACCATCAGCTTCAACTGAGCTGGTTGTGTGATCTCAGATCTGACCTGGCATTTAAACACAACATTTGAAAGTGTTGGAAATGCTTTCCTAGTGGAATTATTTAAGGATTGTAGAGTCATGAACTAATGATGTGGTTTGGTCAGAAAGTTCCAGTAATTTTCTTGATCTAACTTGGTTATTTTATTGATAGCTTCTACCTGTGTCTCTATTCTTTCCTTCCACTCTGTTTCCAATATTTTTATCTCTGGGATCACTTCATCTGTATATTATTTGATAAGTTCAACATTTAGAAGTTTTCCATTAACTGACTCGGTGATCTCATTTGTTAGATTTGTTGCCTTTGATGTTGCCTTCTCTGCCTGTCTCAACTGCATTTCCCAGTCTTTAAATAAAATATCTTTGTGAAACTTATCAATTTTCGGGAGATCAAATTTCTTTCCTATATCAGATTCTTGACATAGGATGAATTCAGAAATTCTCTTCTGAACTTTTTCACATTCCAGTCTTCTGTTCACCACTTGTTGAACCAAAATTTTTCTTGTTTCACAATATCAATTGGTAGTTGAGATTTGCTGACAAAAAATCTCTTGCTACTACTTTAATTTTGCATTCCATTCAAGTGCCAATTTTATAAATTTCCACATTTGAGGCCGGATTTTAAGCTTATCCATCACTGCCTATATTTTTGTATCCTTCTCAAAATTCTATACTTGATGTTGCAACTTTAATCTTTCAAAGTCTTTCTAGACCTATGACATTTTCATCTCAATTTACTTATTGGAATTAAGCTTTTATTTTTCTAATTGACTTTCCAATTCTCTAACTTTATCTTCCTTTTGTTTGAGCAGAAGTTTCACTTCTATTTCTTTATCAATTGTAGCAGTTGCATATGCACCTGAAAAATGTGACAATTTGGTAAGAAGTTCTGTAGGATTGGCAAAAGAGTCTTTCCAGAAAACATTTATTGATTCATTATTGAGAGCAGTCAATGTTTCATCAACTCTTATTGTTTTCCTCCTCTTCACTATATATTTGTCATTTGGTCGTTGAAAACATCTAGTGGAGGTATTTCATCAATATTTAAAATGATTTCTTCAGTTGGGTAGGTTGGGATGATCTCATGTTCCTGAACCTCCAGCATATATTTAAGTGCCATTGTTGATCCTACTAGTTTTTGAGCTTGGTCAGGAGTTTCAAAACTTGTTGATCCTTCTGGATTAGGATTTGGTGGTGTCTCTAGTGCTTTAGTAAAATTTTTCCATTCTGTCTTTAAATTTTTTACTTGAGATTTCAATGTCTTCTTAGGTGTGGTTTGAACATGTTGAACTTCTTTTGAAGATGATTTTAATAGTTCAACTTCATCATCTTCTTCCTCAGTTTGCATATCAATTCCTTTAATTACTTTTTCAATTATCTTCTCAAGGCTTTCATTGTTACTTTCAGATTCATTATCAGAATGATCTGAAATCTGAGGCTGGTGTTGTGAATGTTCTGAATCTCGAATTAATTTTTCTTGTGACTCATCTTCAAACATCTTATTTTCTTCATCATCTAAATTGATGTTGGGAGTTGGCCTTCTGGCATCTTCCATTAGTAACAAGTCCAATGGAACTATTTCTAACCTCTTGTTTATGTATTCATGAAAAGATTTAAGGTCTGCTACATTGAGCTTATTGGATGCCATTTTTAACACATCTGCAAACTTCTCTACTCCTTCAAATAAATCATCAAACATATCCTTTTCATTCATGAAATGTCTAAGTTTAAGATTAGTGGTAAAAAAAATTACCACATCATAAGGATCATACTATATCTCTGGAATTAAAGCCATATTTAATGAAGTAATGTTTCGAATTTCTTCCGTTGCATGACCTATGTCAAAAAGGGCAAATGTACGACACTGTAATGGGAATGTAGGCCTGATGGCTTTTTTGGAACCTCTTAGCTACTTGGCTATAGCTTTTACAAGAGTTTGATATGCAAGTTATCTTTCCAAGAGTTTAATTGGAACATAGTAGGGTATAATATGAGGGGAAGAAAGACTCCCAAAAAATTTGATATAAGTAAAATTTTCCTCTCCAAACAATCCGACCATGGGTAAAATATTTACACTATATTTTTAGAAATTCTAGGAGCTCTCTCATTGAAAATGATATGATGAAAGGGAAACATAACTCCATGACAAATATTGTAGAAATGTAACTGAAATTTAGACTCCGATAGGGCTTTATGATAAATATGAATAGGGTTAGTGTCTTGGCTAGTCCACTTCCAACCCATAATATGAAATTTCGAGCATAAACATATAACATCCATGATATATGCGCTCATGTAAAAAGGAGGAATTGTCCTAGTCGAAAAGACTCTATTTGTTCTATAATCCATAATGGTTTTGGTCAAGTTATCGGATAAAATGTTTTCCCAATTCATGATAGTAGAATTGATGACTGTGTCAATTAAAGGAACCCATTCAATTGAAAATTTAGTGGTATCAAGTCTAGAAAATAATCTACACAACATTCCTGCTACAAAACAGTAAGGCAATGGAAATTGTGCTATTGGGTACATACTGTGTTTTTCCCGCTTTATCTTGCCTTGATCTTCTTTCCATCCTTTCACCACCTTCATTAGGTCTTGATACTTTCCTATAAAAATTTCCAGGAAAGCTTTATCATAAATATTTTGTGGTGTAGGAAAATGACACATTGTTTGAAAAACTTCGGCAATGAATGAACTCATGTCTCTAGTTTGGATTTCTTGAATGTCTTGTCTGCAATATTGAAATTATCGATGACCCATTTTACCATATCAGTGTATGGTAAAATCTTTGGCCTTGTCGCTATCCTATGTAGAAATGAACATGTAACTTCGAAGTAAGAAGGTTTTGATGAAACAACCTTATTCGTCGTTGTAATTTTCTTTAGTTCTCTTGGATGTTCTTCTTCAAATAGGTTATACATGGCTTCCCATGAAGAAACTCCATTTCCCTTATTTCACGTAGTGTCTGAAAATAGTGGAGGCATGTCTGTAGTTTCATAAATGGATGCTTGGGCAACTGATTTTCCTTTCTTTGTCATTCCCGTTGATGTTGCTTCCTTAGGTGGTTTCCTGAATTCAAGAAAGATGAGTAAATTGAGATATGAGATGAGGAGAGAAAAGGATAGATAATAGATTTAAATCAACATAAATAAAAAAAATATGGCGCTTTAATTAAAACACTATTTAAGAAAGATATCGACCTTTTTAAACCCTGTACCCATTGAATGTCGTTAATAACCCTTTAATCATTCATAAAATCTTTTACATGCTTTACACAGTATGTCTAATCCAACGATCTAAATCCTCAGATATTATAACATATCGATTGATTAAGGATCACTTAAAGCACTTTAATAATAAATGATATCGTGCAAATCACAACTTTTATCAACATCAATAACATATGTTTTCGCCACAGGTGAAATGCGAAATGTGATCTGTGCAAATCGCACATTGCACTTTATTATGGTGGATAAAGTATTTAACATTGTGGAATGTGATATGCACTAAAAAATCAAAGTATTGTTCTTTATCAGATTTTATGGATACATTTCATTGGTCGTTTATTGTCTTATCGAGTCCTACTCATCGCAATTCCTTTTGAAATTATACAAGTTTTCCTTTTAAGGAAGCGCGACACGGTTTATAACTTTAAGGGTTTTTTAAGTTTTTCAACAGGGAATTTAATATGATTTCAAAAAGGTTGGAGCACTTATCGCCATTTGCAATTTTTATATGTGTTTTAACTTTTGTCAACTTGTGAGCCTTGCGATTTCAAAGCGAAAGGAAAGTGCCTTTTATTCCTAAAGTTTAGAACTTAATGTTAAACGAAATAATGTTTCTTTGAATTCTATTTATTTTTTAAAGGCTCCCCATTTATTATTAAAATAAATGGGGGGTGTTGTATAGTACAACAATTTGCGATTCACTTGGGAGAACAAGTTATCTATGATTATTTTTTTTGAAATTTCTAAAACTTTTAAAAATAAAAATAGTTGCAGGAATGAATTTTAATACAAATAATATTTCAGTAAGTAATAGAATCTCACTTGATTATAATTCATAATATTTCCTTTTAAAATGAAAATATGAGTGTCTATATTAGTCTTTACTAAGTTCAAAAAGATAAAGCAGAAAGCTCATTCAAATTAGCTTTATAGATATATACTCATTTATCATAGGTAGAGCCTCTGATACCAATATGAATTTATAGCCTCGGCAGGGTTACCTTTTACCCAGCAATGATTCATTGTCCCATCCAGCTACTATTGCAATCTTTCAAATAAGTTCAATATTATATACTTTATCTTTTTGGAAACTTCTTTTCTTTTTTGTAAATATTTTTTATGTATTTTTATTACATAAAATCCATTGACTTGGCTTGGTAACCAAATATTGACAATGCCATTCACTGGTTGTAACTAAACTGATCAAGTTGGCTCTTGATGAGACCCCTTGCCTTTTGATATAATCTCAAGTCATTAATTTGTTTTGGTAGAAAGTATTGGTAATGCCAGTTTAACCATTTTCCTATGAACATGGAAAACAAGCTCATAATGAGACTTATTATCTTCTAAGATTTAGCATATTTTCTTGAATTACATCCTAAAAATTGAAAATTTTTCTAGATGGGGTGAATCATTGGCCCTTTTGAGGATTCTAGATGATAATTTTAGAGTTTAAGATTGCTTATCTGTAAAGATTCTTTACTATGTTAAATATTATTTTCTTGAGTGATAGTAGAGTAACCATACTTTATAAAAGTGAGAGTTTATAAAAGAATAAATAAATTCAATTAAATCAAAATTTTCAGCGAAATAAAATCTATCTATGATTCGAATTTTACAATTATTTCCTTAACAATTATTATTTATAGAAGCGATAAATTAAAAATATTCTCTGAGATATTTATTTGAAAATCCAAGAGTAAATACCATTCAAATTTTATTTTCCTAAGAAAAGAAAAGACAATAATATACAGGGAATAAAAGGGGTTACCTCCTATGAAAAACATTTCTTTAAAATTTTCCCATTAATAGGCAAATAATCTCTTTTGCCTAATACATATTGAAATAAAAATGTTGATGGGCCTATTTATTCTATGATTTGAAATGGTCCAAACCATAGTCTTTGTAATTTTGTATGTTTACCTTTTTCCTCGTATGTCTTATCCCATTTTAGTACCAGATCACCAATTTGAAATTTTTTTGGAGTGACAGAAGTAGTATCAAATGAAGCTTTAACTAGTTGTTGATGATGTGCATGAGTAACTTTATATTTTTTTGTTTCTTCTTCAAGTTTAAGGATTTGGAATTGTCATACTTTCAAATAAGAAGAGGGTGATTCATCAATAAATTGGACCAGGGAAAGAGAAGGAATAACTACATTAGTAGGAAGGGCAGCTTCTTTCCCATAAACAAGATTAAATGGAGAAGTGCCAATGGAAGCCTTATGAGTTATTTGATCTTACCAGAGATCAAATTTTAATGATTTGTGCCAATTTCTTTGATTTTGGTCAACAATTCATTTAATCATTCTAATAAAATTTTTATTTATTGATTCTACTAAACCATTTCCTTGTGGATAATAGTTAGCAGAATATTTGAGTTTAAAACCTCTTTTAATGGTAAATTCTATCATAAAGGCTCCTGAGAAATAATATCCATTGTCAAACATAAGATTAGTTCATAAACCAAATATAGTTATGATAAACTAATCAATGAACTCAATAATATTCTCATAGTTGGCTACTTTTAGTGGAATTTCTTCCACCCATTTATTAAAATAATTGGTAGTTGTGAGGATGTATTTATGTAGTTTGGAAGAGTTAGGAACATTCTCACCAATTATATCTAATCCCCCTTGCTCGAATGGTTGCTCAATACTAACTGTTTGTAAAGGCAAATCTGGTTTCTTTTGTCTTCTTGATGCACTTTGGCAGACTTTGCATTTCCTTGCATAACCATGAGCGTCTTTGAAAAGTGTTGGCCAATAGTAACCTACATGAAGGATTTTATGTGCTATTGTATTTCCTCCAAAATCTCCTCCAGCTGGTCCATCGTGGAGTTCCTACAAAACTTTTTCTACTTCATTTTTCTCTAAGCATCATAATAACATGGAATCGAAGTTCCTTTTAAACAATACATCATTGATCATTTTGTATTGCTTAGATTTCAATATTAAAGCACGCTTTTTTATATAGCTAAGTTGTGTGGGAGCATATCCATTTTTCAAATAAAACTTAAGATCAACATATTGGTACTGAGCATCGTTGAGGCTTACCTCGATCACTTGTGCATCATTACCTAGATCTGCTTCTATTGGTAAATGGGATGCTCCTATTAGCATTATGAAAAAACCTTAACCTATAATAATTTTAGAAGGTCTAATTTCAACATCATATTCTTGTAAAGTAGTTACCCAGTTAGCCCTTTTATCTCCTACTTCTCTTTGTATCAATAATTTCCTTACTGCAGAGATGGAACTATTATCTTGGTGTGAGTTTTGAGGAGAAATGGCCTAAAATGCTTTCTGGATTTGAAGACAACAAATTCTTGTTTCTCAACAGACGAATAGTTTAGTTCTACACCTTGCAAATTGGAATTGAAAAATAATATTGGTGCTTCAGTTTGCTGGTCATTGAGCTATGTCAGAACAACAACAGAGGATGTATATGATGAGAATGTATATAAAGTGAAAGGATTATGAAAATTGGGAGTAGTCAATAATGGAGCATTAAAAATAGATTGGTTTATCAAATCGAATGCTTCTCTTTCATTATGTACCCACTTGAAGACTAAATTTTTCTTAATCATTGTTTGTAAAGGTAAAAATTTCTGCAAAAAGTCAGCGAGAAATCTCTTTACAAAATTTATCTGTCTAAGAAATGACTGCATAGTTTTTTTTATTATGAGGAAAATGAATCTTTTTAATTTCTTCAATTCTTTCAGGATTGATATAAATACCCTTTTTGGACACGATGAATCCTAAATTTTTTCCTTCATCTAAAGAAAAATAGGACTTTTTCAGATTAAGTGATATTCCATACTTTTTACATCTCTCAAAGAATTTTTTTAGGTCATTCGCATGATTGGTTGTTTGTCTAGAAAAGATTGTGATGACATCTAGATAAATAACCATTGATTTGTTAATGAGTCCTCTAAAAGCTATTTCCATGGCTCTTTGGAAAGTGGCACCTGCATTGATTAACCCAAATGGCATCTTATGATAGGCATAAGTTCCCCACTTAGTCCTGAACGTGGTCTTTAATCTTTCATATGGGTGTACCAGGATTTTGTTATATCCTAAAAACCTATCTAGAAAAGACATAAGTTCAGAACTAACTACAGTTTGTAGTACTTGTTCCATGGTTGGTAATGGAAAATTGTCCTTTTGACATGCTTTATTTAGATTTCTAAAATATATGAAAATCCTAATGTCACCATTTTTCTTCCTGAAAGGTACTAAATTTTATGCCCACTTTGAATGTCTAATGGGAAAGATAATTTTAGCTTTAAGGAGCTTGTTCAACTCTGATTTGATCTGGCTTTCAATATTAGGATGCATCTTCCTTAACTTCTATTGCACAGGTTTCTTGTTTGAAATCATAGGGATAGTATATTGAATAACAGAAGTGTCATATGTTTTGAGATCAGTATAATCCCAAGAAAAAAAACTTTTGTAGGTCCTTAATAACTTGACAAACTATACTCTTTCTTTAAAAGACAGACCAAGACCTAAGTTGACATTTTGTGGTTTATCATCGATTCCAAGATTTACTAGCTCAAATCTTAAAGTTGAACTTTGATTTTTAGAGTTAGTAACTCTCTTGAACCTATCTTTTAAATCATAAAGGTCTTCAAGTTTGACAACTTACTCTGGTATTGGATTTTCATCTTGTTCTCCCTTTATCTAAATGTCATGTTCATTCTCATCTAGAATTTGATTATCATAAGATCCTTCGGATGTGAGGAAATCTATGATATCATAATCATGATTAAAGACTCTCCAATTAGTAATATTATTAGGAACATATGGTCTAAAAATCAACTCAATAGAAAACCTATTGGGACTAAATTCTTGAGATGGAATTAATTTTGATGCTACATTAGCCAATAAATCTGCATTAGCATTTTATATTCTGGGCACAGAGGAGATATTAAAATCTAAGAAATGATAAGTCATATCTTGGACTAATGGCTGATAATGTTTAAGATATACAGAATGACAATGAATAGTATTTCTCACTTGTTTGATAATGATTTCTGAATCTCTAAATACTTGCAGATGTTTAATGCCAAGGTCAATTTCTTTATACAAACCTTGAATTAGTGCTTCATGTTCTACTGTGTTGTTTGTGTAGTCGAATTCAAGTCTACATGCTAGCATGTTCTTTTCTCCTTCAGGACTTATCAAAATACAGTCATCTCCTGCACCATATTTTGATTTAGAACCATCAAAATAAAGAATCAAAAATAAAGAATTAACTACTGGTTTATTTACAAAATATTTACATTTGGAAGTGTCTTTTTGGGAAAAAAAATCAATTTGAGAGATAACCGCATTATCGAAGAATGGTGATGGTTGAGCATTAAAATTTACAAGAAATTATTCTGTTGGGTAATTTCCAATAATATTATTATTGAATGCTACTGGCTCATTGATTCCTTCAAGGTCAGTAACTGTATGTTTCATGAATTTCTCATGGTCTACTCGAATTTGGTTTGGTTTTCCATTGTGGGGCAACCAAATGTGTGACCAGACTGCTGCGATATATCCACAGAGTTTCTAAGACCAATCTCTACTCAATACTAAACCATAAAATTCAGGAATATCAGCTACCGAAATATCAATTATATGGGCGACCTTAGGGTTTGATGATAATCTAATGGAAACATAATTTATTTCTCCTACAACCTCTACTTTTATCCTATCAAGTTGTACTATATGAATAGGAGAATTTTGAGGAGTCATGTTCAATATAGCACATATAGATTTCAGCATGATATTAGAGGAAGCCCCTGAATCAATTAAGAAATTATGGACATTCTTATTAAATATTTCATAGGTCAAGAGGAATGGAGTATGAGATATGGATCGATCACCTATCATAATAAGATCTGTGGCATATATTTTAATTGAATGGGAAGGAGGATTTCCCATATTATTACCATCTTGAACTACTACTGGAGTAGGTAAGGCTGAAGTAGGAACTGCATTCAAATCTCTAAGTAAAATCTTCTGTTGTTGTTTCAATTTAGTAAGTTCATGAATTGAGATATTAACCCTAGTCTTTTTCATATCTTCCACTATATTATATTCAATGGTGTCAGGGACTACCATTGTCTATGATGTAGATGGAATATCTAAAGGATCAGGGTTAGTCTATGTAGCTTTAGACGTAGACTTCTTACTTACTGTTTTTTCTTTAGCAGGAGTTGAATTCTTCTGTTTTTTATTAGGCTACGTTGCATCAGTGGTATTATTGCTTCTTGTACTAACGGGTAGAGCTTCGTATTGTTCATCATTTGGTTGGATGAAATCCCACATGCCATTTAGTTCAACTTCTTCTTTGACTTCATTTTCTTCTTCTTATTTTTGCTCTTCATCTGTGTCTTAATCAGACTCAACATTACATATAATGTTGGGTGGCTGAGAAGTAGAAGACTGATTTTTCTTGAAGGGCCTGAAAGTCTTCTTTGTATTGGAACTTTCAATAACTATTTTCTTTATGACTTCCATTTCATTTTTCATGGTTATTAATACTTTCTGAAGACCTTCTACATCAAAAGGATCTTTTGGTGGCTTTTTCTTTGAATCATATTTGAAATATACTTTCCTGGATTACTTGTCTTCTTGAGAATTATTCTTTACAAGGGCTATAATACGTTTCTCTATAGACAAAGCTTCCTTCATGTTTTCTGCCAATGTAGCTAACTTTGCCCCATCAAAAAAAATGGCTACGTTAGATGGAAGTGAAGAAATATACCACTCAATTTGATCCTCAGCACCATGAAATGATGTAGCATGGATTTTTTTGAGTAATTTATTAAATCTAGAATTAAAGTCTTTTATTTTCTCTCATGTTTTAGCCTTGATATTTGATAGGTCGTTTATGAGCGATGCAGTGGTTCGGTCATCTTCAAACTTAGCTAACAATTGTTCTTCAAACATATTCCAGCTAGTTATAGAGCGAGCAGGTAGTTAAAAATACTAGGATCCTGCAGATCCTGTAAGAGTATATGGAAATAATATAACTACACAGTCTTCTTCAGTTACCTCTTTCAAATTGATGGCTAACATATAATTATGGATATGTTCTTCAGCTAGGATACCATCATCTGGATTGAATTTAGGTAACCATATTTTAGGGTATTTAGGAAGGGGTGAAGGGGATCAGGCATTTGTATAGCACCTGGTTTGTTCTATGGTTGTACATTTGGTGGAAGTTGTTGGCCTACCATAGGACCTTGGGTGGAGATGATGAGTGAAGTTGAAGAAGAGGCAGTTTGAGTGCTTGAACTAGTTGAAGGTGTAGAAGTTTAGGTACTAGAACTAGTTGAACTAACATTGATGGTTGGAATAGAAGTTGTTGAAATGAGTGGCGGTAATGGATGTGAATGAGGTGGATTATTGGATAAGACCTCACTGGTGGATGACTCTGACTCAATCTTCTTTATTTTCCTTCGAGAAGTATCAATAGGAAATTACAAATGAGGGATTCATGTCTTCTAAGTTTCAGATCAAGTTAATATTCATCTTGGTTGTAAAGAATATGAAACACTAGTTTCAGATGTTTGAGAATTTTTATGCTTTTTAGCAGAAATGGATACTCTCTCTAACTTTTCGATCAGATACTGAACTTTTGGGGAGTTATGGTGATAATATGAAGATAGTATTGGTTGAGTTTCACTAGGATACTTAGGAGAAGGATGTTAAACTTCAGATCTTAAGGATTTTGATCTAGATAATGATCTAGAAGTTGAAGGGGATCTAGAGGGAGAGAGACTCTTAGATTGGCTTTTAGATTGATCAGAACGTTTTTCTATTCACGGAGGTTCAAGCCCTCCTTCTAGCACCAAAATGTTGAGGCCTTGGAATTTCGTTGTAACAACATGGGGGGAAAATCACCCACTCTGGACCTTAGAGCAAGTCATTTTCCGTTTTGTATAGTGGCTCCAGCTGGGGATAAAGGGACCGGTTTCCCAATAAGGATAATGAGGGCGTGTTTTTTTATAACATGAAAATGGAAAAATGATTTAATCTATCATGTGCAGTAATTAAATATCTATTTTACTATATACCCAAGAGTATTCATTCTTAAATGCGATCTATAAATATATCTTTCAACATTTGGTAATGAATATTATTCAATAGTTGAAAGAGAAAAATTATGTAAAGATAATTATTTTGAAAAAATAGTCTAATCAAAATAATTGTGAGATATATATCGCATTCATAAGTGTGATCATATATGAGATAAGCAATCATAGATAAACATCAGTACAAAAGTGCATTTAATATTCACTTATGATAACAGCTTTCATATATAATACAGATAAAATATGACTATCAATTCAAGAAGTAAAACTTAAAATAATGTGTAGAAATACCATATATACTAGGTTCTACTCATTCAAACTGATAGTAGTATTCTTCTCCTCTTCAAGTCAAAGAAATTCAATGAGTACAAAAGTGAAACTTCAGTTAAAGAGCTTCAATATCAAAATAAAACAGACTATGTTCCATTAATTCATCAAGGCATTCACAAACATACAGAAGTGCATTCATTTGCAAATGTCTTTTGACAAATTTCTGGATCCTTCTCTAAATGTATGAGAAGGGTTTAAATACTAAACTGAATATGTCAAAAATAGATTATTACACAAAAAATTGAGGAGGTTTCAAACAACCTTCCTCGTAATAAGTAAACTAAACAATAATCTAGAAATAAAGATAACAGTATGCTTAAGTGGGTTGATCTTCTTTTGTCATTTGATCTCTAAGGTGGAAAATATCTTCCATCAGCTTCAACTGAGTTGGCTGTGTGATCCCAGATTTGACCTGGCCTTTAAACACGACATTTGAAAGTGTTGGCAACGTTTTCCTAGTGGAATTTTTTAGGGATTGTAGATTCATGAACTGATGATGTGGTTTGATCAGAAATTTTCAGTAATTTTCTTGATCTAACTTGATTATTTTATTGATAGCTTATGCCTGTGTCTCTATGCTTTCCTTCCACTGTGTTTCCAATAGTTTGAGCTCTAGGGTCACTTTGATTGTATATTCTTTGATAATTTCATCATTTAGAATTTGTCCATAAAGAGACTCGATGATCTCATTTGTTAGATTTTTTTCCTTTGATGTTGCATTCTATGTATGTCTCAATGGCATTTCCTAGTCTTTAAATAAAATATCTTTCTAAAACTTATCAATTTTCGGGAGAACAAATATCTTTCCTATATCAAATTTTTGCCATACGATGAATTCAAAAATTTTGTTTTGAACTTTTTCACATTCTAGTCTTCTGTTCGCCACTTGTTAAACCAAATTTTTTCTTGTTTAACAATATGAATTGGTAGCTAAGATTTGCTAACAAAAAGTCTCTTGCAGCTACTTTAATTTTGAATTCCATTCAAGTGCCTCTTTTATAAATTGTCATGTTTGAGGTTGGCTTTTAAGCTTATCGATCACTGCCTCTATCTGTGTATCCTTCGTAGAAATATGTACTTGATGCTGCAACTTTAATCTTTCAAAGTATTTCTGGAACTGTGACATTTTCATCTCAATTTTCATATTGGCATTAAGCTTTTCTTGTTCCATTTGACTTTCTAGTTCTAGAAATTTATCTTCCTTTTGTTTGAGCAGAATTTGCACTTTTGTTACTTTATCAATTGTAGTGGTTGCATATGCACCTACAAACTGTGACAGTTTGGTAAGATGTTCTATAGGATTGTCAAAAGAGTCTTTCCAGACAACATCTACTAACTCATTATTAAGATCAGTCACTATTTCAACAACTCTTCTTCTTTTCCTCCTATTCACTACAACTTTGTGATTTGGGTTTTATAAAACATCTAGTGGAGGTATTTCCTCAATAGTTAAAATGATTTCTTCAATTGGGTAGGTCGGGATGATCTCTTGTTCCTGAAACTCTGGAATCTATTGAAGTGCCATTGTTGATCTTTCTAGTTTCTTAGTTTGCTCAGGAGATTTCACTGTATGCTCAGGTGTGGTTTGAACATGATGAACTTATTTTGAATATGCTTTTAATAGTTCATCTTCATCAGTTTCTTCCTCAGTTTTCATATCAATTCCTTTAATTAAATTTTCAATTATCATCTCAGGGCTTTCATTTTTACTTTTAGATTCATTATCAGAATTATATGAACTCTGAGACTGGTGTTGTGAATGCTCTGAATCTCGAATTGATTTTTCTTGTGGCTCATCTTCTGACATCTATTTTTCTTCATCATCTAAACTGATGCTGGGAGTTGGCCTTCTTACATATTACATTAGTAACAAGTCCAATGGGACTGTTTCTAACCTTTTTGTTTCTATATTCATGAAAAGCTTTAAGGTTTGCTACATTGAGCTTATTGGATGCCATTTTTAACACATCTACAAAATTCTCTACTACTTCAAATAAATCATCAGACATATCCTTTTCATTCATGAAAGGTCTTAGTTTAAGATTAGTGGTAAAATTTTGAACCACATCATTAGGATCATATTTAATGAAGTAATGTTTGGAATTTTTTTCGCTGCATGACCTATGTCAAAAAGGGTGAAGGTACCACACTGTAATGGGAATGTAGGCCAGATGGCTTTCTTGGAATCTCTAAGATGCTTGGTTATACCATTTGCAAGAGTTTGATATGAAATTTCTCTTTTCAAGAATTTATCTAGAACATAGTAGGGTAGAACATGAGGATAAGAAAGACTCCCAAAAACTCTAATATAAGTAAAATTTTCCTCTCTAAACGATCTGGCCATAGGTAAAATATCTTCACTATTTATTTAGAAATTCTAGGAGCTCTCTCATTGAAAATGATCTGATGAATGGGCAACATAAATCCATGAAAAATATTTTAGAAATGCAAATGAAATTCAAACTCCCACAGGGCTTTATGATAAATATGAATAGGGTTAGGGTCTTGGCTAGTCCAATTCCAACCCATAATAGGAAAGTTCAAGCAGAAACATATAGCATCCATGATATATGTGCTCATGTAAAAAGGATGAATTCTCCTAGTTGAAAAGACTCTATTCGTTCTGTAATCCATAATGGATTTTAAAAATTATAGGATAAAATGTTTTCCCAATTCATGATAGATGAATCCACGACTGCGTTAATTAAAGAAACCCATTCAATGGAAAATTTAGTGGTATCATGTCTAGAAAATAATCTACACAACATTCCTACTACAAAATAATAAGGTGATGGCAATTGTGCTATTGGGTACATACCAATTTTGTCTCACTTTATCTTTCATTGATATTTTTTCGATCCTTTCACCACCTTCATTAGGTCTTGATTCTTTCTTGTAAAAATTTCCAAGAAAGCTTTATCATAAATCTTTTTTGGTGTAGGAAAATGATACATTGTTTGCAAATCTTCGACGGTGAACGAACCCATGTTCTCTAGTTTGGAATTCTTGAATGTATTGTCTACAATATTGAGACTGCCAATGACCCATTTTACCATATCAATGTATGGTAAGATCTTTGGCCTTCCCGCTATCCTATGTAGAAATGAACATGCAACTTCGAAGTAAGAAGGTTCTAATGAAACAGCCTTATTTGTCATTGCTATTTTCTTTAGTTCTCTTGGATGTTATTGTTCAAACAAATTATACATCACTTCCTGTGAAGAAACTCCATTGTCCTTATTGCACGTAGTGTTTTAAAATAGTGGATGCATGTTTGTAGTTTCAGAAATGGATGCTTGGGTAGCAAATTTGCCTTTCTTTGTCATTCCTGTTGATATTGCTTCCTTAGGTAGTTTCCCGAATTCAAGCAAGATGCTTAAATTCAGATCTGAGATGAGGAGAGAAAAGGACAGAGAATAGAGTTAAATCAACATAAATAAAAAATCTGGCGCTTTAATTTAAAACACGCTTTAAGAAACATATCGATCTTTTTGAACCTTGTACCCATTGAATGTCGTTAATAACCCTTTAATCGTTCATCAAATCTTTTACATGCTTTACACAATATTTCCAATCTAACGATCTAAATCATTATGTCTTATAATGGATCGATTAATTAAGGATCACTTCAAGTGCTTTAATAATAAATGATATCGCGCAAATCACAAATTTTATCAACATCAATACTATATGTTTTCGTCGCAGGTGAAATGTTAAATGTGATCTACACAAATCACACATCACACTTTATTATGGCAGATATAACTTTCCATTTGGTTTAACGTTGCAGAATGCGATATGCGCTAAAAACTCAAAGTATTGCGCTTTATCGGATTTTATGGATACGTTTCATTGTTTGTTTATTGTCTTATCATGCCTGACTCATCACAATTCATTTTGAAATGATATAAGTTTGTATTTAAGGAAGCACGACATGATTTATAACTTTAAGGGTTTTTTAAGTTTTTCAACGGGGAATTTCATATAATTTCAAAAAGGTTGGAGCGCTTATCGCAATTCACAATTTTTATATGTGCTTTAACTTTTGTCAACTTGTGAGCCTTAAGATTTGCGCTAAGTGCAATGAAATCAAAATGAAAGGAAAGTTCCTTTTATTCCTAAAGTTTAAAACTTAACGTTAAACGAATTAATGTTTCTTTATATTCTATTTATTTTTTAAAGGGTCCCCATTTATTATTAAAATAAATGGGGGGTGTTGTATAGTACAACATGTTCTAAGAGATGTGATTCAATTGCTTTCTCTTCAAATTTAACATTATTTTCAAAGACATACCTTGTCCATCTATTAAGTTTAAATGGGTGTGAGTCAATTACTTTCTTTTAAAATATAAGTTAATTTCATCAAAATACATTTTATATTGATTTAATTTCAACGAGTATGAGTCAATTGTAATATTTTCAAAATTGGCATTAGTTTCATCAACACATATTTCCCATCTATTTGATTTCAATGGTTATGATTCATTTGGCTTTTTTTCTAATTTAATGCTAGTTTCATCGGTGTACCTTTTCCATCAGTTCAATTTCAAGGGTATGAAATTGCATTATTTTCAAATTTGAAATCAATTTCATCGACATACCTTCTCCATCAATTAGGTTAGAAGGGGTATAATTCAATTTCTTTCTTTTCAAATTTAACATTTGTGTCATTAACATACCAATCTGTTCGATTTGGTTTCAAGGGGTATGAGTCAATTGCTTTCTTTTCAAATTTAATGTTAGTGTCCTCAATGTATATTTTCCATCGATTTGGTTTCAAGGGGTATGAATCAATTGCCTTCTTTTCAAATTTAACATTAATTTCATCGATGTACCTTTTCCATTGATTTGGTTTAAAGGGGTATCATTCGATTTCTTTTTTTTTCAAATTTAATCTTATTTTCATTGGCATACATTTTCCATCAATTCAGTTTCAAGGGGTATGAGACAATTTCTTCCTTTTCAATTTTAACTTTAGAGTCATCAACGTACATTTTCCATTGATTTGGATTCAAGGGGTATGAGTTAATCTCTTTCTTTTCAAATTTAATGTTAGTGTCATCGACATACCTTTTCCATCAATTCAATTTCAAGGGGAATGATTCAACTGATTTCTCTTCAAATTTAATTGTAGTCTCACCAACATACCTTTTCTATCAATTTAGTTTCAAGGGGTATCATTTAATTTCTTTCTTTTCAAATCTAACATTTGTGTCATTGATGTATCTTTTCATTGATTCAATTTCAATGGATATGAGTCAATTTCTTTCTTTTCAAACTTAAGTTTGCATCATCAACATAATTTTTCCATCTATTTAGTTTCATGGAATATGAGTCAATTACTTTCTTTTAACATTTAACATTGGTATCCTTAATAGAATTTTTTCCATTTATTCAATATCAAAGGAAAAAATATACTCACACAACTTGCAACTCAAATTCAACCATATAAATTCCCAACCATAATTTTGCAATATTTATTATAATCATAAAAATTTTGAAAACAATTTAAACCCATTACTTCTTCTAGTAAAGTGTGAACCTATACTTTTACACTCTCACAAATTTATATAATAATGGCCAAAGAAATATTTACATTTCCATGCTCATAAAACGAAGATCCCATTTCTTTGCATTCTCAACATTTAAATAATAATAATAATAATAATAATAATAAAATAATAATCTAACCTAAAATGACTCATGAAAGTGCATGCCATAATGCATATAAAAAGCATGTAAAAGTTAGTAATTTAAGTTATAACATTATCTAAAAAATCCATTTGACAAAATCTCCAAATGTTTCGCTACAAACAATCAATTTACCAAATTAAGCATTAGATATTTTCATTGGTTTTCAGATGCTTTACTAAAATGTTACCTTCTCCTTTGGTTAGTTTTTGCATCAAATAAAAATTGACTATTAAAATAGTAGAACAATATTTCCTATCAAAGAATTGTCATGTTTCCTCCTAGTGCTTTGTTGAGGAAAACCGAAAGTTTTGTATTGGAGTATAATACGTATACTTCAATTTAAAATTCCCTATTTGAAATTTACATTTTGCATCATGAATCCTTCTCAAGTAGATGCTATAAACCCTAAAAGGGTTAATTCTTAGGTTTGGACTATTAATATTCTTTTCAAAATGTTCACCAAAATAAAAGTTTACATGTTAGTAAAGTTCTAATGATAGATATAATAATTATCTTGTACATTTTATTTTATTTAATAAACATGAAAACTAATTAAATATAAGACAAATTTTTAATAAACAAAGTTCTGTGAGTAAATGTGTTTTTCTTTATTATCGATATAGATTCATTTTAACCACAAATATAACAAGCATCTAGAGGGATCAAATATTTTGGGTGCAAACTCTTTTTAAAGCATAATTTATGGGTTTGCACCTTAAAAGATTTGATCCCCTCACACTTGATAGATCTATGATGATGGATCTATACTAGTTGTACGCACACGCACACACATGTGTAGTTTTTCATTGTTAAATTGTTCTTTTAAATACATAAATGGATTCAATGCCTTGAAAATATCATGTGTTACTAAGGTACTTGGATTGTGTAGTTGTAGATTACCTAGCTTAACCATACAATTACAACAATTTTTGGATTCAAAATTGTTCAATAAAAAATCCAAAATGTAAAACAATAAGACTAATACATTTTTCACATTACAATGGTTTTTGGGATAAGCTTCGCGCATACATACTCTACCCCCCTACAATTTTGAACATGTGACCTCTTAGGAGGAAACACATGCTCTTAACCATTAGGCCCACTCAAGCTGAAAGACTTAAACATTTCTTTCTTATTAAGAATTAATTGAATATTTTTGCTATCAATCACATTTTCTCTTTAGAAGAGGTTGGAATATTTTATCAGGGTCTATATATGTGTGTGTGTGTGTGTGTGTGTGTCTAGAGAGAGATATTTTCTCTCTTTATGTACATCTATATGAAGGTGATATTAAAATAAATTAGTTAAAGAGTGCAACTAGGGGCTAATTCCCTTTCCTAGAAGCTTGCTATGAATAAAATATATATAGAAACAATATAAATAACTACAAATAATAAAAATCATAAATAATGAATAATTAACTAATAATTAGTGTGAAAGAGTCATGTCTCTAAGGACACCATTACCCCCAGTTGTAATCATCTCATATATTCTTGTAGTATTGTTGATGTTCTATCTGTCAATTAACATGGTATCAAAGCTTTGGTGGAGAAAGGTCTCAACATAGTGTTAATTTTGGGGTTGTTAAAATATTTACGTTCACCATATTTAATTTTTACTCATACCTAAAGGATGAAAATAATTCCATAAATTATGGTGGTTCCTAGTAAATACGTCTAATTATCGAAATACAAAGAATGAAAAGAATTCCATAAATTATGGTGGGTAGTAAATATGTCTAATTACCAAAATATAAAGTATGTATTCGCTAATAGTAATTTTTTGAACACTCTTGAAGACTATATGTCACTATGGAAGAAGACATAATTGAAATTCTATGATTCAAACATATGTCTTTTGAAGTGAGTTTTCTCCAACAAGATTGGTTAAGACCCTCTTTCATAAACCTTAAGTGGGAGCTTTCAAGTTGACATATTACTTGGTTCCTAGCTTGATAAAGGTTTCCATGCATAACATACTATAATGTGAGAACTAAGTTTAAAGATAGATGACTTCTTGAACCATTGGAATGAGAGTTATGCATCATCACTACAATCTTGTTTGAAGTACCCTTTGTATTACAACATGAACATTAAACCAAAGAGTTTGTAATCGTGTGAAAGAAAATTGTGCAGAACAGGGGCACCTTCATGAATTAGAAAAGCTTAGGCTTATGGTCTCCGTGAGTGAGAGGGGGTAAGGTTAGTTAAATATTTTCTTTCACATGATTTTGATCTTGTATCCTGGATGTACAGGAAATAGAGGTTTGTTAAAATCACTACTGGGAGGAGCATTGAGGCTCCCATGGAAGGATGGTCACGTTGTTGATATCCTCATAATGTATTAGGGAAGGAAAATTTCTTTGCATTTAAAGAGAAGCATTCCCTATATGGATGGATCTTGATTAGGTTGAAAATTGATCTCTAAAATCTCCTGGGGCCTGGGGTACCTCTTGGAGCTATATGAGCACAAAATGAGTGGTTCACCTTCCTGTATGGACCCAACATGTGAACCCAAGGTGAGCGGTTCACCTACCACTATGGAGCACATACCCAACATGTGAACCCAAAGTGAGTGGTTCACCTACCCATATGGAGTACATAGCCAACATGTGAACCTAAGGTGAGTGGTTCACCTACTCCTATGGAGCACATACCCCAGAATGTGAAAATAGGTTGAGTGGCTCACTTTCCCCTATGGAGTATGCTATATGGGAATAGGGTGAGTGGTTCACCTTCCCTTGTCGATACCTAACATACATCCTACCCTTGATGTTTGAGACTCTTAGGAAGTGCCTCTCACCTGACCAATGAGTTTGGAAGAGAGGTTAGGGTTAAAATATATTATTGACAGATGCCTTAGGTACTATTTTATTCTTTATGGATAAGATGCATGATGTTCAACAACTTGATCAGTAAGGATCAATCCTAGTAAGGGTTCTATCCCTACACATAAGAATTTTCCTCTATCATTTTTGGTGAGGGTGGTAGGGTCTGGTGGCCCACCTTCTTTCAATAATTTCTTAGTGTAATATGATATCAAACCTTCAACAAAGACGAGACAATTTGTAGAGATGACATATGATGGACACAATGATATAGTAGTGGATGGATGTTGACAGATATAATCCCTCTCTAGATGAGAGGGAGTGTTAAAGAGTGCAACTAGGGGCTAATTCCCTTTCCTAGAAGTCTGTTATGAATAAAATATATATAGAAATAATATAAATAACTATAAATTATAAAAATCATAAATAATGCATAATTAACTAATAATTAGTGTTGAAGAGTCATGTCTCCAAGAATATGACCATTTTTGAATGGGTATCTACCTAGGTATATAATTTGGATGCTTAGTTGTAGCCAAATCATCTCATATCTTCTTGTAAGTATCATTGATATTCTATCTCCAATTATTATTAATGATGGTAATACATTGAAATAATTGTTGTGAACATAGAACATACCATAAAAATTAACACGTAGGTATTCAAATTATTTACTTTTGTCATGTATCAAATCATTTTTTAAAATATAAGAATTATGCATCTTCCTTATACTCAAAAGAGAAATAATCAATTTTTATTTATTATTTTTATTTTATCTCTCTAAATTGATATAGAATTATGTTACTTTACATGGACTTAGTTGTAATTTCAATAACTAATCTAGAGCGAGACTATGTTTTATAATAATTTTAATTTTAATTAATCAAAGTTATAATACTTTTAATTTGAATAAACCAAATATCCATTTCATGTTTTATTTTTTAGCAATGAAGGAATTACACATATTCCTTATACTAGACTTTAAAATGCGCCTTCTAAGACAATAATGGATGTTCGCAATGTTTATATCTAGAGAGAGTAATGAAAGATAGACCTTGGTTCTTGAAAACATTGGGCTATTCATCACCCCTTTGTTCCTAGATTTTGATGCCTTCAAAATGGTTCTCTCAACAAGGCCAATTTGGTTGAGATTTCCAAATCTTCCCCTTCCCTTTTGGCACAATTCATTCAAAAATATGAATCTGAAAAGAATAGAGAAAGATGTTTTTCTTTTGTAATAGACCTTACCTTGCTAAAATATGTGTAGAAATAGAATTCAGTAAAGGTCTACCATGGTATTCAACTGAAACCTTAAAACATTGAAAAATAAAAAAAGATATTTGTAAAATGCATGTCCAAGGGGAAAAAAAATCCCAAAAAGAAAAAAAGAAACAAATTCGCAAAACAACCCACATGTAAAATGTAACGACATCTATACTAGAACAACAAAAACAATGAGGCACAACAAAAAAAAGGGGGGGGGGGGGGATATTGGGTACAAAGAAAATTCATATTTATTTCACATGAACTCCCACCAAAAACAATAAAGATCAAAGAAGAGGGAGTAAATTAGTACACTATAAAGATCAAACAATAGGGAGTAAATTAGTACACTATAAGAAGATTAAGAAAGTAAATAACAATGAGTAAATTGGTACACTACGAGCATAGATCCATTTAAAGTACGGATTGAACATGAGCGGAGAGGGATCAAACTTATTTTTAGAGTGCAAAAAATAATGTGTAATTTTAATATTAATTCATGTTAAAATATTTTACTCATAACTCACATTGGATCTTTTATCTCTGTAAAATTATATCACTATATTTTATTACTTGAAGAGTGAAAGTGAAATATCAACAACCAAGTTAATTGTTTTGTTAATAGATTTTTAATTTTTTATTTATATGGTTATTTAATTTGTGTTTTTTTTTTGGGCGGACATGAGAAAAAAAAAATTATTATTTATTTTCAGGACTTAACATACTTAGACATGTCCCTCACATGGATTGTAGAATGAGCCTCTTGGCTCAATCATAATGGATTGTAGAATAAAACTCTCAGCTCAATAAAAAGATTAGAAAAGTAAAGTAAATATAGCCACTCAATAGCGAAGGTCATTGTTGAGTTAAGTGAATAGCGAAGGCCACTATTGAGTTTAATTGAGTTAGTAAATGATGAAAAGACGATATGAGTTAAGTGAACAGCAAAGGCCACTATTGAGTTTAGTTGAGTTGGTAAATGATGAAAAAGACGATCTGAGTTAAGTGAATATAGAGACGGGATAGCGAAGGTCACTATTGTGTTTAAATGATGAAAAGACGATAGGCAAGCTAATGGGAAGGAAGGACAAAGAGGCATGGTATGCATGACAAGAAAAGCTTCTCATGACATCCTCCTCCTCCTTCCCCTTACAACAGCTTCACGCCATTTGTGTGTATCCTCTTCCTCACGCAATCCTCTCATAAATGAAATAATGAACCCTCTTCCTCACGCCATTTGTGTGTATCCTCTTCCTCAGGCCATTTATGTCTAGCCTTCCCACCAAATCCAATCCTCTCATAAATGAAATAGTGAAAATTAATTAATTAATTAATTATACAGAATCAAGCACCTGCCACCTCCAACGAACTTTGATAATCTTTCAGAAATAAGGTCTCTTTGTCATCATATTAATGCCATGCAAATTTTGTGATGTGCGGAACGTATTTTTGATGGGTGTTTGTGACGCCTTTAAAGAGATGTGCGTGCGTGTTCGTGATGGTAGGTGGGTGTTTTAATGCTGTTGGTTATAGGAGGAGAGGATGGTGATAACTGGTGTAGTGAGCGTAGTGGGCATAGCAGCGGTGATTATATGGGGCATAGGCATTGGCAGGGGTATTTTGGAGACCATTAAACAATGTGGTGCATCACTGTTATTGTTAATGAATAGAAGAAATAATAAGATGAAACTACCACCAGGCCCTCCAGGATGGCCCATTGTAGGCAACCTAATGCAATTGGGGCCACTTCCCCACAGAGACCTGGCTGCGCTATGCAAAAAATACGGTCCTGTGGTGTATCTTCGCCTGGGGAACGTGGACGCCATCACCACTGACGATCCGGAGATTATACGAGAAATCCTACAGAAGCAGGATGAGGTGTTCAGTTCGAGGCCGAAGACGATGGCGGCGACTTACCTGGCCTACGGAAGCCGAGACGTGGCGTTCGCGCCGCTGGGGAGGCAGTGGAAACACATGAGAAGGATATGCATGGAGCATCTGCTGACCACCAGGCGATTGGATTCGTTTGTGCAACACAGGAGAGAGGAGGCGGACTTGATGGTGCGGTGTGTGAGTGAGGGTGAGGGGAAGGTCATCAATCTGCGGGAGCTGTTGGGGGCGTTCTCCATGAACAATGTGACGAGAATGATTCTGGGTAAGCGTTATTTCGGAGCGGGCTCTTCTGGTCCGGGCGAGGCAGCTCAGTTCATGGACATCACACATGAACTCTTCTCGTTATTGGGGATGATTTATTTGGGCGATTATTTGCCCTTGCCCTCATTGTGGAGGTGGATCGATCCTTCTGCCTGCGAGAATCGAATGCGTGACGTGGAGAAGAGAATGGACGCGTTTCATAGCAACATACTGGAAGAACACCGAAAACGACGACGACATGATTCAGATGATTCAGATTTTGATTTTGTTGACGTGTTGCTTTCGTTGCCGGGAGGAGACGGGAAGGAGCGGCTGGACGACATTGAGATCAAGGCACTAATTCAGGTACGGCAACCAACAGCCAAGTATATATATATATATATATATATGTTACTAATTGTAATAAATAATTGCGTTTGCGTTTGCGTTGAGCAGGACATGATCGCGGCTGCAACTGACACGTCGTCTGTGACGAATGAGTGGGCAATGGCACAAGTGATAAAGAACCCTCGCATCCAGAGAAAAGTTCAGGCAGAACTGGACAGGGTGGTGGGGCGCGAGAGAATGGTGGAAGAGTGGGATCTAAACCAACTCCATTACCTTCGGTGCGTTGTTAGAGAAACGTTCAGAATGCACCCGGCAGGACCCTTCCTCATACCGCACGAATCCGTGAAGCCCACAAAGGTGGCAGGCTACGACATTCCAGAGAGATGCAGAATATTCATAAACACCCACGCCCTTGGACGTAACTCCAAATTATGGCCAGAAAGGGTTGATGAATTCTACCCAGAACGCCACATGCCAGCCTCCATAGAAGATTGCCGGGTAGAAATTAGCCATGGCCCCGACTTCAAAATCCTTCCCTTCAGTGCAGGAAAGCGCAAGTGCCCCGGTGCTCCCTTGGGTACATGCTTTGTTCTGCTAGCCTTGGCTCGCCTCTTCCATTCCTTCCATTGGTATCCTGTTCCACCCACCACTCTCAATGACATCGATACTACCACTGAAGTTTATGGCATGACCATGCCCAGAGCACACCCACTTCTTGCCATGGCTAAACCTCGATTGCCTTCTCACTTGTATACACCATAAATCTCCATTTTATCTTACTCCCTTCACAACCCCATTTATAGTCACTCAACTACATGCACTTATTGTCTTATAAAACTTAATATTATGATTCAATTGCTCTCCTAATTTTTACATGCGTTTTTTGTGTTATAAAAGTTAATATTTGTGATTCAATTTTCTATATGCTTTATCATCTTCTAAATTCAATTCTCCTTCTTCACTTCTGGCTTTATAGTATGTTTAAGAAAATGCGCTATAATAATGTTTATAATATTGCACAATACTATGGCCTTTAGAGATTCCAGGTTCAAATTAGGTATTAGTATAGAAAAAATTATTGCACAATACATCATTAAAATTATTGCATAATATATCATTAATTTTTTTCTACTTACCTAAATGGATAAGAAATTCTCATGATTTTGTTTGTAAATTAAATTTAAAAGAGTAAAGAAATTAATTAATGTTTTACAAACACAAAAAATAACAATTTAATATAATTTATGGGTGGTGTATGTTAATAAAGTTTGGAAAAATAGTAATATGTTAACTTCGAGAGATGATTAGAGGCACTTATACAATGAATTTGAAGATGATATAAAAAACATGAATTAGTGCAACCCAAAAGAGTCTTAACATTATAAAAATAATTATATCTTTTTTTTTAAGATTTTAGGCTTTAATGTCGTATAGAGGGCCACACATCAAGGATAGAAGCCCAAAAGGAGAGGGGAACCATGTTGATGGAAGCTCGGAAGGAGAATATAGCCACCATCAATATGAGGGGTATCATCATTTCCACGAGGATCACCAATATTCAAGAAATAAGACACCTAAGATTGACATGATGGTTCTAACCCAATAGTGTGGGTGGCACAAATGAAACAATAATTTCAACTCAATTATATCTGGGATGATGAAACCAAAATGCATGTGGGAGCTCTTTATCTGGACCAAGAACAATGGTAGTGGTGGAAATGGCATCATAATTGATACATATGAAAGCCAACTTGGAATATGTTCTCTAAATCCATTTGTGCTCATTTTGACAAAAATGTAACAATAGTGAAACAATAAATTACACAATTTTTTTTTAGGCCCAGAACACTTCATTTTAGTCCACCAACAAGAAATTCATAGGGATAATGTACCAGAGATCATGGCCCTTTTACAACTAGATACATGACTACTGTATACAATAATATACACTAAGGCTTGAGCTCTATTTCATAAGGCTCTCAATTTGCCCAAAACAATTATAAAGAAAATCGTTCTTACTTGTTGATGTAGTCATTCACTATCAGTCTTTTCAGTATCCCCTTGTCATTATTACGTAGTTTTCCTTTTCCTCCTTCACAAAGGGATTTGGCACCTTTAAAATATGTGTACAACCGTCTACTCATAGCAAACTTAATCCTTCAAATTCATTGTGTAACCATACTTCAACCTTGTTGTTTAGGCCTTCCTTTAATGAAAAAACTTCACATAAAGTGCTCAACAACCCTCTACACAACAAAACAGAGAATAAAAATGATTGGTTTTCCCTTTGTTGGCCTCTTCTTAGGTATGAGGCACCTCAACCTTATTCTATAGGCCCATGAAGCCTCTCAGCCTCGTTTCCTTCATACAGTCTAGCTTAGAGCAATGTGATCCTCTTTGTTTCATTAGTTGAGGCCTTTTTAGCCTTCTTTAACCAATATGAGGCACTCTTAGGACTTCATCCCTCCTCCTGAGCTAAAATAAAATTTGCCTCTTCCTCTTCTTTGACCCAATAGACACATCCAACCTTCATTGTAGCACAGAGCCTCACTTGGACAAAAACTTGACCTTGTTGAACCCTTGACCTTCTAGGACAGACAAAATTGACTTCCAACAGATCCTTTCCTTTCCCATCCTTTTCTTCTAATGTTACGATTCTCCTTACACTTGTACTTTGTCACAAGATGAGTTTCTATGTCTTAAGATGACCTCCAGGGTCTCTCCAATATATGGGTGTTCATGAGGCACTAATTAACCTCAAGGGTCATTTCCATGGCACCCAAATGACCTAAGCTTACGTGATCAAATGTAAATATATTATCAAATAAAATTCAATTTCTTGTTCTAAACCCACTCCTTTGTGTTCAAAACCTATAGCTTGTGTATTTTTCCCATAAATGTCCATTTTTATGGGTTTTCTCCACACAAACATAGTACCAAAGGCTTGTAGGAGTATCTCCCAGGCTACATATTTCAACACTCCCTCTTAGTTAGGGAGGTAATTTCATTCATCAGACATAACTCCTCAAGAACACAATCTCAATATCTGACATCCATCACTATAGCACACACTGAAAGAATGAACATCACTTTCCTCAGAAAAGTCTCTACCACCATAATATTCTCACTTATTCTTCTTCATCTTATAGGCCTCCACAATATTTAGAGGCTCATTTTTTCTAGTTGTATAAGTCTCCTTACTTCCCACTGACCATGCACTCTTCTTGGGTTGTAGATTCTCCCAATAAACTTGTGAACTCCCTCTCAAACTCGACTCCTTCTGAGTCTCATAAACCTTCTTATTTCCTTGATCTACATGAATTCACATTAACTTGTATAGACCACTTTCACTAACTCCAATAACTACTCCTTTGGAATTAGAGCCTTGTTGAGAATTTGGTAGGGTAGTGATTAATTCAAATTCTCTTCTTCAAAATTACTTCTGAACTTATTTCTTTTACTTATGTCTTATCTTCTTAGCTTATTATGTATTTCATCAAGTCAATTATCAAAACAAAAGAAACACAAATTTAGGCTCTTCGAGCCAAGGCCAAAAACTCTCCCTCTTGGAGAGGAAAACCCACAAGAAATTATTCTTATAGACTTTCAGATGACAAGTACCATGACCATGACACAGACCCTTGACCCTTGTATGTCTCCAAGACCTTGTCACTACTTCTTCATTTGTTCCTTGAGCTTATCCTTCTTTCTTGCACCGTCCTGCACCATTCTGCACCTTTCTACAACAAGACTAGAGAGCTCACTCTCTACTTGTATTCTTCCTTCTCCAACTATATGAGATCCTTGCTTGATATTAGCATTGTGTCATAGACTATCTTACCTTATGCTTTATCCTTGCTCACTGTACACACTTGTCTTATTTCCTCTTATAGAATAGTCCACCCCATGCATCGTCCTCTTCTAGTACTTCATATAGCATTTTTATTGCATTTTAAGATAGCCCCTTCTCCATATTAGATATAGATCCATCCTTGAACTTATTGTAGTCCATATTTCGCACTTTAATATATTCCTATTTCTCACTTGAACGTAGTCCTCTTTTCGTACTTTAACACATCCCTTCTTCACTCTTGAATGCAGTCCTCTTTCTATTATTTAACACAACCCTTCTTCACTCTTGAATATGGTCCTTACTTTGAATTTCTTTCAGATATGTATGACCTCAATGATCTCAGACTTAACCAAAGTTTTGTCTCCTTTTTACTAGCACTTATATCAAATATATATGATCGAAGTTGATCCTATACTTCACTTTTATTACATCTTTCTGAATTTTTTCCTGCTCTATGTAGTATATATAGGGTCAACCCATATATTAGCCAACCTGACAGTCAATAGATGTGATTTTTCACTGAGCCAACCTGATCATTGTTAATAGGCCGACTTGTAGACTATTTTTAAGAGTATTACAACGTTGATATTTGAGCAACATTTGAGCCACATCTTCAAGGCTTACATGACAAGGTCTTGAGGCATACTTATTTGACTTCTCTTCTTAATATACATGACTCATAATTAGTACATTTATGACAAGATGAAAAATCCCTAAAAGACATCAAGAAGAAGAATTTTGACCTATAATAAAAACCTTGCTCATGAAACCCATGAAGCAAGCATAACAAAAATACATTTTATTATCTTTGTCTTTTTCATTACATACATTAGAGGAAATTAAAGCCTAAAAGTGCCCATGAAATTTTCATGTCATTTCCATGTCATAATATGTAAACCAATCAAAATCCTTTAAATTTAAAAAGCGATACAGGTAAATATTTTGGAGGGAAAATAAGAAAAACTTTTTTTAATTGTACTTTTTGCTTATCTCCTTATAGGTTTACTCAATTTCATGTGTAGACACTCATTGGATGCGGAATTGAATTATGCATCCAATGAGTACTCATCATGCATAATTTGAGAAGACCCACATTGATAAAAATTGAAGATACATTAAAAAAGCGTGTTCAACACACTTTTTAGATGTATCTTCAATTTGTATCAATGTGGGTCTTCTCAAAGTATGCATGATGGGTACTCGTTGGGTGAAAAATTTAATTCTGCATCCACGAGTGTCTACACTTGAATTTTTATTAAACCTGTAAGGAAATCAACCAAACAAAAAATTAAAAAAAGTAGTTTTTTATTTTCCCTCCAAAATTCATAACTATTATTTTATTATTTTAACTATTATTTTATTATTTTTCCTTAGGAGGCCACTTTTAGGCTGAAATTTCCTCTAATGAATACATAATTACATAGTCAATATGAAGACTGAACCTAGTTACACTTTTCAACACTCCATCTTAACTAGGGAGGTATTCATAATGGTACATGGTCACTTTTAATATGACTAATCGTATAAGAAGAATTGGGTTGGTAATCACATTTATATAGCATCATATCAACCAACATTGTCCTAGTGCAAGGCCTTGACTAAAAACCCCATCTATCAACGATACAATGGGCTACAATGCTAGCGAGACACATGACTTATAGACACCATAGTCATTATCTCTCCAAGGTACATACTCTACCCAGGTGTTCCAAGAGTATGACCTTCTTGGACTATTCTTCTCTTGGGTAGCCAGCCCTCAAAGAATATCAGTCCCCGACTACTCTAATCTTGAATTCCCTATCTTATTCTCAAAGAGTATCGGATGGAAGATGAATACCCAATCCTCCATTTTGTCTTCCAGGTGAAGACCAGAATGATGTGTCTATCCATTCTCTCCTAATGGCCTTCACTAAGACTGACAACTGTTATTCCTGGTCTATTGCATGGCACATGAATTTAGAGAATTATATTCATCGCTTCCTTTTAATTTAGGAAGGACATACTTCAAGTTTCTTCAAAGTAAGAAACTTACCACCAGGCTCCCTCTTAACCAGGGACCTATAACAACAATGGTGAGACACCCAGTTGCTCATGAAGAATTCCTCCCCTCGATGTCATGGATTTGATATTGAGTAATCTTCAAATTTTGGTTTCATAGGGCACAAATCATCCATCACTTTCATCCTTGAGTCATGTCATCCACGAGAAAGTGATTCATCATTCCTTCTCATCTGGTCCACCTTTATTCCATGTTGCTTTCCTTCAAACCGTATCCCAAGGATCTTACATACTTCCACATGATTGGAAGCCCCACATAAACTTATTCAGATAAAAATATACATAAGAACTTTTAAATAAAAAGTTACCTCAGTGATGATATTTCACGATGAAATATTCTTGTACGCATCGAAATCCTTTATTTAGATTAACAAATCTCCTAAAGATATGTATTTTCAAGGGTCTTCTTGTTTACCATGCTTCTATCAGGGTCCACATATCTTCCCAAGATATCTCCTAGTCACATCTTCTTGGCTTCTGGATGATAACCACCTCTTAACATGGTTTCACTTCATGATCTCTTCCTTTATTTCTCCACACATCTTCATTTCCAGGAACTTCTAGTATCTAGTTCCTTGTTTGTATACAACCACCTCATATTCCATATGAGTATGTTGGAAATGTTGTCATTGATGGCAAAGGAGATGACAAAGGAGGAGCACCTAAAACAACAACAAGGAAAAGAGAGCATGAGACATGAAGCAGAGGCAGAGGTTATGTGATTGGAGATATAGAGAGGCAGCAGAAGCAACAAAAAGAGAATCAAGGAGCAGCATTAGTCAAGGAGCAGAGGAAGAAAAAGGACAAGAATTATTCAAGGAGCAGAGGTAGCAAAAGGACAAGAATTAGTCAAGGAGTAGAGGAATCAAAGGCAATGAATTGAGAGGTTGAATAAGAAATTGTATGAGTTTGTGTGGGCATGTATGAATAAGACTCTGTAATGGCTCATCTCCCCTTTATAATAATTCTGTGGTGACCAAATACATGGTGTAGTCTGGTCCGAGGGTAAAGGTTGGGCAATACCATTTACCCAAAACTGTATAGTGGAATTCCTCAAAGAGGAGACAGTTCTGTTCGAACTTGTAATAAAAGAAAATAGCTGTAATACTCTGCGTAAAAGGTGGAGGTCGATTTTTATGTAATCACAGTTAAAGGAGGCTCGATTCCCTTAAGTTCCTGAGCTACTATATTGTGGAGGAAGTTGAAATCCTAGTCTCTGTGTCGAAAGTGATATTAATATAAGCCTATGTGAGTATTGTGAAATGGAATTCGATGAAGTGTTATGGCATAACAGAGTATGAGCGTAGTTTGAATATGAAAGTGAGAACAGAATCGATGGAAAGGCATGGTGCATTGAGGAGTTATCATTCTCCACGTAATAGTTGTCTAGGCCTGTAGAGATGAGTCGTTGGTAATTGCAGTATGGACCAAGAAACAGTGTTGAGGAATTGCACATGAAAGGCAGAGTTCATATATATAAAAGCACTAAAGAAATAAAGCTGAGTGGAACCTTGAGCCGATAACAGAACCTGGAGTGAACAGCGAAACTGGGGAACAAAGAAACTGAGGTTTTCGCGTAGTCTCAAATATGGTAAGCAGTTTTGAAGAAAATAACGTGATATAGCTCCTTGACTGCCACGTGTCCATAAGTGGTTTATAAAAACCATTTATATCACGCGATGTTGGGGAATTAATCCTCGTGCAATAAATTAACACGATATTTTTTTACATCTGTCGGATCACCGAAGTGGATGCGATAAGCCCGCAGCCGTTAGATGAGAAGGGTCATTTAAGAGCTGGGCCCCACTCTTAATTTGTGTTGAGGACTATTGTTTAATGCAAGGTCGAGGCTTATAAAGCTTTCTCATTAAGTTCACAGTTTATTGATGTTGTAACATTTGATTGGAGAACTTCATATATTGGGCATTATGTTTATGGAATTTCCATGGGTAAGTCTAAGGTATGCTATAATGCATTATGGGCCCAAGTGTTAATGGAAATTCGAGGAGTATAGATATATATATATATATATATATATATATATATATATATATATATATATATATATATATATATATATATATATATATATATATATATAGATATATATATATATATATATATATATATATCTACATGGTGTTATATATATATATTATATTTCAAGTCGAACCTTACAAGAATTAAATTGAGTATGGGGCACACATTAAAATACCTGGGTCCTTGAATATTAAAATCATATTAAGAGTTCGGCTCTTGAACAATGGTAAGTTTATAAATCCGTGGGTATATAAAGAAATGACTTCCGCACACAGCCAAAGCTGCCGACATTCAATAAAATGTTATTTTATCAAAGGTTAAGCCCGAATTGATTCCTTATCTGTAAATCGAATGGACAGAAGAGTGGGACCCTCATGAATCGCATTAGAGAAATGCATACCAGCGGAACATGTTAATAATAGTCCCGATGGAAATTGCGGACCCGATGGGCTTATAAACCATGATTGATATATGTTTGAGTTCCCGCATAATAGTGAATCATCATAATCGGAGCATCGGATCATCTGAACATTAGAACATCAGAGAATCGTAAATCAATGAACAGTGAATTATCAGAATCAGAGCATCGGAACATCGTAGAATTGTAAATCAATGAACAGTGAATCATCAGAGCATTGGATCTCATAACTAAAAGTTGCGATTGCGATCAATCACAATCGCAAGTGGTCAGTTGCAATTAATCGCATCGGCAAAGAGATTAAGGGTTTAAAACATTTTATTTGAGGAAATATTGATATATGTTGATATATATTATGGTTGGCATGTAACAATAAAGCCTTGAATATATGTGAGAATGATAAGCTGGGAACATTATTATATTAAGTTGCGATAAAAGCCAAGGGTGAAATTAAAGTGAGTCGGTGTGAGAACCAAGTTGTAATGGGGTCAAATAACTTTGAAACTGGTGATTGATATGCTGGGACCCTTATATGAGGTTTTAATAAAAAGCTGTTGACCGTGGATGGATAAGCTACCGCATACATTTATTCAAATTTCCAGTGTAGGGAAAGAAAATGGAGAGGAATTTTTATATGCACCAGACTCTGATTTTATTTGGGGTATTTAATTAGATTTCCAGATCAGAAGTTATATATATAAAACAGACACACAATCACAATGAGCAGGAATATGCACAGGAATGAATTTGACAGGTGTACAAACACAGAAAACAAGAGAATATGTAGAAGACAGTGAACAAAGTATGTAGAACAGGTATATGACAGCTACAGATACACAATTGCAGTGAATAGTAGAGGAAGGAAGAATAGTTACTTGACAATAGTAGAAAAGACAAATCTAGCAAAGCCAAAGGCCAGAAAATGGGCTGATTGAAATTGTCTTTATGTAACTGAAAATGTGAATGTAAATGTTGTAATTGATTTTATATTGTTTGTGATGCATTGGAAAGTATCCAGAGGAAAACAAAACTTCCACCGTAATATTGAAGTTAATGCATATTGTTATATTTTTCTGAATGAGCAGGTGAAAGAAATGAGAAGGCAAAAGGAAAAAAGGCATGGCTGTCCATTTCAAATTCCTTGAGGAATGCTAACAGTCATAAGGAAATCTCTATAAATGATATCACCTTCATATGCATATAGAGGTTAGAGAGGTTGGAGAATGCGGAATTGAGGCAGAGAAGATAAGAAGAAGGAGGAATAGAATGAGATGTTGTGAAAAGTTAGAGAATGCATAAATGAAGCAGTGAGGCAAAGAAGGAGGAGGAGCTGATAGTGAATCTGAGAAGATGCTGAAATGATATAAGGTAGATATGAAGACTGATACACAATAGTGAATATCGTACAGAACAGAGCTGATATCCAAGGTAAATCAGCAAGTGTTTTTCTTTTGACAGAGTAAGGAAGTTGGAGCTTCCCTATCAAGTTGTAGCTTGATAGATGTCAGTTGTAGTTCACTGAGGTAGGAGCCTCCTGTAGGTTGTAGCTGCAGAAAATAGATGGGATTTGGTGCTTCCACATCAAGTTGTAGCTTGATAAAATGTCAGTTCTAGCTGTCTGAGGTTAGATCCTCCTGTAGGTTGGTGCCTGCAGAAAATTGATGGGAGTTGGAGCTTCCTTGCAAGTTGTAGCTTGCAAAATTGAGGTAGGAGCCTCCTGTGGGTTGCAACCTACAGAAAATCAGTGGTGAGAGGGAGTTGGAGCTTGCCTTTGCATCACAACAGTAATAATATGTGGTTTTCTCCCTTTATGGGTTTCCACTTATATCTGGTGTCTATGTGCATGATGTCTATGTGTTGAGATGGTATATCTATTATGCTTAATACTTGATGCTCACATATTAAGACTGCTGGTACACTATCTAATCTTCTTATTAATTGCTGCTCACAAATAAAGATTGCTCACATATTATGTTGATCATGAAATGAAGGTGTTAATAAAGTTTAATGAAAAGTTTTTAAAGTCCATGAATGTGTTAAACTGATTCACCCCCCCCCCCCCTCTCAGTTTAACTAAGGGTTCAACAGAGGACATATATTTTATTTCATCTGTTTGTGGAAACATGTGCACTAGAGGAAATCCTTCTTCCTTTGATCAGACTTCCATCACCTGCAACCATATGACATGAATTCACAACATCCAGTGTGTGTATATATATATATATATATACCTCACCCTTTTCCTTTTGAGTAATCCTGCATCAATTTTACTATAATGAAGAAATTCATTCCCTTAACTTGCTTCATCAATATGTCATCATGTTCAAATCCCCGAATTATGCAAGATACAATTCCTCATGAAACCTTTTGTTTTCTTTCTAGTTAACTAATACATAGAGGATTTCATTAGAAAATGTCAACACATGTTTCAATATTTATTAACGAATGATGATCCTTAATCTTGATGACTTCCTTTCATCAATGTAGTTATCAGTGAGGTTTCTAGGAGCCACTTCTTCAAGTGCTCCTTCCATGATGCTATTGATATACACTGCTTCCTATCATACTATTTTACAACCAACAGAAATCACTCCTTTATTCTTTCTTAGATTTCTTTGCATTAGGTTCTTCCCTTTCATTTGTGACATGGGCTTCTTCCTTTTTCCTCTTGTCCTTGCTAGATTTAGGAAAATCCCATTTATAATGCCGAAAATTATTACATCCAAAGAATCGTTATTTTTCCATATTTCTTCTTTTATTTTTAGGAACAAATTACTGATTCTTCCTTTCTTCCTAGACATGGCCGCAAAGGCTTGATTCCATTCACTTGATCCTGTATCAACTTTGGCTTTCAATCTTGTCTCTTCTATCTTACATAGATCCTATAATGGAATTGCTTCTTCTTTCTCATCCATTCTTGAAGTGAAAATTCCCCATTATTTAGGTAGAGAATTTTGTACCATAGTGATTATTTCTCCATCAGAAATTACTTGTCCCAATTTCTGTAGTTGATCTCATATTGTGAAAATCTCCATAAGATATAGAATTATTCGTTCCTTTATTGACATCCTCAATCTGTATAATTTTTTTCTCAGGGATATTATTTCCCTAGCAGAACCTTTCAAGAATAGATCCACCAATTTATTATAGATTTCCTTTGATGATTATAGATTTGATACATACTGAATGAGAGAGTCATTTATGGATTCTATAATAATACTTCGGGCTCCTATGTCGCCCTTTATGTATTTGGTATATGATTTAACACCTTCTTTTGAAGGTTGAATTGTAGATCCTTCGAAGTATCCCATAACTTAATTTTCATTTAGATTCAAATATGTCCTCTTCTTCCATGCACTAAAGTTTGATGACCCAACCAATTTATTGCTCTCTTTGAAATAAGTCATTTTGACAGATTTAGATAAGGTTAGAGATACTTACTTGGGTAGGTGTTACACAGCAATTTGTCACTATCCCTGCAATCCCCATCTCGCACATTGGAGGGTCATTTATGTGACTAATTAGAAGTGTCATGCCTTGCAAATACCATCATTGCATCCCTTGCCATGAGGACAACATTCCCTCTGTTGACCATTTCCTGAGCAGACCACTAAAAACACCTATTTTTTCCTTGGCGCGAGTAGCCAGTTACACTCTCGCATTGAGTTGGAAAATTAACACTGAGCCTGCGCCAGTTGGTGTTTTGTCCCAGTTAAGCACCCACACTAATCTGTTTATGGAATTTTTAAAAAAAAATAGAGGTAAAGTTTCAATCACAACAACTTCATGGATGAGTCATAGGGAGTGGTTCGACTGAATAACCACGGCCTCCATCCTTTGGCCTTTTGTTTCCACCTTATGGGGAAACCTCCCAAGGGATAAGGCTTCCCTTCCACTATTGTAGGGATCCCAACCTCCTCCTCTCCTCTATAAATATAGCCATCTTCCATTGATGTGCTAGTTTAACAAATAGCTGAAAAAGTTAGCATAGAAAAGAAATCATAGCATCGAGAGAATCGTGCAGAGTGTGATTGTTTGTGTGTGTTGAGAATATAGTAGGATCTTGGACCTTTGTGTGTAAGGGTGTTGCAAACCTGCTTGGATACAGACCTGCCGAAGGAGAGCCTCAACATCAAGGCTTGGTTGTAAACTCCCCTTATCTTTATCATAATAAAATGCATCTAATGTTTGTCTTCCACTCTTTTTCACATTTATAATGAGATTTCTAGGGTGAAATCGCGAAGTTGGGAAACACTTTTTGGCAGACGGCTAGAATTTGGGAGAAATTTTTAATTTCTCGTCCGAGAAAATAGTCAACTCTATTTCTCGACCGAGAGTTTTAAAAACTCTCGTCCGAGAGTTTTATTGGGTTTAACCGGAGTTAAAAATGTCTCGAACGAGAGTTATGCATTTTCTCGTCCGAGAGTTTTATTGGGTTTAACCCCCTAAACCCTAAACCTATAACCCCTTAAACCCTAATTCCCAACCCATAACACATTCAACCCCTTAAACACCTAAACCTCTAACCCATTAACCCTTGACCCCTTAAACACTAATTCCTAACCCCTAACCCGTTTAACCCCCTAAACCCTAAACCTCTAAACCCTTAACCCCTAACCCATTTACCCCCACTAAGCCTCTAAACCCCTAACCCATTTAACCCCTAAACGCTAAACCTCTAAACCCCTAACCCATTTAACCCCTAAACGCCAAACCTCTAAACCCTTAACCCCTACCCCTAACTCGTTAACCCCTAACCCATTTAAGCCCTTAAACCCCAAAACCCCTAACCCCTTAAACCCTAATTCCCAACCCCTAACCCTTGACCCCTTAAACCCTAATTCCTAACCCCTAAACCCTTAAACCCTAATTACCAACACCTAACCAATTCAACACCGTAAACCCCTAAAAACCTAACCCATTTAAGTGTGGATTCCATTTAACCCCCAAAACCCTAACCCCTAACCCCTAAAATCCTTCACTGCCAAATCCCCTAACCCCTTAAACCTCTAAACCTGTAACCCACTTAACCCCCTAAACCTTAAACCTCTAAACACTTAAACCCTAACCCCTAAAACCCTAATTCCCAACCCCTAACCAATTAGACACCCTAAAACCCTAAAAACCTAACCCATTTAACCCCATTAACCACTAACTTCTAACCCCTAAAATCCTTAACTGCTAAATCCCATAACCCCCTAAACCTCTAAACCAACCCTAACCCATTTAACCCCCTAAACCCAAAACCTGTAACCCCTTAAACCCTAATTCCCAACCCATAACCCATTCAACCCATTAAACACCTAAACCTCTAACCCCTTAACCCTTGACCCCTTAAACCCTATTTCCTAACCGGGCTAACCCATTTAACCCCCTAAACCCTAAAACTCTAATCCTTTAACCCCTAACGCATTTACCCCCACTAAACCTCTAAACCACTAACCCATTTAACCCCTAAAACATAAACCTCTAAACCCTTAACCCATACCCCTAACCCATTTAAGCCCCTAAACCTGAAAACCCCTCACCACTTCAACACCCTAAACCCCTAAAAACCTAACCCATTTAAGAGTGGCTCCATTTAACCCCAAAAACCCTAACCCCCAACCCCTAAAATCCTTCACTGCTAAATCCCCTAACCCCCTAAACCTCTAAACCTGTAACCCATATAACCCCCTAAAACCTAAACCTCTAAACCCTTAACCCCATAACCCCTTAAACCTTAATTCCCAACCCATAACTCTTGACACCTTAAACCCTAATTCATAACCCCTAAACCCTTAACCCCCTAAACCCTAAACCTCTAAACCCTTAACCCCTAACCCATTTACCCCCACTAAACCTCTAAACCCCTAACCCATTTAACCCCTAAACCCTAAACCTCTAAACCCTTAACCCCTACCCCTAACCCGTTAACCCCTAAGCCATTTAAGCCCCTAAACCCCAAAACCCCTAACCAATTCAACACCCTAAACCCCTAAAAATCTAACCCATTTAAGTATGGATTCCATTTAACCTCCAAAACCCTAACCCCTAACCCCTAAAATCCCTCACTGCTAAATCCCCTAACCCCCTAAAACTCTAAACATGTAACCCATTTAAGCCCCTAAACCCAAAAGCCCCTAACCAATTCAACACCCTAAACCCCTAAAAACCTAACCCATTTAAATGTGGATTCCATTTAACCCCCAAAACCCTAACCCATGACCCCTAAAATACTTCGCTTCTAAATCCTGTAACCCCCTAAGCCTCTAAACCTATACCCCATTTAACCCCCTAAACCCTTAACCCCTAACCCCTTAAACCATAATTCCCAACCCATAACCCTTGACCCCTTAAACCCTAATTCCTAACCACTAAACCCTTAACCCCCTAAACCCTAAACCTCTAAACCCTTAACCCCCAAACCATTTACCCCTACTAAACCTCTAAACCCCTAACCCATTTAACCCCTAAACCCTAAACCTCTAAACCCTTAACCCCTATCCCTAACATGTTAACCCTTAACCCATTTAAGCCCCTAAACCCCAAAACCCCTAACCCCTTAAACCCTAATTCACAACCCATAACCCTTGACCTCGTAAACCCTAATTCCTTACCCCTCAAACCTTAGCCCCTAATCCCTTAAACCCTAATTCCCAACCCCTAACCAATTCAACAACCTAAACCCCTAAAAACCTAACCCATTTAAGTGTGGATTAAATTTAACCCCCAAAACCCTAACCCCTAAAATCCTTCACTGCTAAATCCCCTAACCCCCTAAACCTCTAAAAATGTAACCCATTTAACCCCCTAAACCCTAAACCTCTAAACCCTTGACCCCTAACCCCTTAAACCCTAATTCCCAACCCCTAGAACCAATTCAACACCCTAAACCCCTAAAAACCTAACCCATTTAAGTGTGGATTCCATTTAACCCCCAAAACCCTAACCCATAACCCCTAAATCCTTCACTGCTAAATCCCCTAACCCCTTAAACCTCTAAACCTGTAACCCATTTAACCAAATAGTACATCGTAGTACCCATTTTTCTTGGATTGGGGGCTACTTATTTCATACAAGTGCAGATATGCAAATAAGACGATGCGTTAGGGAGGATGAGGTATATGAAATTTTGAAAGCATGCCATGATGGAAAGTGTGGCGGACATTTTGCAGACCGCAGAACTGCCTATAAATTTTTACGAACAGGCTACTATTGGCCTACTATTTTTAACGATGCTAGAAAATTTGTGCAGGCCTGTGATAGCTGTCAAAGGGCAGGTCGCCCTGGGCAGTCTGATGAAATGCCCTTAAACCCTCAACTAGTGATCGAACCCTTTGAACGTTGGGCACTTGAATTTGTTGGTCCCATTAGCCCTCCATCAAACCAGAAAACATATATCCTAGTTGCAACTGACTACGTTACCAAATGGGTTGAAGCAGAGCCCCTTTCAAAAGCTACAGAGGATTCTGTGATTCAGTTTCTTTTCCAAATTTTTGTCCGCTATGGCCTTCCTAGAGACATAATTACAGACGGTGGACCACAGTTTGTAGGTAAAAAATTGGCTGAAACACTACAAAATTATCATATTCAGCATAAAATTACAACTCCATACCATCCACAAGCCAATGGCCAAGTCGAGAGCACGAACAAGGTAATCGAATCCATATTAACCAAAAATGTCACTTCGCATAGACGAGATTGGGCCTATAAACTCCCAGAAGCACTGTGGGCATATCGAACAACATGGAGACCTACAACAGGCCATTCGCCATATCAACTGGTATTCAGAAAAGAACCCATCTTTCCTATCGAATTCGAAATCCAAACATTAAGAACAGCTCAAAAGGTGGCTCTGAATTTAGATGAAGCCCAGGCTAAAAGATTGCAGAAACTTAACGAATTAGATGAAATTAGACTCTCTACTCTTCAGCATATAGCATTAATTCAGCAGCAGAGAGCCAAGTGGCATGACGCCCACATCAAATGAAAGATCTTCGACGAAGGAGACTGGGCACTCCTATACGATTCGCGGTTTTAGGACTTCCCCGGAAAGCTCCAGACGAGATGGCTTGGACCCTATGAGATTCAGAAAGTGCATGATAACGGCACTCTCACACTGGTTACCATTGACGGATCGGGGCATTCCTTTAAGGTAAACGGGCATTGCGTTCGATTATATCACAAGCCGCTTACCCGGGAATCCTTTTACCAGCAGTTACGGGAAGATTCCACCATGGAAATTCTTGATGAAGGGGAGAATTCATCCCCAGAACCAGTTTGATAAATCATTCCTTTTTAATTTTTTACATAAAGCATGTTTTTTATTTTTGATTGTTGCTTTACGAAATTCGTTTTCTTTGTTAATACTTCTTTATTTTGTTTGAATTTGGATTGCTTTAAAAATGAAAAAAAAAACAATAAAAAAATGGTGTGTTTTTTCGCGTTGCTGTTCCTTTCTAATGGAATAGCAGTTCCGCAGAGTATTTTTCTGTTGTTCCTTTTGAAAGGAACAACAGTTTCGCGTAGTGTTTTTGCTGTTCCTTTCTAAAGGAACAGCATTTCCGCAGAGTATTTTTCTACTGTTCCTTTTGAAAGGAACAACAGTTTCGCGCAGTGTTTTTGTTGTTCCTTTCTAAAGGAACATCATTTCAGCAGAGTATTTTTTTGTTGTTCCTTTCGAAAGTAACAACAATTTCGCAGATTGTTTTTGCTGTCCCTTTTAAAGGAACAAAATTTTTTGAATGATTCTTTTTTCGTTGTTTTAAGCTTGCATTTTGATTTTTTTATCTTTCTTTCAAGGCAAAATTATCATAAACGATCATACAAGTTAAGGATTACTGCAATCAGCAAATCAAAATAAATCGTCATTTATAAGGGAATTGTCTAAGTAATAAGGAAAAAAGAGGAAAAAGTAGCATCAACAGTAACATAACATTGCTATTTTATCACCATTGAATTAATTTGATTGATTATTTTTATCATGATTGGTTCTTTTCCCACATATTATAAGCTTTCTTTGATATTTACTTTTGAAATGGAAATAGGGGTATATATTTTTCTTCTATTGAGATGTTCAAACTTCTTCCACCATTCCTACTCTTAAGGAGTGTTGAGCCCTTCACAGGAAGATCAATTGGCCCAGATTTTAGCCAATATGACTGAGTATGCACGCCCTCATAGCCCTTTGAACCTTAATATTGACATCAATCAATTGCCAGAAGACTTTGCTGTCGATAGAGAGATAATCGGAGAAGAGCTTAATGAAACATCAAAACCTAACGAAGCTAGGGTTGCTTCTTCCGAGAGGTATGAACAAGAGGAGGAAAATATTGAATCAATACCTTAATTGGGAACCCCCAAGGGAATTACAAAATCGGTTGAGGAAATGATTCCTGAGGAGTCTATCCGAGAACATGAGAGCATGGAAGAAGAACCCCAAGAGGAAGAGCAAGGCACGACTCAAAACCCTGTCGAGTAGACGGGTTCGGATGAACAAGTTGCTGTTCCTTTAAGAAAAAAAAAAAACAACTGAAGTCGAGAAACTTCGCAGAGAAACGATAAAACTTCATAAACTGATAGAACATCTCAAGCAAACGATTAGGATGCTAAGAATGAAACAGACACCTAAGCGAGCCCCTAAAAGAAGAAACATTTCTGTTAGAAGAAGATCAAAGAGGAGAAGGGTAACTACTAATAGGAACCCTCAAATGGAAGAAGAAACTATGCCTGAGCCTAACTACGAGGATGTGGAGCAGCAAACGGCTGTGCCAACTCTGGCTGTTCCAACACCAGTTGTTCCAGAGGAACCTGCTCTAAACCAAAACACCCAATCTAGCAGCCAGCATACCTTCAGTGATCCATAATTAGTTAGACTGCAGGAAGAATTGGCACAGGCCTGAATCGAGAGACATAAATTGGAAGAAGATACTGTCCCAAGGAAGAAATACCAAGAATTGCAGCAGCAGATGAAAATTATTCATGAGGCAGAAACCGAAGCTCATGAAAAATGTCGAGAAGCAGAGATAAGAACTGATAAGGTAAGCACCCAATTAAAATTTGCACGAAATCAAATGGACACTCTCTGCTCCCTATATACTGATGTCTTAGCTTGTAGGTGCCCTGCCAAAAACTATGCTTTATTTCTATTAGAAAGGTATTTGTAATTAAAAATCAAGGCAGTTAGGGCTGGCAAATCAATAGAGCTAAGAACCATGAACGACCTGATATCATGCTGCAAGCTTTACGGGGACAAAGTACAGTGCCTATTGTGTGAGTTTTATTTGCATAATTTAATTCTTGAGAATGATTGTGAATCAAACCCTAGCCCTTTCATTGGTGATGTACAGTTTCAGGCATTCATTTCTTTTGCCGTAAATCAATTAAAGTGGCTTAAAGCCTACAATGCCTTTCAAAGGCAGGAAAACGAATTGGATCTAGGCCTTTCAATGATAAACCTTCTCCAGTTTACTCTTTGACTGCTCTTCATGTGAACTATAGTTTTCATGAGGGCATGAAAAAGGTTAAGTTGGGGGGTATGTTGAGCTGTGAAAAAGGTATGAAATCCTTATGTATTTGTTCATTCTTTTACCATATATATACTAATTGACTGCCTTGGAAAGGTAATTTACCATAAGAATTGAAATTGAATTGGAAAGACTTACGTTTAGCCTAAAAGATGACTAAAAGGTTGTTTTTTATCGTCAAAATAGGAATTCGAAGAGGTGAGTAGCTGTATCAAAGGTGTGGCTGAAAACAGTCTGACTTCTACTCCATTCGTGATGAACCATATCCAACTAAAGCCAAGAATATTTGAACGAATTTCCCGAAAAGGGCAGGGGACAGCTCGGCCTTGAACAGAGTTAACAGAACGATAACAAAACAAGGAAGGAGCAAATCCCTCAGGATCGGAAGATCCTGAGGGATGGCTATGCAAATTTATCATATCTCTTGATTTGTCCGTCCAAGGATCAGCTATAAAGGCAACGATCTGTAGTGACCAAGGACGGAATGGCTATTATGTAAAAGACATTTTCATTAAAACAGACTTTTATATTTCCTTTGCGATTGAATGTTTATCGACTCTCTGTCGTGAGAGAACGTTTTTTACAATGCCTTTTGGATTAATATAAAGACACAGGTTTCGGCTATTCTTTAGAATTCTGAGTTAAGTCCAGCGGTATTTCACTGGTGCTAAGGGCCCGGCTCTAGTGGATTACTTTGCTGTTGTATTATTAATCTTTATTTGTTTATGCGTGAAGTGTGTTCTGTGTTGATTTCATTTACAGAGTTCTTTCATTGATTGATGAAGTAAGTGCAGAATCATTGCTGTTTCATTCCTTACCGCAATTACATTTAACGATCAGTTATCTCGTTACTGCCTTGTGATTTTGCTGTTCTGTAATTACAGTAAGTGTTGTTCCATTCATCTATGGTTTTTGGTTGGATTGCAATTAACTTTCGATAGGTTTGAGTTTAATATTTAATTGTTCAATTTGCATTAGGATCGTAGGTGTTGTTTCTTTTAAGAATTGCAATTGTTGTTTATTTCATGCTACTATTCCTTTTCTGGATTTCATTCCCTTTTAGTTGTTCCATTTTCTTTAAGATCACCGAACTGTAGTGGATAGAGATATACTCTCCAGAGTCCCTAGATTTGGTCATCTTGCATCGATTTCTAGGGTAACGAGTTATTGCTACTGCATCCCTGATCGATGTTCAGCAAGATTGTTGTAGTTTAGCTTTTTACATTCCTTTCATTGTAATTAGGTTTCATTTCCAAGAATTTATTACTTTTTTCTGTGCTACATCCTCACAAGCATTGCTCTTAGATAATCGCAGCCTCAGACAGAGTACACTCTTGAGATAAAAAGACGCTCCCGGATTGATGATTAATGTAGGCTAATTAGGTGTTTAAAAGATACCTTTTTATGGTCCAACAAGGGGTTAAGGGTTTAGAGGTTTAGGGTTTAGGGGGTTAAATGGGTTATAGGTTTAGAGGTTTAGGGGATTAGGGGATTTAGCAGTGAAGGATTTTAGGGGTTAGGGGTTAGGGTTTTGGGGGTTAAATGGAATAAACACTTAAATGGGTTAGGTTTTTAGGGGTTTAGGGTGTTGAATTGGTTAGGGGTTAAGGGTTTAGGGGTTAGGAAATAGGGTTTAAGGGGTCAAGGGTTATGGGTTGGGAATTAGGGTTTAAGGGGTTAGGGGTTTTGAGGTTTAGGGGGTTAAATGGGTTAGGATTGGTTTAGAGGTTTAGGGGGTTAGGGGATTTAGCAGCTAAGGATTTTAGGGGTTAGGAGTTAGGGGTTTTGGGGTTTAGGTGCTTAAATGGGTTAGGGGTTAACGTGTTAGGGGTAGGGGTTAAGGGTTTAGGGGTTAAATGGGTTAGGGATTTAGAGGTTTAGTGGGGGTAAATGGGTTAGGGATTTAGAGGTTTAGTGGGGGTAAATGGGTTAGGGGTTAAGGGTTTAGAGGTTTAAGGTTTAGGGGGTTAAGGGTTTAGGGGTTAGGGGTTAGGAATTAGGGTTTAAGGGGTCAAGGGTTATGGGTCAAGGGTTAGTTTTCTGCAATAACATAACTCTCCAATCCCATACACTTCTGCTTGGAATGTCACACTTAACATTCATTTCCTTTTCGGATAATATTCTTTATCCCCTTACATCCATAACTAGGAAAATAAACTTCATTTCAATTTAATCTTGTGAAACTAAAGTGGAATATAGGAGGACCCATTCCAAGAAGGGCATCTCACTCAATGTTCAAATAATATTGTTCATTCTGTTACATCCATACCTAGGAAAATAGACTTCCTTTCAAGTTAATTGTGTGAAACTGAAGTGGAAGATAAAGTGACCCATTCCAAGAAGCTCATCTCACTTCAAAAATTTCTTGAGATTTCCAAGAATTTATAATGATATTAAGGTGCTATGCATTGTCTCCTTTATCACCTCATTGCATTTAGTCAATTGTTTTTTAAATTTAAATTTATTCATTAATTTCAAAAAATATATTATATAAATTATATATAGTTGTTTTTATTTTGATTTATGTTTTAGAATTTTATTTTATTTATATTAATATATCAATTAGTTTTATATAAAATATTTTTAGTTTTTTATATAACATTTATATTACAAAATATTGTAACAAATTTTATTTAATTAAATCTTCATGTATTTTTTATCATTAATAATAATAAAATAATTTAAAATAAAATTATAATTTTATTATTTTTTATCATTTTTTAATTTTAATAAAGTACTATTTAAATTATATAAAGTACCAATTCTAAAAACTTAATAATTGTTGTGTTTTATTATAGGAATAAAACTCTCGGATGAGAGTTGGAAAAACTCTAGGATGAGAGTTTTTAAAACTCTCATACGAGAGTTTTCTAAACTCTGATACGAGAGTTTTCTAAACTCTCATACGAGAGTTTTCTAAACTCTCATAGGAGAGTTTTCTAAACTCTCATACGAGAGTTTTCTAAACTCTCGGCCGAAAGTTTCATCGGGTAAACTCTCGGGCGCAAACTCTCGTTCGAGAGTTTTTTAAACTTTCAGCCGAGAGTTTGGCCGTGCGTTTAAATGTAACTTTAGGCGGGTTAAACTCTCGGTGGAGAGTTTTATAAATTTCTCGTCCGAGACATTATCTCGGCTGAGAGTTTCTGGTCAACGAAAAACACAGAAAATTCTGCATTTTTCAGGAACCTGCAACTTTGGAGGGGCAGAACACCTAAAAAAACAAAATGTTATATGTCGGACAAAGTACCATTAGATTCATCCCTGAATCTAGTTTCTGATGATATGAGATTTGTGGAGTTTCATTAAAAAATTCAATTTTTTATTAATTTTTTACTAAACTGTGTCACTATGGAATTTCATTGTTCGAAAAATTGCACTGAATGAAAATTCAATAACTTTCAAATGAGGACACCAAAAAATTCAGAAAAATCATACTGCACTTCCTCTCCCTGTCTACTTCAAAAGAGTACTCTCATTTTTCTTATTGATGATCACATTGAAAAGAAAATCAAAGGATGATAAAATGTACTGAAACATCACTGTTTTTTTGTCTTCGTCCATTTCCAAAAATAATAAAAAATAGTGATTTAATCCGAAAATTACCGAAAAATAGTCTGTGCACTAGTGAAATATATGCAGATTATGATGCTATGGTTTTTTTCCAAAAAATGAATAACCTTCCCTAAAAAAAGTAAAGGATTATAAAGTGACTATTTATGTTTGCCTGAAAATTTCAAGTATATGCAGTTAGTAAACAAGAAATTTACCCCTCTATATGTCAATTTTTTTTATATTTTAAATATGGGTATGGAGGTAAGACAAATCTCTACAATTCTTTTTTTTATGTCAAAGCATAATTTGCAATAAAAATATGAGTTTAGTGGAGTTGAAGTTGAAAAACATAGAAAATTACAATTTTCAACGTCAAAAAAGGGCAAAAAGTGTTTCCCAACTTCACATTTTCACCGATAGCATTCCTTGCTCAGTTAGATAGGTTGTAATTGTTTTATGTTTGTTGTGGTTTTATGCTTGTTGTGTTGTCTTGACTGTCTGTACAGGTAATCGAACATTGGTAGCAGCGTGTATCGAGCTTAAGAAGAGCGACAGATCAAGAAGCTTCGACAAAAGACGACAACATAGCATCAGAACAAGGTAGGTCATCTTCCTTGCTCTGAATTTCATTTACAATCTAGGAAGGTAGATGTTAGTATGTTCTCGTAGTTGCTAGACCCACCTTAGGGCTAGAGGGATCACCTCGGTTCGTAGAGGGGATTTACCTGGACAACAAATTGGCGACTCCGCTGGGGAAGATCCTTTGAGCTTGTCACTCTTTGAGGTCTTATTGATTCGATGGATTTAGTAAAATGACCATTTCCCTGTTTTTTCCTATGTTTTTCATCAATTATGATCTTTTAGTTTTTGCTTGAAGTGGTGAGTCTGTTCTTGGTTGGGAGAAATTATTTGTATTTTCCTATTCAGGCATTGGCGCTTTTATTTTTTTGACAGTAGCGTCGATTGGCGCTAGTTTTCAGTTAGCAACCCATGCTAATTGGCCATTGGTGCTAGTTGTTAGTGATCAAATCACGCCATTTGACGCTAGTTTCACCCACAAAATTCGTGCCAATTTTAGGGTGTGTGAAAAATTGAGGTTTTTTCCCTAATTCCTCTACCAGTGTCTCTTTCCCTTCCAGTATTTTTCTCTGTATGATTTAATCATTCTCCCATCTACTTTTTCACTTGTGAGCATAGATTACATTGCTCATTGTTCAGCTGAAAAGTCTTCTTTCTATGATTGCTTGATGTAAAATGGAATGAATGCCTTGTTTTGAACTCATGCTTTGGAAGTCCTTTTGTGCTTGACCTCATATGTCTTGTAGCCTTTTGAGGAATTTCGTTACAAAGTGTTTAAAACAACGATTACATTCTTAGTGTTTGTTTGCATCTCTTTTGCATTCATCCTTCATTAAGAAAATTTGTGTTCATTTAGTTTTCGTCTTAGAGTTTTCTTTTCGTTAAAATGCATTAGATCACGTTGCATTGAAGAGTATTTTTGGAGATTTATCATTGAAATTAGATTACATTGTTTAATGACTGAAAGCTAAAAATTGCATTGAGTGCATTCTCTTTCACTAAAAGCATGCATTAAGTAGATTCTCATTCATCGAAAAATTCATTGAGTGCATTCTTATTCTTTCAAACGAAAAGGAAATTGTTCATAAATTACAATTGCATAGTTTTCAAAAAAAGAGGATTTTGCATAGATTACATTGCATAATTCGCATCATTGAATGTTTTAGATTAATTTTGGATAGTGAAAGTCATCTAGTTTGGAAAAAATTTGTTTGCATTTTTGTTGTTTGTTGCATCATTGTTTAAAGCTCTTCCCTTAACTATATATCATTCATTGAGTTGAAAGCTTTCTTTCCTCATATAGCTGCATATAGGAGATTGCCATATGACATGCAGTAGGGCCTTGAAATCGAGACATAATTGAAGATCAACCTTAAAATTTATTCAATTAACCTAAGGCAGCATTGAAACTTAACGAAACATTTAGTGTTTGAAGTTAGAGACGTGTTCCGGCGTCTTTAAACCTATCAGCTGTCATTTTCCATCTGGCTTCAGACAGCACTAGTACGGACTTTTTCTCCCTGTACCCTCAAGTATATAAAGGGAGACCCCTCTAGGTTGCAATCCTTTTATCCATAGGAAGCCGAGTCTGCTGCCTTGTAACTGTGATACACTGAACACAACATTTGGGGAGACTACCTGCATGTACGTTAAGTCCTTGGTCATTTCTCTTTCATTTGATCACTAATGTGTATATGGCAGTTCACAGAAACTTGGTACACCCTCTTTTTTAGAGTACATGAGTAGTCATTTTGATCTTTTCGTGACTCTCTAAAAAGTGAAAAGATCTTTGAGCGCTTGTCCTTTCACGCTCATTTCAATCTGAAAGTGATAGAGTCACCTTTTGCCTATTTCTCGACTCTTGAAATATGAAATGATAGAGTTTTGTTTCAGTGTCTTAAAAAATTAACTGCCCACGAAATATTCCTGGTTAAAGTTATGTTCCTTAGTATTTTTTTTTAATGTTGTTTCCGATGGCAATGTTTTCGGAGTTTACCAACCAAGGAATACCCTCCGAGGGAAATTTTGGTCCTTTTCCTTCTTTTGGGAATGTTGGTGCTCCTTTTATGGCAACGTTATCCCTGACTGGGTTAACTGTTGGGTTGCCTGTTTGGTTATTCTTGACCTCTATGGTCTCGAGTGTTCTGTCCACTATACAACCATCTCCTCCAACTGAATAGCATCGTGTTGATTCTAAAGTGGACCTCTCCCCTTCTTCGCCTGTTTTTTCATCCTCCTCTTCTACTTTTCCTTGTGAAAGTTTGGATTCTAGTAACCAGGTGGCTAAGAAGAAGAAGAAGAAGATGTCAGGTAAAGGAGAGGCTAGCTCTACGGCTATTGTTCCTAATAAACTATCCAACCTTCCACAAAAAGTCAAATTCCTTGGTATGTTGTGCAAAGGTTCCTTGGTATGTTGTGCAAAGGTGACCAACTTCTTCGAGACTACCCTAGCATTCCCAAGGTACTTGAAGTATGGTCTGACAGTCGTCTGTTGTTGCCTTTGGCTTCTAGAAGTCATATTGGTGGCATGTCTTCGACTAGTACAGATAAGACTCATAAGAAACAGGGTAAGATTACCAATCCCTGTAATTTGTGTGAAGGGCATCATCCCATTCACCTTTTTCCATACATGGATGAAGCCAAGAGAGTATTGGACAACAATATTTTTTCTACACCTTGCCTTCCCGTTGGTTACCAGAAGCTTTCTTTGAGTCCTATGCTAGTTGATTCAAAGGTCGGTCAAGATTCATCTTCGATTGATCTCGCTCCCTCGGAAATTCAAACTCGAGACTCCGTTCCCGACCAACCATTAGACATGGAATCGGTCGACTTGATCCCGCCTATGGTTCATCAGGTCTTTTTTGTTGAGAGTGGATCTCATCCCCCTCATGTTCCTCTTGTTTCTTTAGACTTTTAAGACTTGGAGAAAGATTCTTCCATCCATGTAGTTCAAGAAGTTTCTCCTCCTACTCCCGTGATGGAAGTTCAGGAGAGTGATCCTCTTGCTCCAGTAACACCAGGGGAAAACCATCTTAGTTCGATGGTATCCCCTCCAAGCAGTTTGGTCACTTCCTTTGATTGGAGTCGATTTGCAGGATATCGCCTTCCGTCTTATGTGCCTTTTGAGATCATGGTACAAACATTTGATCTGGTTGTACCCAACACCATTATAGATGAAGGCGTGTCTGTTATTATTCTATCTTCCACTACTTGGGAAGCTTTTGGTTCTCCACCGCTTGTGCCTGTTACGCAGAATTTGTTGGCTTTTAACAAAGGAACCAGTCAACTGTTAGGAATCCTTCTGAGGTTTCCTGTTACTTTAGGAAGGAAAACCGTCCATATAGACGTGATGGTTGTTCCAGGCCCCTTGGATTTCAATTTACTTTTGGTCCGTGACTATACTTATGTCATGGAAGCGGTTGTCTCTTCCCTCTTTCGTGTGCTTTATTTTCCACACAAAGGTCGGATCGTGACCATTGATCAAATTTCATTCTTTGGTCCTGATGTGACATCTGGTCCACCATCGTCCCTTCCAGGTCTTTATCCATCGGTTGTATCTTTCCTGTCGCAGGTTAATTATGTGGCTACCTATCCCATGCCCACATTCAATGATAATGTCGTTGTGCATTGTGTGCTGGGGGCATTGGGTCATGATTTCCAATATGTTGTTCTCCCATCCAGTGTGGAACTCTTGGAAGCCATGACTTCTTATTGAACATGATGAGGTCATCAGAGCATAATTCGTTTTTCTTGTGTTAAGCTCCTTAAAAAATGAAACAAGGTTTTTGGAGCACAGTTCGTTTTCTTGTGTCAAGCTCCTTAAAAAATGAAAGAAGGTCCTCGGAGCATGGTTCATTTTCTTGTGTCAAGGTCCTTAAAAAATGAAACAAGCTGGTCGGAGCAGAGTTCGTTTTTCTTGTGTCAAGCTCCTTAAAAAATGAAACAAGGTTGTTGGAGCACAGTTCGTTTCCTTGTGTCAAGCTCCCTGAAAAATGAAACAAGATGTCATGAGGATGGTTCTTTTAATATGTTAACCTCATTAAAATAATGAAACACGTTCTTGTTCAATTCGAGTCTTTGATCAGATCTCGTAAAATCCTAAACGAGTCTTTCTCTTGATCTCATATTTTGAACCTTCATTCCATCTGCCTTTCACATGGACTGAAGCCTGGGGGGCATGTACCTCGAATTGAGTCACCATGCTAGGGGCATGCTTACTTTTTCAAGCATATTTTGTTTCTGTTCAAGCTTGTGTAAAAATGAAACCGGTTTCAAACATAGTTTATCTTTGTTTCAAGCTTGTGTAAAAATGAAACCAACAATTTATCTTTGTTTCAAGCTTGTGTAAAAGTGAAACCATTACCTCTCGTGATTGCCATTTTATCAGCCTGTTTTTCCAGTTGAAAATTTGTTTTCTCATTCCATCATCCTTATCTGCTTGGCCGATCATATGCCTTCACTTGGTTGTTTTACCCATTCCTGAGGAACCGCTACGATGAGTGGTATTGTTAGCCAGCCTCTTGAACTTTACTTGTTCTGAGTAGTTCCACCATCACCGAAACTAGTTGCTACCCTTTATACCACTCGTTCCTCCAAGAGGAGTCACCGTTTAGCTCTTTTCCGACTCTCTAAAATTTAAAAGATTGCCGAGACGCTTGTTGTTTTGAACTCATTAAATGGCTGTGAAACGATACCTACCTAGTATACGTTTAACCCTTTTTCAGGCTAGGATGGATTATTTACGAAAAAAGAATACCTTAGCCTATCGAAACTAAGAGGTTCTCTCGGACACAGTTTTCTACCTTTTTGGATCTGTGAGACTACCTACAAAAAGGGACTGTTGGAGTTTTCTTTTCTTCCTTCTTTTCAAACTCTCTAAACATGAAAAGACGTTGAGTTCTTCCTTTGTCAAACTTGTTAAACCATGATGACATTGAACATCGTCACCATGACGTTACTCGAGTTCCTCCTTCCTAGGGCTCATAAAATGTACTAGGTTGGATTTTTCCGAAGGAAAAACTTATATGACAAGCATATGGTATCCTCTTCAATCTTGTGTAAAAATAAAGAGGTACTCGCCAGAAATGGTGGGGGAAAGTGGAATTTATTCGTCAGTTGTGTTAGCAGTATGTCACTCTTGAACATGACACTTTTCTGCAGTTCGTGTCGGGTTGGGATATCTTCACTCTGTAACTTTTCCTCCATGGGTTTGGGAAATATTTGTGCCTCTCATTCGATTAAAATTTTTTTCAACATGACCTCTGATCCTATTTGAGTCAAATGTTGCCAAATTCTAGAGTCGTGTCACCGATATGTTGAAGAGAAAATCCTTCTGCAGTTTGTACATTCCTTGATCCTCTGTTCCAGTCTTGATTCACACTCATATTACCTTCTCTGTTTCATTTCAATGATGTGGGATTCATTATGACCCTCCTTCGACAAATCACTTCCTGTCGACTTCAGCTCATTATTCGAGAAGTTGATCTAGAGACTCCTTTCTGGTACCTTAGAGCTTGCATGCCCTATTGGCAAGTTCTTCGCATTCAACGATAGGTTCACATCATTGGCCTTCGATCAAGTGATTTCACGATTGTTCGACTTCAGATCATTGTTCACATTTCGTGGATTGTACTAGTGGTACCTTGAGAGCCATTGACATTATGGGTGGTTTCACTCACACTGGTTAATGGTTCACATCATTGACTGGTAATCAAGTGATTTTCTAGCATGTTCAACTTCAAAACGTCTATTCACATGTTGGAATTTTTACTTTGATCAGGTGGCGATGGAGCGTAAGACCTTGGGCTTCAATCACAAAATTCCAGGTTGCGAGGAGTGATGAGTCATTAGTGATTATATACATGATACTCTCTATACATATGGCTGTGACCATATCATGGATATATTTCATATGATCCCTTTATTCAGATGGCTGCGTCCATGCCGAGGATCCATTCACATGATCCTTTTCTTGAGGGATAGTTGTGCCTATACCATGGATTTATGTATTTTCAATAGAGATTTTAGTTATGTATATGTATCTATGCTTGATTTTTAGGTCTCCTGATAGTAGTGTCTGGTTACTTGTACGTACTTGTAAAGCATTTCACCCCTCACTCATGTTCAAACTTCATGCTTTAGGGGGCATCTGTTACACAACAATTTGTCACTATCCCTGAAATCCCCATATCGCACATTGGAGGGTCATTTCTGTGACTAATTAGAAGTGTCATGCCTTGAAAATACCATAATTGCATCCCTTTCCATGAGGAAAACATTCCCTCTATTGACCATTTCTTGAGCAGACCACTAAAAACACCTGTTTTTGCCTTGGCGCGAGTAGCCAGTTACAGTCCCATGCCGAGCTGGAAAATTAACACTGAGCCCATGCCAGTTGGCACTCTATCCTAGTTAAGCACCTGTGTTGATCTGTTTATGGAATTTTTTTAAAAAATTAGAGGCAAAGTTTCGATCACAACAACTTCGTGGATGAGTCATAGGGAGTGGTTCGACTGAATAACCATGGCCTCCCTCCTCTGGCCTCTTGTTTCCACCTTATGTGGAAACCTCCCAAGGGATAAGGCTTCCCTTCCACTATTGTAGGGATCCCAACCTCCTCCTCTCCTCTATAAATATAGCCATCTTCCATTGATGTGCTAGTTGAACATATGCTAGTTGAACAGATAGCTGAAAAAGTTAGCATAGAAAAGAAGCAATCATAGCTTTAGGAGAATAGTGCAGAGTGTGATTGTTTGTGTGTGTTGAGAACATAGTGGGATCTTGGACCTTTGTGTATAAGGGTGTTGCAAATGTGCTTGGATACAGACCTGCCAAAGGAGAGCCTCAACATCAAGGCTTGGTTGTAAACTTCCCTTATCTTTATCATAATAAAATGCATCTAATGTTTATCTTCCACTCTTGTTTACATTTAGATAGGTTGTAATTGTTTTATGTTTGTCGTGTTGTCTTGATTGTTTGTACAGGTAATAGAACATTGGTAGCAGCATGTATCAAGCTTAAGAAGAGTGACAAATCAAGAAGCTTTGACATAAGATGACAACATAGCATCAGAATGAGGTAGGTCATCTTCCTTTCTCTGAATTTCAGTTACAATCTAGGAAGGTAGATGTTAGTATGTTCCCTTAGTTGCTAGACCCACCCTAGGGCTAGAGGGATCACCTCTATCTGCAGAGGGGATTTACCTGGACAACAGTAGGGTGACTTCCTCCTTCTAACATCTTCCTTGATGATGATAAAGATGAGGTTAGGAACTTCTTCTTAGATTGGATGTTTAAGCACCACCTGCAGTAGTGCGTGTAGCTTACCCCTTTCCAATGTAGCTGACCTTGGATCCTTGATGATAAAGGATTTCTTCAAAAATAAGATGTCCCTTCCAACGATGTATTCAATATAAATGTTTGATGTAAAATATTATCTCCTTGATAAGTGAATATTTTGAATGAGATTGAAGGTCTTGTTGAGATGAATTGAGAACCTTCCTTGTAAATTGATTTTACTTTTCAATGTAGACTTTTATTCTTGCTTCCTTGAGTGTCTCCTTGTCAAGTAGCCCCTATTTTCATCACCTTAGCTCTAATACCATGTTAAGAATTTGGTAGGGCAGTGATTAATTCAAATTCTCTTCTTGATAAATACTTGTGAACTTACTTATTTTACTTATGTCTTCTCTTCTTATCTTATTATGTCTTTCATCAAGTCAATTACCAAAATACAAGAGACAAAAATTTAGGCTCTTCGAGCCAGGGCAAAAACCTCTCCCTCTTGGAGAGGAAAACCCACAATAATTTATTTTTACAGAATTTCAGATGACAAGTACCATGACCATGACACAAACCCTGGACCCTTCCATGCCTCCAAGACCTTGTTACTGATTCTTCGTTGGTTCCCTGAGTTGATCCTTCTTTCCTACACCATCTTATACCTTTCTATAGAAAGACTAGAGAGCTTGGTCTCTACTTGAATTCTTCCTTCTCTGGCTAAATGAGATCCTTTCTTGATATTAGCATTGTATCATAGGCTATCTCACCTTATGCTTTATCCTTGTTGATTGTACACACTTATCTTGTTTCCTCTTATAGAACATTCCACCCCATACACAATCCTGTTCTAGTACTTGACATAATACTATTCTTACATTTTAACATAGTCCCTTCTCCGTATTATATACATAATTGTCCTTGCACTTATTGCAGTCCAGATTCTGCACTTTAATATAGTCCTTTTTCACATTTGAACGCAGTCATCTTTTTGTACTTTAACACAACCTTTATTCACTCTTGAACACAGTTCTCTTTCCGTTCTTTAACATCACCCTTCTTCACTCTTGAATACGGGGCTTACTTTTCATTTATTTCATATATGTATTACCACAATGATCTCAGACTTAACCAAAGTTATGTCTCCTTTTTAGTCGCATTTATATCAAATATATATGACTGAATTCTTTCCCGTAATTCACTTCTATTACAACTATATGAATTCGTTCTAGTTTTGCGCAGTAAATATAGGGTATATATAGTGATCAACCCCTATATTAGTCGACCTGACAGTTAATAGATGTGACTGTTCATTGAGCCGACCTGATCACTGTTGATAGGTCGACTTGTATATTGTTTTGAAGAGTGTTACAACACTGATATTTGAGAAAAAATTGAGCCATGTCTTCAAGGCTTACATGACAAGGTCTTGAGGAATACTTCTTTGACCTCTCTTCTTAATATACATGATTCATAATTAGTACATTTATGAAAAGATGAAAAATTCCCAAAAGATATCAAGAAGAAGTCTTTTGACCTATAATAAAAACCTTGCTTATGAAACCCATGAAGCAAGCATAGAAAAAATACATTTTATTATCTTTGTCTTCTTCATTACATAAATACATAATTACATAGTCAATATAATACCAAACCTAGTTACACTTTCCAGCAAGCATCTGAGCTTGAGAATCAGCTTTCCATCCTGGAAAAATATTTCAAACATGTTAGCCTCAATCATTGAGATAGATAACATGTTGCACTTGAGCTTCGGTATGCATAGTACATACTGGACTCGTACCAGCCCTCCTGAATCCATCCTGAATGGAACCATACCTGACTCTATGACAATATTCTAACTCTTATTGCTAATGTCCACATGTAATTTAGAGTTCCATTTTGGTAGAGTCTTTAATACTTCCCACAATCCTATCATATGATTTGAAGCTTTTCTATTAGTTAACCATGTACCCTAATTAATGGCTCCCTTAGATAAAGGATATACTAGAGGAAAATCCTCCTCTAACCTTCTTATGAAGACATCCTACTCGGTTGCAGATGCAACAACCATTTTAATCTCTTTCTTCTTCTCATTATCTCCTTTCTTCTGATGTGGAAAATTACTCACATAATGACCATGCTTTCCATATTTTAAAAACTTCACCTTACTTAATCCATTCTTCTCTTTTCCATTAATATTACTAGTGAGACCCATGTTCTATCCATATTCTCTCCATCAAAATTATTCTTATGAATATCCTCATCCCACAGTTCCTCTTGGACGAAGTCATCCCATAACCTTTTCCAATATGGTAACTATTCTCAAGCAACTATTCCTTTCATAATTGGGTTTCATTCCTTGGTGAAGCCCTTTCAGGAAGTCCTCACTAATTTTGACTCTGGAACATTATCACCAATGGCAAAAAGCTCATCACGAACTTGAGAAACCCTTATGAGATACAAAGTCACACCCTCGCCATCCAACATGTTCATGTTATTGAGCTTATCTCTCAATACCAGCAACTGGTTCTCGTTCTTAATATTGAACAAAACTCAAAGATACTTCCAAATATCATGTGTAGTGTTATTCCTAGTAAGATGAGGTATTAAGTGGTCCTTTACTCCATATAGGATGATTAGCTTGGCCTTTGCATCCAAATCTTCAAATTCAACCAACTCTTTAGGAGTTGTTGGCTTAGAAATCTCCTTGTCATCAAACACCCATATATTGTTCACCAATAATACCATCTTAATACTTTATTTCTAAGGACTATAGTTAGACAAAACATCTATTCTATCCTCGCTAGCTTTTTTATGTTGCTAGTCCTTGAACAAAAAATCAACCAACTTCCTCTTAGGTTGCTTCTTTGTGCATACTCTGATTCGATTATCCCTTCAAATTAGCTCAGATACCATATTGAATTTTCCTTACACCCTAGGTCTGGTATATGGCTAACCAAGAACAAAAACACACTGGAATTTCTCAAACATAAACAATTTTACACAATGGAAATGTAATAGTAGTGAAAAATTAAAGTAATGTAATTTGTGTAGGCCTAAAACACTTCTTATTAGTCCATCAACAAGAAATTCATATGGCTCCCATACCAGGGATTATGGCCTTTTACATCCTGATACAAGACAATAATGTACAATAATATACACTAGGGCTTAAGGTCTACTTCATAGGATTCTGAATATGCCCAAAAAAATGACAATTACAATATTAATTACTTGTCTATGTAGCCCTTCACAATCAATCCTTGTAGCCCTCATTTGTCACTTGTTACCTCGTTATGCTTTGCCTCCTTCACACAAGGATTTGGCTCCTTTAATATATCTATATAACTATCTACTCACAAAAAAATTAATCATTCAAATTCCCTATATAACTAGACTTCAACCTTGTTGTTAATGCCTTCCTTTGATGAAAAAAATTCACAAAAAAAGTGCTCAACAACCTTCTACACAACCGAACATAGAACCAGCCTAGATCCATCTTAACTGTGGATCTATCAAGCGCCGAGAGGGATCAAATATCTCGAGGTACAAACCTCTTTTTTGAGTGCAAAACTTGAGGAAATGTTTGCACCTCGAGAGATTTGATCCCTCCCAGTGCTTGATAGATCCCGAGTTAAGATGGATCTAGGCTGGTTTCAGTCATGTGCGGCCAAGGAAAATCTATCGAACATATGATTAATATAATATAAATATAATAAATTTATATATGCTAAATATGTTTGATATTTATCTGGTACTTTTAATTTTAAAATTTTCTTAGTTACCTCAGTTTTTTTAGATGATAAATATTGTTAATAAAATTTTTGAATGCAAAGTAAAAATGTAATAGTGTTGAATGATAGAAAATGAAAACAATAAGAATGCAGTCAATTACAAATAGTCTTCATTGTGATCAGTCTCAAGTTATTTTCTTTTACTATTATTATTGTCACCCTTGTTAGTTTTGTCATATTTTCATATCGATTATATGAAAAGGACAGTTGAAATCATAAACCATTTAAATATTTAGCTTGAACTATTGTACTAAACATCATACATTGTCTCTCTTGCTCATAAATATTAATAAGTTGATTTACTATAACACAAATATTAGTGTACATTGTCAATAATCTTGTGTGCTTACACTGAAATCAATGCACAATGTTAATCCAATCAATTTAAAAATTAATGTGCCATCAATGTACATCCAATTACATCAAATCAGAAATCAACGTCTTCAATGAAATCAATGCACCTAATGCAAACAATCAAATAAGATTATAAAACATCATGTACACTGAAATCAGTGCTTCTAATGTACGTAATCAAATAGGATTAGAAATCAACATCTACACTGAAATCAATGCATCTAGTGAAAGTAAGAAAATAAGAATAGAAACCAACATCTACACTAATATCAATTCATCTAGTGCAAGAAATAAAATAGGATAGAAATCACCATCTACAATGAAATCAACTCATTTAGTGCAAGAAATCAAATAGGATTATAAATCATCTACGTTGAAATCAATGGATCTAGTGCAAGCAATCAAATATAATTAGAAATCAACATGTACACTGAAATTAATGCATCTAGTGCAAGAAATCAAATAGCATATGAAATCACCGTCTACATTGAAATCAATGCATTTAGTGTGAGAAATCATATAGGAATAGAAATCATCTACATTGAAATAAATGCATTTAGTGCAAGCAATTAAATATAATTAGAAATCAACATCTACACTAAAATCAATGCATCTAGTGAAAACAATTAAAATGGATTATAAATCACCATTTACACTGAAATAAATTCATCTAGTGCAACAAATATTCTTCCCTATCTCCCCCCTTGAACTACATCTCTCTTTCCCTCCATCTCTCCACTCTCTCACATCCTCCCTCTTCCTTCCTCTCTCTCCATTTCTTTCCCACATCTATCTCTCTCTCTCTCTTCACCCTCCAACTATGTTACTATATCCCTCCCTCTCTCCTTCTATCCTCCCTTCTCTCCATTTCTCTTTATCTCACCCCAAAACATACACACACACACTCTCCATATCTCCCTTGTCACTTCGTCTCTCTCCACTTCTCACTCTCTATGTATTCCTTCTTCCCTCCCTCTCTCCCCCTCCAACTCCATCTCTCTATATTTCCATCTCTCCTTCTATCTCCCTCCCTCTATCCTCCTCTTTCTGGTCCTTCCTCTCTCCCCCCCTCTCTCTCTCTCTCTCTCTCTCTTTCTTTTCCCTCCAATTTTATCTCTTCCCCCATCACTCTCTTCTTCTCTCTCTCATATCCTCTCTCTTGTCCTTCCTCTCTCTCCCTTTCTCTCCTACCTTCCTCTATCTTTTCCTCTCTCTCTCTCTCTCTCTCTCTCTCTCTCTCTCTCTCTCTCTCTCAAAATCTACACTAATATCAATGCATATAGTGAAATAAATCAAATAGGATTAGAAATCACCATCCACACTGAAATCAATGCATCAAGTGCAAGAAATAATCTTCCCTCTCTCCCCCTCCAACTCCATCTCTCTTTCCCTCCCTCTCTCCCCACTCCAACTCCATCTCTCTTTCCCTCCCTCTCTCCACTCTCTCACATCCTCTCTCTCTTCCTTCCCCTCTATCTCTTTCTCTCGCACGTCTATCTCTCTCTCTATCTCCCTCTCTCTCCCTCTCTTCACCCTACAACTATGTTACTATATCCCTCCCTCTCTCCTTCTCCCCTCATTCCCTCCATCTCTCCTTATTTTTCTTTTTATCTCACCCCAAAACATACACATATTCTCTCTCTCTCTCTCTCTCTCTCTCTCTCTCTCTCTCTCTCTCTCTCTCAACATATACACTAAAATCAATGCATATAGTGCAAGAAATCAAATAGGATTTGAAATCACCATCCACACTGAAATCAATGTATCGAGTGCAAGAAATCAAATAGGATTAGAAATCACTATCCACACTGAAATCAATGTATCTAGTGAAAGAAATAATCTTCACTCTCTTCCACCTCCAACTCCATCTCTCTTTCCCTCCCTCTCTCCACTCTCTCACATTCTCTCTCTCTCTCTCTTACTTCCCCTCTATCCCTTTCTCTCCCACGTCTCTATCTCTCTCTATCTCCCTCTCTCTCCCTCTCTTCACCCTCCAACTATCTTACTATATCCCTCCCTCTCTCCATTACTATAACATTATTAATATTAGGGTTAATAATGTTTTTTGGCATGGTATTAATAATAATTTGGCCCATGGTATTTAGCTCAAGATTCACCTAAATAAAACCACTTTTTGAGTGTTCCTAAATATAAATAGGATTATGGAGTAAATATAAAAAGACGCTTTATTTATTTACCATACCTATGGTTTATTTATATTCTATTTATTTACCATACCTCTTTTATAAATATGGTATTTGGCCCATGGTATTAAAGTGGTACATTTCTATACACTCCGACATATCAAAAGTTTACATAATTAAATTTAATAATATTAATATTCTAATATAATAATGTGAATATTAGAATTAATAATAATAATATTAATATTAGGGTTAATAATGTTTTTTGGCATGCTATTAATAATATTTTGGCCCATGGTATTTAGCTCATGATTCACCTAAATAAAACCACTTTTTAAGTGTTCCTAAATATCAATAGGATTATGGAGTAAATATAAAAAGATGTTTTATTTATTTACCATATCTATGGTTTATTTATATTTTATTTATTTACCATACCTATTTTATAAATATGGTATTTGGCCCATGGTATTCAGCCCATGGTATTAAATTGGTACATTTCTATACACTCTGACATATCAAAAGTTTATATTACTCACATGACATATACACACATTACATCTATACATCTCTATACACTCTGAAATATCAAAAGTTTAAATTTCTCACATGACATCTACACATATATAGACACTCAGACATATCAAAATTTTACGTTACACACATTACATCTACACATCCCTATATACTGGGCTGTAGAGCACCTCCCAGCACAATAACAATGACCCTTTGTCACTTAGTTAGCCTGTTCTTCGGCTCTAGGATCCTCGACCTTATTCTACAGGTCCCCGAGACCTCTTGTACCTCTTTTATCCCTATGATATAGCTTAGAGAAGATGAAAACCTCTCTGTTTCATCAGCTAAGGCCTTTTCATCCCTTTATAACCAATCTGGGACACTCTTAGGGCTTCAACCATCCTCTTGAGCTGAAATAAAATTTGCAGCCTCCTCTTCTTTGCCCCAACAAACATATCTAGCCTTCCTTGTAGCACATAAGCTCACATGGATAGAAACTCAACCTTCTAGGATAGACAAAATCAAGTTCCAATAGATCCTTTTGTTACATGTCCTTTTCTTGTAAGGTTGTGATTCTCCTTAGGGATTGTACTTTCTCATAGGATGAGTTGTTATGTGCTAAAATGACCTCCAAGCTCTCTCCAATATATAGGTGTTCACGGGGCGCTAATTAACCATAAGGGTCATGTACATGGCACCAAGCAGACCCAAGCCTACATGCTGAAATAAAAATATGTTTATCAAATAAAATTTAATTTCTCATTATAAACCCATTCCATTGGGTTCAAAACTCCAACATTGGGTACTTTGCTCAGAAATGTCCATTTTTGTGTGTTTTCTCCACACAAACTTAGTACCCAAGGCTTGTAGGAGTACCTACCAAGCTACACATTTCAACACACCCCTCCCAAGTTGTGATGGAGTATATACCATACTATGTACTTTTAGGACTACTTTGGGGAACCTATATTCTATGTGTCCATATTCCCACTCATGTATACTATGACATATATCCACATTGTATTTTCTAGTGACTATAATCTCTTTATTTATTACATGGAACCACTATGTATCTATTTGTGGCCATTTGTTATAATTGCATGTCATGGATCCAGATTGTATATATTTGGAAACCATTTTCAATTTTTATTTATGTTGAGAATGGGTATGATTTCCTTGGGGATAATCTATTTATGATTGACACTTTGTTTTCATGGTTTCTCTTATATAGTTCCTTAATTCATGACTCCTTCCTTACATTTTGATACTTGGTTGTAATGCATTTTTTCCATTGATTTATATTTTGATATCACGCATTAAGGGGCATCGGTTATAATCCTATTTTCCACTCCATTATGATGAGAAGAAACCATGGTTTAGCTCATATTAGTTGTACATTGGAATGCTTCTTCTTTCACCCTTGTTTGTGCTCAATAGGTAATCCATCACTCCTTGTCCATTATCATCCTATCTAGCATCATCCCCTGTAGTGTACACCTTTTCATGGCTTCCTTAACCTACATAGGATGCCGTTGTGCATGAAGAAATGATGCCCTAATTTCTAGATATTGGTCGTGCCAATATGATGAGCTCAAATGAGGGCGTGTTGATGACCAAAATTGACCATGATCAACATTGGTGAGATCACCTATTCAGGGCCCCAATTAGACCCTTATCCATTTGAGATGGTGATTATGACTCGTTAAAATGAGTTCAATTACTCTTTATCTAAAACTAACCTAAATTAATGTTAATCTAATATAACTAATCTAAAATAACTCTAAAATTACCCTCTACCTGCTAATGTATGATTTTACTTGTTGTCACAAGTAGATAGAAAAGAAGAAATTACCTACATGCAACTATTTAAATAAGATAATCCTTTGAGTTATCTCAAATAAGGGCTCAACTAAGACACATGAATGTTTTCCCTGCCAAATGAGACTTTTGAAAATGCATTTAATTAACTAAATGAAAAATGTGATCTAGACTATATGCATAAAGAAATGAAATAAATTTATTTGATCTCAATTAGGAAACATTATAGGCCTTGTCCCAATCAAGAGGAAAGATAAAAGGAACCAAAGTTGAATCTAAGATTAAAATTGAGCTAGAAAATCATAGAAATAGCTCATATGATTTGCACTTATTTAAGCATATATGCATATAAATATATGCATATAAATATATTGAATAAATAGTTATTAAATCTATTCATGCATATACTTAGATCCAAATTATATTGGTAGAATTCAAGATACAAAAGTATTTGTTCTATTATATAAATAGTACATATTACATAACTGTGATTAAAGAAGAGACCATCATGTAATTAGGTTGATAAATAGATACCATTGAAAAAATACAAATATACTTGAATTTTGCATTCAATTCTAATTTAAATGTGCTCAACCTTACAAATATAACTTTACAACAATTTGTAATAAATATAAATTATCATAATTTTAACAATAGTGTTAAATCAACAATCACACTTATTTAGAACAAAAAAATAAATCAAATTGAATGATATCTTTATTCAATACCCAAAATTGAACAATAATGCTCATATTGATAGTAGAATAAAGTGTTTTTTCTCTAGTTCAACTCAACAAATTCCTAATCTCCCTCAACAATTTTCCCATGCAATTGTGTCTAGTCTCCTCCTCTTTAAAAAAATGGAAACCCCCTCAAAGTGCATGCTCATGCTCATTTTGTAACCCTTTGAGTTTTTTTTTCCTCTCTTGAAATTATGCTTCAAATCCTCCATAAATTTGTATATAAAAAAAACTATTTATGATGAAATAAAAACTTGTAGGAAGATTTATAAAACCAAAACTAAATCTAAAATCTTTAAATAACTAAAGTTAAAAGAAAAATAAGAAAACTAATTTAAAAAAAAATAAAAATACTTTAAACCTTAAATTATTAAAATTAATTAATAAATCTAAAATTAGTAGATATAATTAAAATCTAAAATTAAATTATAAAAATAATGAAATCAAATAAAAATTAATTATAATAAAAATTAAATTAAAATAAAACCAACCAAATTATAAAAATAACACTAAACTATACTAAAAATGATAATAAAATTAAAATTAAAGCTTAAACTAAAATTGAAGTTTAATTTTAAAATAAATTAGAATACATGTTTTATTCTCAATGAAATTAAAATAAGACAAGTAAAATCTAAAATATAATTAAAATAATAAAATCAACATTAAATTAAATTAAATTAAAAGTATAAAATAAAGTTATAACTAAAATTAAACGAAACCAATAGAATTATTAAAAGGTATTTTTTTTGTAATCACAGATCAAATTTTGAACACAAAACGTGGGTCACATGAAGAGTTCGAAGATAGTATGGAGGAAGGTTGCAGAGGGTGTCGATATTGAGCAGACCTGAACTCAGAGTTTTGAGATGAGAAATATGGCTACATAACAGATTATCACAGTTGGAGGCTGAGCTCGCATTTTCAAAGGACGTGTTATTGAAAATATTTTTAGAAATCCCATGGGATGGTTCACTGAAATCTGCTTACAATGAGAAGAGGGTATAAATGTTTTTCTCCGTGGGTTTTGGTGTCTCTATTTCTTCTTTTTATAAATCATGATTCATAATCTCTGGGTTTTGTTTCGTCAGCTCTATCGCTTACAAGACCATCCGGATTTACATTCTCCGGATCATCGACCCTGTTTTGAGGGAAAGGAGCTCAGCCTCCTTCGTAAGCCTTGGAAAATTTTAAAAGTGCAACTTTGTGATAGGTGGTGGAACATCGGTCAGTCTCTTTGTTGCTGCTGCGCATCCACGACTATTTAATCTGGTTTATGGGCGTCTCTGGCAGCGGATTTTTTACTTTCTTCATCCAAGTGGTTTGGGCTTGTCACTCGCGTGTTTTTCCTTCGACAGAACATCACTGGTTTTTCCAGTGGGCTGGCAGAAGCTCGGGGATCGGATTATTCAAATTTTTTCGGGCGGGTGCTTAGGACAACTAACCCCGACAGTGGTTAGTGAATTATCTCGGTCTTACTATCGTCCTCCTCAGGGAATTTTTTTTTTTTTGAACTTTATTAAGGTGATGGCTTTTTGAATGGAATTGATGTTGGGAGGATGTTAACTACCATCCTGATCGGGATATCTGTATCCAGTTTTCCACTTCTTATCCTATCCGGGTGATCCTTCTTGGGATCGTGGATCCTTCCATTCAATTTTCTTTCGATCGCCCTGTCCTCCTCCTTCCTGCCAGCTGCTTGTATTCTTTATGATTTGCTGACATTTTTTCACTCATAGCGGATCTCGAGGAGGGGGAATATGACGATGCATTCCTGCATGCCATCGATGTGGCAGAGGGTGGTAAAGTATATCATCGACGTTTGGAACCACATTCCTGATTTTTCTCCTTCGCTATCAGAATCTCTCCTCCAGCCTGGTGGGTCTAATGATCACCCCTCCTCGGCCGTTTTACAGAGTGCTGCAAAGTGTATCCAAAAAGACTTCCTCGGTGAAGCCTTTCAAGCCGGCCTTGGGTTGAAGACTTTTATGTTTTGGGTGAGACGTGATGTGGGAGCACGCAAAAATTTTGTTGGATCGCACCTGGGTGGTTAGATGGCATTTTGAAATTTTTGTAAGGTGGAGATTTTCCCGTGGCTGATGGAGGCCTGGACTAAACTCCTTGGTTATCAACCGAAGGTGATAAATTTATAGAGCGACTAATATTGCTTTCACTTTATAAAGGCGGAGGCTGTGGGAGAGGTGTACAGACGGCCTTGGGTTAATGGATGTTGTTTCTTGGCTCTTGGTTATCAACCGAAGGTGATAAATTTATAGAGCGACTAATATTGTTTTCACTTTATAAAGGCGGAGGATGTGGGAGAGGTGTACAGACGGCCTTGGGTGAATGGATGTTGTTTCTTGGCTCTCTACCGGTGGCACGTAGGTTTCCATCCCGCTCGAAATGCTCTGCAGAATCCTTTAGTTTAGGTCAAGGTGCCTAGTCTGCCATTGGAATTTTGGACTTCTCATGGCCTGTCAATGATTGGTGATAGTATTGGGACTTGTCGGCTTGTAGATCCTAAATGTACAGGGGAGTTCGACAAAGGAATGGTCTAACCCTTAGTGGAGGTATCTTTCTCTGGGTGTCTTCCTGCAGAGGTCAATTTGGAGTGGGAAGGTGTGGTCCACCGCCAAATTATGTACTACTAGCAGACTCCATTTCGGTGTCACACCTGTCACAGGACCAGTCACCTTATGCGCCATTGTCAAAGCTTTAGGGAGAATCATCTTCCACTTGACAGTTCTCAGTCAACAAAGGGTCCGACTTCGGGGGTTTACTCACATCGGTTGGAGAACATGAATGCGCCTCCTGTAAAATTGGGTAAGTCTGCTCCTGTATCCCCTTCCCCTTCTTGAAAATTGGATAATGAGAATGGTGGGAATGATGTGTCAGAGTGGTTGTTTCGGGAGGTCCCGATGTCGGGTTGTGTGAGTCGGGTGGGGATCTAAACTCTATTTCTTTCAATGATTTTGAGGAGTTTACTATGAAGGAGGGTAGGACTCCACTACTCATTCTCGCCCTGATTCGTCATTCGATCTCTCCCCCTCCCAGGTCTGTCTCTCCAAAGGGGCCTCTACTGTTCGTTGAGACTATGTCTCCTACTCTTCTCCAGTCTTCTGACCCGGGTAACGCAAAGTGTCTATCCCCTCATAATTCCATAGGAAGTGATTTGGAGTTCTTACTCCACAACTCATGCCCAATTGGCTCTCTTGTATATTGATTCTAGCCATCCGCAATCTCCCATCCTCGATATTTGTCAATCCTCCATCTCGAATGTGACTATCCGAAAAGGAAAGGGTCGGCCGAGAGGCAAGAAAAAGTTCTCTGCTGTTATGTTCCCTCACCTTCCACCCAAAAATTTCCGTGATGTTTCTGTTAATCTCGCACTCAACCGGGTCCTTAGAGCATTAGTCCCTACAAGTGATGGTCAATTATGATTTTATGCTCTTTGAATATTAGGGGTGTGGGGGGAAGGGAAAAGTTTGTATCGCTGCGGGATTTTTTTAAATATTTAAACCCTAGCTTGATTTTTCTGCAAGAAATTATGACTTCGGCTAATAGAACTTGATCTTTCTGTCGTGCCATGCTCCCAGCATGGCATTTTGTGGCTATAGATGTTGAGGGATGACTAAGATATTTGGCAGTCATTTGGGATCCTCGTCAGACGTCCATGAAGGCTTTTAGTTTCTTTGGTGGAACAATTATGACATGATTCCTCAAGGGCTTTAACTGAAGGCTTCACCTTATCAACTTATATGCTCCTTATAGAGGCAGACCCAATTTTTGGCAGAGGATGGAGGATTTTGGTCTTCTATTACTTGATTGCTCCATCATAGCGGGTGACTTCAATTGCACTCTCCGAGAAGGGGAGACTTGGGGCATTAGGGGAAGCATAGATCCTCTGAAGTGTTTTATGCACTCTTTGATTGATAACTACAATCACATTGACTTATCACTGAAGAGAGAAGGCCCAACTTGGTTTAACAGGCATAAAGGAGAGGAGTTTATTGGGAAGAGGCTCGATATATTCTTAGTCAGGTGAACCTTCTATCTCAAATGGGGAAAATAAAGGTTCGGGTAGAGGATGTAGTTATCTCGGATCACCTTCCAATATCCTAAGAGTGGAATTTTGAGGAATCGAAGGGGGGTTATCCATTTAAATTCAACAGGGTCTGGTTAGAAAATGAGACTTTCAATTCACTTGTCGGGGAACATTTTGGAGAAAATAGAAGACAGTCAGGTCTTTTGGCTATGGTTTATTTATGAAACCACTCCGATGTCTGAAGGGCTAGGTGAGAGCGTGGGAGAAAGAACTGAAAGAAAAAATGTTATCGGAGTTGAAGTTCTTATCTTGTGAGACTACGAAGATCTTGAAATATATAGAGGTAGGTGATCAGTCTCCAAATAACTGGTCTCGCTTAAAGCTACTTGAATCAGAGAGAAGGTGTAGAAATTTGAATAACTGATATATTATTCACCGAGATTCTCCTGATCACACACTATTTTAGCTTCATGCATAATATAGAATCTCTTCTACCATTGATCGTTAATTGCGGAAATAAAATCAATTGCATGCACACATTAAAACCATAAACAATCACACATATGAACACAGTATTTAATGGGAAAGCTTAAAGCTGAAAACCCCAACTATCTGTATATTATATGTCATGGAGATCATGTAACAATCATAGTACAAAGCTCCTCACAAGCTCTCAGCACAACCTCGAATTGCTACACACTATCAAGCTAGATCTAGCAAAACACATGCTTCAATATTTTTCCACATGATAGCCAGCCTCTATTGCGTAATCAATGTTATGGGATGGCTCATTAAATAACATAAACCACCTGGCTTGTATTGCGCAATTCTCATGGGCTTCTCCAATCACTGTGTGTTGCAAATAGCAACAGTATAGTCACAACTGATAGTTAACCTGCTCTTTCACCTATTTCTGCACTAGTCTTCACTGAAACTATCCATGTACTAAAGTTAACTAATGCATTATTTAGTTGATTAATGAGTTTATAATTAGTGAATTAATTAATAATTAATTCACACCACTCTCACTAATTGTATCAATTAGTTAAACTGGATACAAATAGCTCAACTATGTTTAGATTAGTTAAAATGAACACAACTCCATTAACTTCCTCAATCAACTCCAACAAACTCTGTCACATGAGTTCTAACTGAAGCATCCATGCAATAGCTCCACATAACCTTCAAGAATAGCATAATTCCTTCTGTCATCTCCTGTGCCACATCTGTGTACTTAACTGAAGTGCTCCAAGAGAATAAGATAATGTTTAGAGTCTAAATATTATTAAGAGTAATAATATTTGACATATCTATTTTTAAACTGGCAATCTAAAAATAGATTCTTCCCAATACGTCTAAAAATAGAAGTCCATCTATTTCTTCCAACTTGACCAACCATTCACAAATAGCATCCTGCAACTCATAGAACATGATCCATATGTCTAAAAATAGACATAGTCTAAAAATAGACTTTGCGCCAAAAATAGCCTGCGGGCCCATGATCCAGGTGGATATTGGTGGTCACCCACCTATTCCACTTGGGGCTCCACCATTTTCTATTTCAGTTTTTCAGTTTCGGCACAGTTTACTATTTTTAGCAGTTTTTTGGGTCCTAAACTTCCGGAGCCGTTTTTAGGCCCTAAACGACGTTTTTTGGGAAAACGGAGAGCAACATGGGTCCATGGACCGATGTTGCTCGTTCCAAATTTGTAGTCCTCAGATAGATATTTCTAACGAGGTATGGTACGCGTCAAATGGAGATCGTATGCCAAAGTTACGCCCCTAGGAAGTTGAAACACCAATTTACCCAAACGGGGCCCATAGTTTTGGCGCTTCATCTCCTAGGGTTAGGGTTTTGGCTGTTTAGGATTTCCCAATGTTTCTAAATGATAAATAGGCCCTCGAGCCTCATTGTAACTCAGTTCAGAGGCCTGTAGCCGCCACATCTCTTCTCACAGATAGCTACCAGCGCCCTAGCTAGTTTTATTTCCATTCTGTATGTAAACAAATTTCAGTTCTTTGATATTAATGAAATGAAGTGTTATTTCCGCTGCATCTCTATATTTATGTTTATATGTTTATTCTGTTGCGTTCCTGCATAAATCCGGATTAGTGGTATCAGAGAGGTCTACTTTTTCTCGATCCTTCTTTGCATCTCCCCAACGAGGTCGGGGTATAAGGAGATAGGGCTCGATCTGGTGGAACCTTTGCAAGATCAGCCTCACAAACCTCGACGGACGCCCATGGGGGATGAAAAGAAAGATGAGGGAGCAGGAGATCCTATCAAAATATTGCTCGAGGAGGCCCTCGAAAGACAAAGGAACGTGATGATGGATAACTTTGCTCAGATCCTTCAACGGCTACCCACCGACGGCGCATCTGCATCCAGCAGCCACTCTGGAGGCGCGACTCCTTTTAAGGTACAAGTAAATTTTGACATTCCCATATTTGAGGGTCAAATAGACGCAGATGCTGTAGATAAATGGTTGAATCTGTTAGAAGGATATTTCTCGGTTCATGACTTTTCGGACCGGGAGAAGATTATTTTTGCACTCCTCAAAGCTACCCCCCATGTTAAGGACTGGTGGGAAACCTACTGTGAGAACAAGGACCAGACAGAACCCTCTCTGTTCTCGGCCGTACCAACTTGGAATTCTTTCCGAGACGCCGTCAAGGAACAGTACTATCCCATGGGGAGCTATGAGGAAAAGTACATACAATGGACCACGCTGCGACAACAAAGGGATCAAGATGTGCATGAGCTGACGAATCTGTTCCATACCCTGCGCACAAAGTTGGGTATCAAAGATTCAGAGAAACATTTGGTGCTAAAGTATCGCAGCTATCTGCACAAATACATTCAGGAGGAAATGGAGTTCCTTGACATCTCCTCACTTGGTACGGCATACTGGTATGTTGCCAAGATTGAGCAGAAATTCAAGCAGAAGAAGCGAGACTTTGGATCTGTGAATCAAAAGCAAGGGAAAGGTGCTTCCAAACCGCAGAACAAAGGACCGAGCCAAGGCATGGCGGCTAAAGACAACTCATCAAAGCCACAAGAAAAGAAAAACACCGGAAAGCCAAAGAAGGACACGGGAAAGTGGTGTGAGTTCCATAAGAGCTCCACTCACAACACAAGTGAGTGTCGGGCCAAGCAGTCGCTAGTGGTCGAGATGAGGGCTTCTGAGTTAGATGCATGCTCTGACTCCAAATCAGAACCTGAAAAGGAGAATTAAAAAGGGAAACAGATTATTGATGCGGAACCCAACGCCACTATTACCACTGCAAAGATCCAAAAGGAGGAACCGGAAGATACAGAGGAGGAGGAACGTCTCTTCCACTCCCAGATGTGGGTAAAGGGCTCCCCGGTATAGTTCATTGTCAACAATGGGAGCCAAAAGAACCTCATTTCAGCAGACGCCGTGAAGCGGTTGGGCTTGCCGACCACAGCTCACCCACATCCATACACCATCGGGTGGCTTCACCAAGGATGAGATCTCCGCGTCAGCTGGCAGTGTCGCCTTCCCTATAGCATCAAGCCCTTCACGGATGAGGTATTATGTGACGTTGCTCCTATTGATGTTTCTGATGTATTATTAGGACAACCATACTTGTGGAAGCGTCATGCTGTGTATGAGTCTCGGCCTCGTGCTGTTATTGTTACTTTGGGAAATAAGTTGTACAGGATACCAGAGGTACCACCTCCTGCCGCTATCTCTTTGGTTACTGCAAAACAATGCAGTAAGCTCATTTCCCAAACTAGGAAATTCGTTTTCTTGATGATCCGCCCCTAGGGCAAGAAGAAGACTGTGGCCACGACCTCCAGACAGGGCTCCTCTGCACAACAACAACAAATGGATAAGGTTGTGGAGGAGTACGGGGACATATTCACCTCACCCACATGGGTTCCTCTGCACTGTTAGGTCAAGCACCCGATTGATCTGACCCCCGGTGCGCCGCTACCTAATGGACCGATCTATCGGCGCTCTGTTCTGGAGAATGATGAAATCAAGAGGCAGATTCAGGAGCTGTTGCAGAAAGGTCACATCAGACCAAGTTCATCGCCCCGTGGGAGCCCGATCGTGTTGGTACAGAAGAAGGATGGGACGTGGAGACTCTGTATTGACTATCGGGCGCTGAACAAGATCACTGTCCGGAATAGGTACCCAATCCCACGGATTGATGACCTTCGGGACCAACTCAAAGGTGCAAAATATTTCAGCAAGATCGACCTGAAGTCTGGGTATCACCAGGTACCGATTGAACCCTCCGATGTGTGGAAGACTGCCTTCAAAGCCAAGGAAGGCCTTTTCGAATGGTTGGTCATGCCTTTCGGGTTGACGAATGCTCCCGCCACCTTCATGAGGATGATGGATGACATCTTGCGGCCATTCACCAACTCATTTGTAGTGGTGTACTTGGATGATATTCTGATCTTCAGCCAGACTTGGGAAGAGCACCTTCACCACATCCGAGAAGTCCTCCAAACACTGCGGCAACATAAGTTGTGTGCCAATTTGGAGAAGTGCACTTTTAGCATGACCCAGGTTCAATATCTGGGATACATTATTGATGAAAGGGGGGTGCATGTGGATCCAGCCAAGATATAAGTCATTCAGGATTGGCCAGACCCAACCACTATAACAGAGCTTCGCAGCTTTCTGGGTCTTGCTAATTTCTATCGGAGGTTCGTGTTGGGATTCTCTCATATCACTTGGCCCTTGAGCCAAGTTACCAAGGGAGGAGCGAGAGCAAAATTTTTTTGGTCGGAACCTCAACAGAAGGCATTCACAGAACTGAAAAACTGCCTCTGTTCTGCCCCAGTGCTCACTTTACCAGACTTGCAACAGCCATTTGAGATCGATACAGATGCCTCTGACTATGCTATTGGGGCAGTTCTTACTCAACAGGGACATCCAGTGGCATTTCACAGTGAGACATTGTCTGACACAGTTCGCAAGTACCCCACATATGACAAAGAAATGTACTCCATTGTGCAAGCTTGTCGACAATGGAAGCATTACATTTTGGGGAAGGAAATAATCATCCACACAGACCACAGGCCCTTGCAATTCATACAGACACAAGGGAAGTTGCAGAATGATCGCCATCAGAAGTGGTCCACATATCTGCAATAGTTTCATTTGAACATCAAGTACAAGAAGGGTAGCACCAATCATGTTGCAGACTGCCTCAACCGACCACCGATCGTGGCGCTCACCACTGTGCTCAACTCTTGTGGGCACGAGACTTCTGATTGGCCGCTTCTCTATGAGAGTGACCCAGAATTCGGCCAAACTTACAAGGCACTCTTGGGGGTACGCAAGTTCCAAATTTTCACCTCCAAGATGCACTTTTATGTCACATGGGACACCTTTGTGTTCCTTCAAGCGAGCGTGCCAAGATGATATGGGAAGCACACTACAGTCGAGTCGCTGGGCATTTCGGGGTTGAGAAAATAGTAGCAATCCTGCAAAAGTATTTCTATTGGCCGAACCTTTGAAAGGATGTTGAGAAGCACATCAGATCCTGCACTGCTTGTGCCATTGCCAAACCGACCATCAAGAAGCAAGGCCTATATACTCCTCTACCTACCCCTAGTCGACCTTGGGAATCCATCTCCATGAATTACATGTCGGGCCTGCCTTCTACTAAGCAGGGAAATGACTGTGTTTTTGTGGTCGTCGACAGATTCTCGAAGATGGCCATTATGGCGGCCTACAAGAAGAATATCATAGCAGAAGCCACTGCTAAACTCTTCTTTGAACGAGTGTGGGTGCACTTTGGGATCCCACAGTCTATCATATTAGTTCGGGATAGCAAGTTCCTCAGCACATTTTGGTCTAGCCTTTGGTCGATGTTGGATACCAAGCTCACCAAGTCCACAGCCTTCCATCCCCAAACAGATGGCCAGACAGAGGTCGTCAATAGAATGATTGTACACATTCTGTGCATGTACAATTCAAAGAATCCACGCACATGGGACGAGAGCCTCCCCTATGTACAACATAGTTATAATCGAGCTCTCCACAGTTCAATCGGCCATAGCCCCTTTCAGGTGGGCTTGGGATTCCAGCCACTATGTCCCATTGACGTAGCCATGCCATTTGCAGCTGCTCATGCCAATTCAGCTCATGTCCAGTCTGAAGTTGACAAAGCCAGTAGCTTCATCGAGCGCATTCAACACATCCGCCAACAGGTTCATGATATATTGGACAGAGCCAATGCCAAGTACAAGCAACGCCATGATCAACACCGGGTGCCACACAACTTCCAGGTGGGTGACAAAGCATGGCTACATTTGCAGAAGGAGCGCCTCACTGGACCCCACCGCAAGCTTCGCCCGCTCCGATACGGGCCGTACACCATCACCAAGGCTGTAGGGAACAATGCATTTGAGCTCAGTATTCCACCATTCCTTGGTCTGCACCCAGTCTTCAATGTGGATCACCTTCGTCCTTACTTCCCACCTCTACTGGACACCTCGGACATTGCAGAACAACTCACACCAACTGAGTTAAATCCAGACTGCATGGAATAGGCCACCACAGATTGCATCATAGACATGCAAATCAAGAACACTCGCCAGCAGAAGATCCAACTATATTGGGTTGTCAAAGCTGGCCAACTCCTGCACCAAGGAAACTGGTTCACCAGGGACCAAGTTCAGCAGAAATTTCCTCATCTCATGGAGGAACTTAACGCAATGGGGACCATTGCTTCCTAAGGGGGGAGGAATGATCCAGGTGGATATTGGTGGTCACCCGCCTATTCTACTTGGGGCTCCACCATTTTCTATTTCAGTTTTTCAGTTTCGGCACAGTTTACTATTTTTAGCATTTTTTCGGGTCCTAAACTTCCGGAGCCGTTTTGAGGCCCTAAACGACGTTTTTTGGGAAAACGGAGAGAAAAATGGGTCCATGGACCGATGTTGCTCATTCCAAATTTGTAGTCCTTGGATAGATCTTTCTAACAAGGTATGGTACGCGTCAAACGGAGATCGTATGCCAAAGTTACGCCCTTGGGAGTTTGAAACACCAATTTACCCAAACGGGGCCCATAGTTTTGGTGCTTCATCTCCTAGGGTTAGGGTTTTGCCTGTTTAGGATTTCCCAATGTTTCTAAATGATAAATAGGCCCTCGAGCCTCATTGTAACTCAGTTCAGAGGCCTGTAGCCACCACATCTCCTCTCAGAGATAGCTACCAGTGCCCTAGCTAGTTTTATTTCCATTCTGTCTATAAGCAAATTTTAGTTCTTTGATATTAATGAAATGAAGTGTTATTTCCGCTGCATCTCTATATTTATGTTTATATGTTTATTCTGTTGCGTTCCTGCATAAATCCGGATCAGCCCACTTAGTGAAGGTGATTTCTTTCCACAAAGCTCATCATCTTGTTGCAATCTCAACACTCCCTCTCAACAAGATAAGAATTATCTGCAACCCCTATCCTACCCCTGTGTTATTCGAATTTGCTCCTAGTGAGTGCCTTCGTCAAGATATCAGCATCCTGATCCTCCGTGGGAATGTATGAAATTAACATGATCTTCCGCTGCACATAATCTCTGATATGATGATACCGGATGTCAATGTGTTTAGATCTATCATGAAATACTAGATTAACCGAGAGTTTGACGCAACTCTGATTATCACAATAAATCACAGTAGGATCCAAGTGTGAACCGAACAACCCGATCAGGATATTCCTCATTCATATAGCGTCGCATGCAGCCAAACTCGCTGCCATATACTCGGCCTCTGCTGAACTGAGTGCCACGGATCTCTGCTTCCTGCTGTACCAAGAAACTGCTATCAACCTGATACTGGAAATCCCTCCAGATGTGCTCTTTCTGTCTGTTGGGCTCCCTGCCCAATCTGCATCCGTGAAGTCACATAGCGTCACCTCATCCGACTTTCTGTACCATAATCCATATCCCGATTTGCCTCTGAGATATCTCAATACATGCTTGCCTGCCTTCCAGTAGAGCTTGGTTGGCTTAACCATAGCTTGTGAAAGCTGGTTAATAACATAGCATATGTCGGGTCATGTATTGACTAGATACATGAGCAACCCCACCAACTGTCGATAAATAGTGGCATCCACTACCTCTACCGAAGTAGCATCCTCCTTCATCCATCCACCAGGAAGAGGAGTATCAACAGGCTTGCAGCCATGCATGTTGAACTTCTCCAGTATCTCCTGGGCATACTTGCCTTGAGAAACAAACAGTCCATCACTGCGCTGCAAAATTTCCAATCCCAGGAAACAATGAAGGAGGCCCAAGTCCTTCATCTCAAACTCCTTTGCAAGATCAGCCTTCCATGAGTGTATCAACGCTCATCACCGTCAAATAAAATCATCTACATAAAGTACAATGATCAGCAATTTACCCTCCACCACAATCTGGTATAGGTTAGGATCCGCCTCACTCTTGGAGAATCCAAGTCCGGTGAAATAACTGTCTATCCATGTGTACCAAGCACGAGGTGCTTGTTTCAACCCATACAACGCTCTCTTGAGCCTGCACACATGCGACTCGCTGCTGAAGATCTCGAAACCTTCGGGCTGCTCTATGTGCACCTCCTCCTCAATGACTCCGTTGAGGAACGCAGTCTTCACATCCATCTGATGAATGTGCCACCCCATCTGCGCTGAGAGAGCAAGAATCGTCTGTATGGAATAATACCTTGCGACAGGTGCAAAGGTCTCCTCATAATCGATCCCCTCAATCTGTGAAAAGCCTCGGGCAAAAAATCTTGCCTTATACTTCTCCACACTCCCGTCAGCTACCTGCTTCACTTTGTAGATCCATCTTGAACCCACCACTGATTTCTCGTCCGGCCTCGGGACAATCTCTCATGCACTGTTTCTGACAATCGAATCATACTCTTCCACCATGGCATCTACCCATGCAGGGTCCTCCAGAGCTTCCTCGAAAGAGGATGGCTCTGTCACAATACACTTGCTCATAAGAGCCATGTATCCATTATACCGGTCAGGTGACTGTCTCTGTCTGCGCTGTGATGTAGGTGCTCCTACAACCTTCTCTACATCTTGAGCTAGTCGCTTAGCTTCTGTAGTGCGCTTCCACCCTCTGATGGTTGGCGCTGCCTGAGTGGTCTCTTCCACTCCATGAACCTCATCTTGTGGCTGATCCACATCCTGAGGCTCATCCTTAGGAACTAATAGCTCCTCATATGCATGCAAGTGTGGCTACCTCTCAAGCGAACACTTCATGGCTTTCTCCTCATGAAATTTGATATCCCGTCGCACAACAGTCTTGCGACTATCTGGAAAATACACACGATAGTTGTGGGGCGTATCAGTGTACCCCACAAATATCCCAACCTCTGCAGTCAGCTCCAACTTCTTCCTATCATCCTTCGTCACATGAATGTAAACAGGTGAACCAAAAATCCTCAAATGGGAAATATTAGGCCTCTTACCAGAAAACACTTCCTCGGGTGTACTCATGCCAAGTATCCTGTGAGGACAACAGTTCTGCACATATACTGCAGTATTGCATGCCTCAGCCCACAAGTGTTTGGGAAGGCCCTGATCATGCAACATCGCCTGTGCAACACCCACGATTGTTCTGTTCTTCCACTCAGCAACCCCGTTCTGTTGTGGGTTATGAGGTGTTATGATCTCTCTTTGAATTCCTTCTACACTGCAAAAGTCCTTGAATTCGCTAGAGATGAATTCACCACGATTGTCTCTCCTATGAGCCTTCACCTGCTTCCCCGATTCTTTCTCAACCAGTTCCTTGAACTCACAGAACATTGAGTATGTCTCACTCTTCTTCTACATGAAGAAGATCTAGCACTTACGAGAAAAATCATCAACAAATATCACATAGTACCTGTGCTTTGCTGTCGAAGCTACTGAGAAAGGTCCACACAAGTCTGTGTGAATTCTCTCAAGCATCATCGTGGCACGAATATCGTTCTCATGAAAGGTGGATTTCACAAATTTTCCCGAGGTACACCCCTTGCACTGATCTGACTGCGCAAGAGTATCCTTAGGAAGCCCAGTAGAAATCTGTTGCAGTATCTTCAAAGCTCCATGGTGAAGGTGGCCCAATCTCCGGTGCCACAAATCGCCATCATCCTGGCTCACCACTCCTTCTGCCTTGCCTACCATTGTTTCATAGCCATCTACCTATAATTGATAAAGGTTCTTAACTCGAACTCCTATCCTCCGGGTCTCAACAGTTTCCTTACTACGCAGGAAAGCCTTTCCTTCGCTAAAGACAACATCATATCCCTTGTCTTCTAACATCGCCACAGAGATAAGATTCTTCTTCAATCCTAGAACATGCATCACTTCCTTCAATACGAAGGGTTTACCAGACTCCCTCTCAAAGGAAATGGTACCAATACCGGTTGCACTGTATCTACCATCATCGCCCATATCGATGTGCACTCCAAAATATTTCTCATCCAGATCAGTAAACAAATCTCGATCTCCTGTCATGTGAAAATACACACCACTATCAAGAAACCACACTGAACCCATCACACTTGAGACCAAGCATGCGATCAGTGAAAAATCCAGCTCAAACTGCGAGGCTAAGGCCTCTCCAGCTGCAGTCCCAGCAACCTGCTTATTTTTCTTCTTCTGTGGACAATTAGTGGTGTAATGTCCGTGTTGGTGACAGTGAAAGCACTTCACCTTGGACATGTCCTGCTTCTTGCCTTTCACACCAGATTGAGAATATTTCTTGCTCTTCCCCTTCTTTGCTTTGGCAGCCAAAGTGAAATTCTCTTCATCATATTTCTTTGATGAAGATCCGTCCCTGGTACTTCACCTTATCTCCTCTTGCACAAGATCTGACCAAAGTCGCTCCCATCCTGGAAATTTCTCCCGACCATTGACAGAGTCCTGATAGGAATGCCAGCTCTTCGGAAGCCCAAGGAGAGCCAAGCTCACCAAGTCCTCGTCATCAACAGTAACCCCCACACTTCCCAGCTCATCCCTGCATTGGATTAACTTCATGAGGTACTTGGGCATACTGTCGCCTTTCTCCATTTTTATGTTCCTGAGTTTATCCTTGAGCACCGACTTCCTCTAGTCACTCTTGCTTTGAAATAAATCTGTCAAAGCTTTCCACATTAAGAATGGAGAAGATTTACCTTGAAGGCTGGACACTATGTGATCCTTCACACCTTCCAACAGAATCCTTCAACACTTTGTTTTCTTCTTTTCCCATGCGTCAAGTACGACAACATCACTAGAAGTAGGTTTTGGAACTTCTGCATCTATGAACTCCTTCAACCCATTATCATCCAGCACCGCCTCCATCCTATCCTTCCATGCAATATAATTCGAGCTACCCTCAAGGGCATACTCCAATCGCAATCCATTGAAATACATATCAACTTCAACACCAAGAAAACACTGCTGCAAATTCGAATTCCACCAGCACAAAACTCAACCGCTTCAATGTTTTGCAATTGCTCCAATGATCAATATCGCTCTGATACCATGTGGAAATTTTAATAACTGATATATTATTCACCGAGATTCTCCTGATCACACACTATTTTAGCTTCATGCATAATACATAATCTCTTCTACCATTGATCATTAATTTCGGAAATAAAATCAATTGCATGCACACATTAAAACCATAAAAAATCACACATATGAACACAGTATTTAATGGGAAAGCTTAAAGCTGAAAACCCCAACTATCTGTATATTATATTTCATGGAGATCATGTAACAATCATAGTACAAAGCTCCTCACAAGCTCTCAGTACAACCTCTAATTGCTACACACTATCAAGCTAGATCTAGCAAAACACATGCTCCAATATTTTGCCACTTGATAGCTAGCCTCTATTGCGTAATCAATGCTATGGGATGGCTCATTAAATAACATAAATCACCTGGCTTGTATTGCGAAATCCTCATGGGCTTCTCCAATCACTGTGTGTTGCAAATAGCAACAATATAGTCACAACTGATAGTTAACCTGCTCTTTCACCTATTTCTGCACTAGTCTTCACTGAAACTGTCCATGCAATGAAGTTAACTGATTCATTATTTAGTTGATTAATGAGTTTATAATTATTGAATTAATTAATAATTAATTCACACCACTCTCACTAATTGTATCAATTAGTTAAACTGGATACAAATAGCTCAACTATGTTTAGATTAGTTAAACTGAACACAACTCCATTAACTTCCTCAATCAACTCCACCAAACTCTATCACATGAGTTCTAACTAAAGTATCCATGCAATAGCTCCACATAACCCTCAAGAATAGCGTAATTCCTTCTGTCAGCTATTATGCTACATCTGTGCACTTAACTGAAGTGCTCCAAGAGAATAAGATAATGTTTAGAGTCTAAATATTATTAAGAGCTAATAATCTTTGACATATGTATTTTTAGACTGGAAATCTAAAAATAGATTCTGCCCAATATGTCTAAAAATAGAAGTCCATCTATTTTTTCTGACTTGACCAACCATTCACAAACAACATCCTACAACTCATAGAACATGATCCATATGTCTAAAAATAGACATAGTCTAAAAATAGACTTTGCGCCAAAAATAGCTTGCGGGCCCACTTAGTGAAGGCGACTTCTTTCCACTAAGATCATCATCTTGTTGCAATCTCAACAGAAGGAATACCTTGTTGGTTCATGAGCAGACCTGGCGACTTAAAATTCGGGCTACATGGCTAAAGGAGGGTGACAGCAATACCAAAATTTTCTATAATTATGCAAATGGGAGAAAAAATTTCAACGTGATTTTGGAAGGTTGAGGAAAATGGTGTCCACGTCCATTCTAATGAGTAAATTCAAGAAGAGGCTGTTAAATTTTATGAAGGTCTATATAAGGGAAGGGAGGATTTAGTATTCGCCAAACAATTACGATCACTGGAGAACTTCCCTAGAGTGGTTGGGGCCGAAGACAACGAAAAATTTCAGAGAATCACTAGTAAAGAGGAGGTGGAACGAGTCTTAAAATATTTTCCAATATATAAGATCTTGGGGCCAGACGACTAGACCCCATACTTTTTCCTTCACTTTTCAGATATTCTCCTCTAGGACATCATGGATTTGGTCAAAGAATCTAAAAAGACAGGAAAGTTTCATAATGGTATAAACATGACCTTCCTGGCCCTTATCCCAAAGAAAAATGATAATCTGAGATTTAAGGATTATAGACCTATATCCTTATGTAACACTTTATATAAAACTGTCTTAGAAATTATTGCAGGGAGGATGAAGGAGGTCCTATCGCGCTACATCACACCTAAATAATCAGGATTCTTACTGGATAGAAGCATTCATGACGTTGTTGCTATTACACATGAGATCATGCACTCAATTAAGTCACAAAAAATAGATGCAAGGGTGATGAAAGTGGATTTAAGTAAAGTTTATGATAGAGTGGACTAGGGTTTCCTTAACTTAATACTCCATAAGATTGGTTTGGTGAGTGATTCGGTTTACTGGATTATGGGCTGCGTTAGCAGTACTTCCATGGCATTCATTATAAATGGATCGATGTCAAATTTCTTTAGACTAAGGAGGGGCCTCTATCAGGGATGTGCCTTTCTCTCCCCTCCTTTTTATTTTGGTGATGGATGCCTTCAACTTGAATATCAAGCATGGTGTGGATATGGGAGAATTCCAAGGCATAAGGATAACTAATCAGAGGGACATCTCTCATAAAATTTTTTTTTATGATGTCTTCATCTTTGGGTTACTAATCAAAAGATGTTGGTAGGTTTTATGTAATACTTTTAGGAACTTCTACGTAGATTCGAGCATGGAGGAAAATGGAGAAAATTATTGCATCTATCATTTAGATGGATCAATGGAGTCACTTGAATACATAGGAAACTTGTTCACTTTCCAAATGACCCAATTGGATGAGGGACTCACTTACCTTGGGTTCCATATGAAAGCCACGAGGTACTATGCATCTGATTGGTCTTGGTTGCTAGAGAGATACCAACGAATAATTAAGGCATGTTCAGGTAAATGGTTTTCAAAGGGAGGGAGGTTGGTTTTAACATAGGCGGTTCTCTAGTAGTTTACATTTTACTGGGAGCATTTATATAGTATACCAAATAAGATTATTGACAATATTTGTAGAATTATGGAGAAATTTATATGGAAAAGAGGTCTGGGGAAAGGCTCTTATCATTTGGCTTGATGGGATATGATTGCTCGACATATAGAATTTGGGGGCTAGGGGATGATCGACTTGGAAATTTTGGAAAGGCTCTCCTAATGAAGTCGTTGTGGAGATGCCTCCACACCCTGGGATTGTGGAAGGACATAATTAATTTTAAATATTTTAAAAATAAGTGTATGGAGGATATTTTTACGGAGGGAAGTCTACAGGAGCCGAAGGGATCCCCTATCTAGTTAGGTTTCATTAAAATTTGGCCACAGTTTAAAGAGAATCGAAGGTGGAACTTTGGAAATGGCAAGCTTATCCTTATTGATCATCCTAATCTTAGGGGTTATCCACATAACATAAACATTAGCAGGGATGTTATCTCGTTCTTTCACTGAAAAGGTATCTTCTTCATGAGCCAAATATTGGAGTGGTAGGAGGGGATACCGAGATGGCACAAGGCTAGGAAGTTGGACTTATTTGACTCTTTAAAGGCAGAATGGAACAAATACTGTGAGAGGATTAGATGTATGGGCTTAATCAAATCTAGAATGTGGGATCGAGTCATCTGGGGAGGACAGTTGAACAAAGTTTAGATAGTGATTCGAGATACTTACAGAGGTATGATGAAAGCATCGGTGGGCTCATAGTAGGCATTTTGGTTCTGGGAGATTTGGAAACTTAATGTACAAACTAAAATTATTATCCTCTTCTGGCTGGTCTGGAAGGACAAGAACCTTACCTGGAATAATCTAGAAATAAGGGGAATGATTGGACCAAGGGTTTGTGGACTATGTATGGGCACTACAAAAGACAACACTCATCTTTTTTATGATTTTAATTTTTCCAGGATGGTCCATCAATCAATTAGTAATCACTTAAATATAGAGATCCCCTCTTATTATAGTGCAAAACAATGCTTCTTATGGTGATCGGGGAAAGTTAAAACCTTCAAGAATATTCCCATCATCTATCACTAGTGCTTGTGGTGTAGTAGGAATAGGTGGATTTTTTATGACCAACGAAGCACTCTGGAAAAGGTGAGAAATCAGGTGTTTCATATATGGGGAAACCTAAAGGCCAAATAGAAACCTCCTCCGGATCTGTCTAAGAGAATCCGCCCACATTAAATCCACTAGTCAACTGGTTTCTTCGATGGGGCAGCTCAAAGCAATAGATGTGGTTGCGGTGCGTGTTTGATGATATATCCATCCTGTCACTATAAAATCCATTGGTTTGGTGGTAAAGGTACCAATATGAAGGTGGAGACGCTGACACTATGGGGTTTGTTGTGGTTTGTACATCAACTCTATATTGACACACTCTTAGTCTATGGGGACTCACAGGTCCTGATTGAACATCTGAATAAAGGCACTTCACTGAATCTTGGACAGCTTGCAGCTTGGATGGATAGAATTAAAGATTGCACAGTAAGTACTCCACTATAACCTTCTCCCACATATATAGAGAAAATAACACTAAGGTTTATTGTCTTTCTAAGAAGGGATTAACGAGAAGATATGGTGAAATGCATTATGAGTTGTATGAAGCCTTTGTCCGTGGATTGAAGGGTACGATAAGTTTCTTCTAATTTTTCTTTGTGCAGGGTACAGAGTTCCAGATAAGGGAGGAGTTTTTTCCAATTTTTAGTCACTTTTTAGATATTGATGAGGCCTGTCAGCAGTCTCCATTTGAATGGGTTATAGAATTGAAAGTCGACAATTTTGGTCCTTGTAAAGCATTGGGTGTCGTCATCTATATTTCGATGAGAATGACACTAGCATAGACAAGGAAGATGTACTGAGACTAGTTTTATGATTCCACTATCTTTTTTACTGATACAATTTTTCTTTTCTATAAAAAGCCTAGTAAATATTTGTCTCTTCTGTCAAAGAATATTGAAACTCTGACTTATTGAAAGTTTTTTTTTGTAAAGGGAATGGAAAGGAAATCTGATGTATTTTTGGGAAAAAAAATTGACTAATGTGTTGGTACTCAATATAAACCAGTTTTTTTTTCTACTGAAAATAAATAAATAAACAAAAGTAGATTAAAGAAAATTTCAATAAAAAAAAAATGTAATTAAATTAAATAAAGTCAAATTTTACTAGCACAACCACTTGATGATAGCTTGCCTCATTAGAGGTAACATGCTAAATTTTTTTTGAAGTGGTTGGATTGGTGATCTTTGTGCTTTGAGCTCAATTATCTACATGTGGTTTCTAATGGAATTGTACAATATTTTTTCACACTCAGAAATTTAATATTTTGCGTAATAGTACATCACAATATTTCTTTGTGATCAATTTTGTACATTAAGTACAATCTCTCATTGAATTTATGAAAAGAAACACAAGTTGAGCAATCTGGAACTAGTTGTAGCTAACAGACAACAATTTCATTATCATGAGTCAATCCCTCCACATTTCTGTTTTCTGTTTATATTTTTTTCTTAATTTCACTGTGAATTTACATCACTAAAGGGAATATCTCCTGTAAATAGTTGTTTGGAAATTTGTGGTATATATCTTTGTGACATTATTGTATTGACGTGGACATTAACCAAAGTCCTATAACAAAAAACATTTCCTTGATCTATGGAACTGCCCCAACCTGGTGCACTATTTTTTTACTATTGTAGCCATCAAACGCCTTTAATTTCTTAGATTTTAGGAGATTTCTATTAGAAATTTCATAGTTTAATTAATGGCACCCTTTCTTCATTATTGAATTTTTGGTAAAAATCGTGGGCTTTAGCTGAGAATTGGTTACTTTTTAAGTGAGAATTGGTTACTTTTTCCTTTCGAGTGCCAACCAAACTTTGATTTATGTGGCCCGAATTTTTTTATCATCATTTTACATAATCCTTTGTGATGTATTTTCTAAATGTGTTCTTGTAATATATCTATTGTTGTGTCACTTTGAGAATTGTTGGGCCAAAATTGTGAATTACGGATAAAACACACTTCCCTAGATAGATGAAAATCTAGAACAACAGATTAAAGATTATACGACTACCTTTCCTAACTCAGAACAAACACATGGAAAGGATTAGAGGATTACTTGTGATCCAAGCACTTCTAAATGGCTCCTTCTGTCGCTTCTGTTGTAGCTTCAAATTCAAGCGATTTGTAGGAAAAATGCTTCCTGCAAGAAAGAACACTAAAAAAACAGAAGATAGCAATAATACATATGTCTATTCAAGTTAGTTAGCTAAATTAGTAAATCATAAACAATATACATCAACTAAGATCTTGCAATATGGAAAATCAAAGCCAATATAGATGCATATAGGGAAAAGTAAGTTGTATTCTTTATTGATGATAGAATGAGAGGTTACAACCAAATGACTGATTTGAAGTGACCCTTCTAGTAACGATCCTCATCTCCATCACAGTTTAAATCTCTCTAATAGCTGTTACACAAATCTAGCTCTCAATTGAAAATCCTCCAGCATTTCTCCACCCAAATTCTTCCTTCTCAAACACTCAGATCTGTGTTCAATTTATAGATGAACTGAAGGTAGTTTTGCAATGAATTAATTTCCAATAATAGGAAAGACATGTTTCCAGTCATGTAGATGTCAAATGGACACTTGAATTCGAAGCTTGACACATGTGAACTCTTCTAGAAGGCATTGACCAAGTGGAGATTCTGGAACAATGAGAATTTCGCTCCGAATGTGACCAACGCACCCATAGATGTCGAGAAGTGATTTGCAGAGAAGTCTTTCATGGGGCTACATGCATATGCAACGCACTTATTCCCCTTAGAGGTAGCACTGGTGAGCTTCCACATGCTATATAATAAACTTCAAACCTTGGAAACATTTTCTTGGTGAAAGTCATGCTTGATTTTTCATGTTCTTGCCTTAGGTCATGTAGCAAATTGAAATGATAGGGAATGATAGACCCTTAGTCATTGGTCCTGGAGATGATGCCCAAATTGACCTATAACAAGAATAATCTTGTATTATCATGAAAAAACTTTTTGGTTTCTTTTGCAATAACACATAAAATAAAACAAACATTATGGAATTCTCATAGTAATTACACCGAAAGTGTTTTATTTGCGAGATTTGGTTGTGAAAAGACTATTCAGGCCAGCCAATCCAAACTCTTTATTTTCATTTTCGCCTATCGAGTGAAAATATGACACGTGTCCATCCATTTAAAAAAATTAGTATGTGATGTGTGGTGAAGAAATAGTGTTTTGTCGTCTTCCGAATTTAGGTAGATGTTATACACTCTATTAGTGCTGGAATCGGCACTTGGACTGCATCAAGCACCTGGCTAGACACATCCTATACCCTAAGGCAATTTAATGATTTGGTTTATAATATTGGTACGTGCTTTAAACTCTCATTCACTGAAAAGAGATTTCAGTCAAATCCACTATTCTACTAATGAAGGTATTGGATTCTGATGTGGTAGAAAAAGAGTGATTTTGTAGCATATGAGGAGAAGAGAATGTGAAATGGAAGAAGAAACAGTGGGTCTGTAAGGTAGAAATCCACTAATTTTGGTAGAAAATAACACAAGTAGCAATTTAACAATATTTCAACAAAAGAAGGAAATGTCTAGTCTTACGATATTCTCACTAAAATATTATAAAAGATAAATGTCATAAGTGATGCTCTTTACACTGTTATTATATATATTTTACCAAGAAAGCTCACTGTGTGAGACTAATAAAAATTGATAAAACACATGAACATGTCAAGAGACTGATAAAGACACATAACAACATGAGGTATTGCAAACTACATCTAAAAATAATAAGATATGGAAACACAAGTGAAAATTAACAATACACACAACAGATTGATAATAAGTGCTCAGAAGTTTCTTATAATTTCATTCACTAAAAAAATTATTGATTATATGAGTCAAGATTATAAAATCACGAACCTTTACCTCATAGAATTTTATCACATACAAACAAAAAACATAATACTGTCATCTCCACAAAAGGAGTGAATCTATTCCAAAAAGTTATTACAATCTCTTGCAAGAGATGAGGCTAATCCATAAACTTAAATACAAAGTGCTATACCATAAATAAAGTAAACATCATGAAGGCTAACAATTCGAAGTGGTTGTATGATGTGGCAGCCCGTTGGAAGACTACTCCTCTGTTCTGGTGAAACCAACTTCAGAAAAAGTGTAAACAACCGTGAAAGTGACATGTGGTTGTTCTCCTTAAAAAGTGCAAAACAGAACCCTGAAATTTTGGAGGATACTTGATACATGACACCTCGTAGCATCCATTATAACTAAAATCTCCTCCACTTCACCTACTTCTCCTCCACTTCACTTGCTTTGATGTCACCATCATGATAATAAAACAAAAAATAGCTCCTTTTCATCATATGTTAATAGTAAAAAATAATTCTACCTTCGCAGAAAAAGTAGATATATCCGAAAACATGGAAAATTAACCCAAAAAATGAAATGTTTCTCCAAAGGAAACCCAGTTCCTTCATTCTTCAAAGTTCCAAAATAGAGGAAAAATCCTAATGGCCTCAACTTTTGTTACTCTCTTATCAGACTTCTTCCTCTTTATTTGACTCTTTGGATGTGCCTTTTTCTTCTTGCTTTTGTATTCTAGACTCTCATAAATATTAATAATCTCATCTCTTAATGTAGGATTGGCAACTAACTTGCTGTTCAACCTAAGTTTATTCTTGGGCCTAGTATGAGGTCTCTTGATATAGGGATATTGGATGAACTTAGACCTCTTACCTCCATGCATGAATCTACTAGATTATTCATCCTCATACTCGGATTCTGTATATTCAGGGTCACTGATGTCTTCATAAGAGGAGTAGGAGTGTATCATAGTTTTCTTTCTCTTCTTAATCAAAGAGTCAATGGAAGAGACTAGTTGAGGAAAAGTGGGCTCTTCTTCTATGATAGGATCTAACATTTTATGTTTGTCCTTCTTAAGATGTAGAAAAACCTGTGAGAGAATGGATTCTGTGAGAGAAATACCACTGCTAGATTGAACTTGACAAGTTGTTTTAGGAACATGGCTTGACCCTTTTTCTCCAGGGTTGACTTCCACTGGTTCTTTTTCGATGAATATATTCTTCCTAGGTTTGCCTCTTGAAGAGGAAGCTATTTGCTCCTTGTCTTTTGACATAGAATTTATAGGCGGCATAACATCTTTCTGGTTCAATTTATTCTTATATTCTTCCATGAATTACCTTAGGGTTTGAGGTTCCCTAGGTGAAATTATCACTGGTGAATTGTAGACACAGACTTCATTAATTGGTGGCACTATTGGCATAGGCATAGGGTCTCCAGACTTCCTAATCAAGATTCTAGTTGGGCTTTTGAATGAGATGGAGGGAGGGTTAACTTGGAAGAAATTTGATGAATGGATGGAGTTAGGTTGTGAATTGTTTGAGATAGTAGCTACACTAGTTTTTTCATGGGTATCTCTTTTCTTGGGCCTCCCTACCCTTCTCCTGGACTTTATGCTACCAAACGATTCCTCTCTTAGGAGCTTATCCCAAGTGGTATTCTTCTTTCTAATATGGTAGACAATAAGAATTTTAATTAGACCCCTATGATATAGATTGTGAAAAGAGTAATTAGGGATCTTATGTAGTTTTAGGGACATTTTGAGCAAGGATTTATATATAAAATAGGGCAAGTTCATAGGTTTATCTCCTGAAATATGAGAAAGAAATATTAACTGATAATGTTGGACAGAGGATAACCTACCCTCGCATGTAATGTATTTTTTCACTGTGGTGATCACATGTTTCCATTCAGCCTTAAAGCAGGAAATTTGTGCAGTCCGATTCCATTTAACATTAACATGATTAGGCTTAAGGTAGAGACTTAATTCTGTGGGCAATGTTTTGTTCTTGAACTAGTGTTCACCTATGGCAAAGCTTTGAGTAGCATGGGATATTATAGCTTTGGTGATGTTGAAAATATTTCTTCCCAGCTTGACCTTTTCAACATCAAATCTCTCGGCAAAGGCCTGAGCTAAAGCCACATTCTCTCTGGAAAATTTTTGTAGAAATTTATACCAGCCAACAGACTTAAACTAAGTTTTAGTCCTAGCATCAATGAATCTAGTGTTTTTTGGCTCAGACCTATTGACATTACCACCCTTTCCCATACTCTTCAATAGCTAGGCTACTTGTAAATACACAGATGTTCAATGTAGATGAAAAACCCTACACGAATCCCTAGTTATCCTATCTTGAAATTCTAAAACAGTTGGTTGGAGAAATGACTTCTATATCTATAGTTTTCATAGAGAGCCTCAGTCAAGTGAAAATTAAACTCAATCCTATGATTCCATGCATCTAAGCATGACATGGAGTAATGACACGATTTGAAATAATTTTTAATACAAGCGCCAACTCACTCCATAATTTGATACACTCCACGGCATCATTAATAATTGATACCCTGTACTATGTTCTTTGCTTCGGTTTAGTAGGGTGGATATATGTCAGCTACATATATAAGATAACCACTCATCTAAAATAATACTCCTAAGTCAAAAAATTGCTAACTTTGTTTAAAAGAACAATCATGTTTGTAACATAGGAGGTCTTCAATCATGTTCCAACAGGAATTGTCCTTTTCCCTTAAAAATATTTTTTGCAGCTCTTTATACCTGGGAAATAACTGCCTTAACCTCTGAATTGCAACAAAACAAATTTCGGTGATGTAGCTACACTTTTCACTGAGTTACCACTATGAATAGGTCCCTGAAGAAATAGCAAATTTTTTCACTATGTGAGTAATATGACCTTGAATTTGTAGAAATAGCTTCCTTCTATTGCATCACTGTGTTACAATGAAATTAAAACAAAGGTAGTTATTATCCTAGACAAGGTGGCCATAGTTTTATTACCCAAACGAAAAATAGACTTCGACACTAGCATAAGTTAAAACAATGGTTTTAACTTATTTTATGAGCCTAAGACACTAACGACACCTATACACTTGAAAGTATTTTGGTTTTGAGACTCTTTTTTAACATTTATTGAAAATGATTCAAACTTCGACAAAGGTTAGGACATAGAAAACATCTGAAAACAGTGATATCAAGACGACCACACCATTAACATTTACAGTGCTAAAATTGGCTCTTATTGGGGATGAATTCCTCCCCGTAGGGCTTCAAGGACTATAGAATCAGTGCCTTAAAACTTTCAAAACTCATAAGACTTCTTGGAAATTATGACTAGGACTGACATTTAACTGTATGGACTCAAGATTGACCATATATACAAACATAAGTACCATTGTGAATGGAGTTTTATTGACACATCACACCGGATATTTACAATGAAATGACTCAACTTACTTACTAAATAAAGAAATTTTTAAGAAAATGACCATTAACTGGACCTCCAGTCACCTGATCATCATCCATATGTTTGAGCATAAAAGTATTATTCTTTCCATGGTATTCTCTCCTGACATCCAAGCACAACACCAAATCATTCTCCTAAAATAACTTCTGATTTTCTCTTCTGTCAAAATCAAATTTGACTTTAGTCTGATATTTCTATACTTTATCCATCAACGATTCTCTGATTTGGTGTGCCTCTATCAACTGTAGCATTCTCCTTTGGATTGGATTTTCATCATCAAATTCATCTTGCAGGAACTTAATCACATGAAGAGCTAATTGAAAAGGCATTACAACATCAGTACCATATACAAGTTGAAAGGGAGAGATTCTAATTTCTTTTTTACCACTTACCCTGATGGCCCAAAGAGCATGCACCAGCTGAGTGTCCCAATTTCTCTTATTTTCAGGCAATATTTTCTTAATGATCGTCACCAAAATTGTGTTGGATGACTCGGATAATCCATTACCTTGATGGTAATAAGGCTTGGAATGAGTCAATTCAATACCATGTTGCAGACAGAAGTTGTGCATCTTAGTAGACTTAAAGTCCATTGCATTATCAGTTACTAATTTCTATGGACAACCAAATCTAGACATAATGCTTTCCAATAGAAATTTGATAATTATTGTATCAGTACCATTTTTGGTTGGTATAACCTCAATACATTTAGTGAAATAGTCTGTAGCTGTGAGGATCCATCTATTACACCATTTTTTGGTCATCTAATCCATTGTTATTAGATGGACCCAAGTACACCAAGTAAGACCAATTTTACCACAAGTAAAATCACATTCACTGTGAAAAATAACTTAGTAAACCACCTTTATTAAGTTGTTTATGGTCTAAACAGGAAACCCCGTGGGGAAACATTAAATAAATCCATATTTATTTGATTTTTCCTCAAGGAATAATTAGTTAAACAACAATTCAATTAATATTTCTGGTTATATTTAACCCAAAACAAAGAAAATAATTAGATAAATCATTATTTATCTTATTATTTTCTAAGAATAACTATTTAAACATTACTTAAATAATATTTTTTGTTAAATATGACTACATCTCCCTTAAATAATAAAATAAATCATTATTTATTTGATTATTACTCAACCATATCCTTAAAATGATAAATAAATCATTTATTTACTTATTATTACTTGATCACATCCTTAAAATGATAAATAAATCATTTATTTATTTATTATTTACAAATAAGGGGATTTGACTCAAGTCAAATTCCTTTTTCCTCCAACAAATATAATAAAATATTCCATAAAAGTTGGATCTTGATTTGGTTAATAATATTTTAATTATGCACCAATATCTAGACTAACTCAATATTTTGCTATAAATAGAAGGGTTTTCCCATTCACTTGTCACCTTTTGTTGCCTAAAGATCACTATGGATCTCAAATCTTGGTCTGACTATTGATCCACCATCATAACCATATTTTTCCATTTTTGTCTGGGTTTTCTACACCATCAAGGGAGAGGAATTATAAATATGAAGTGCTGAGGACCTACAAGAACCCATCCCATTGAGGAGAACAGGGAACACCCTCTTTTGTTTTCCTCCCAGGTGCCATTAATAAAAATTTCAATCAATATATTCTTGTCTTGTCTATTGGATCTATGGAGTAAATATTATTTTTTCTACTGTTTAATGTCTTCTAATGCATAGATCTAGATTTTTGCAGCAATTGTCTTGATCATCTAACTGCAAATCTATTTCTGCCGTAATTTCTAACAACTGGTATCAGAGTCAAATTTCTATTTGGCTGATAAACTTGTAGGAAATAAGGGTTCCTGGTTCGAGTGGGAGAAATGGTGGAAGATGGTAAGTTTAGGGTCGAGAAATTTAATGGCCAAAACTTCCCGCTATGAAAGATGCAGATGGAAGATTATCTGTATCAGAAATATCTATACCTACCATTGAGTGGAAAAAAGAAGAAGCTGGTGGCCATGACAGATGCGGAATGGAAAATTTTCAATAGAAAGGCACTTGAAATAGTATGGTTGTGCCTTACGACATCAGTCGCCTTCAATATTTCGAAGGAAACAACAACAAAGGGTTTGATGCAGACGTTGGTGAAACTATATGAAAAGCCCTCAGCCTCAAACAAGGTATTTCTTATGAAACAAATATTTAATATGAAGATGTCGGAAGGTGGATTTGTTGCAGACCATTTAAATGATTTTAATACAGTTACCATTCAGTTAAATTCTGTAGGGGTAAAATTTAATGATGAAGTTAGAGCTCTGTTATTCTTGTGCTCATTGCTGGAGAGTTGGAATGGTTTAGTAATGGACATTAGTAACTCTATCTCTGGATCTAGTACTTTAACGTTTGATGATGTTTTTGGTGCTATCCTTAGTGAGGAAATGCAACAGAAAAGCTTCGGTGAGACATCGAGTAATGCTTTGAGTGCAGAGTCTAAGGGAAGGAGAATGGAAAGAGGAAAGAGCTCAAGATATCACAGTAAATCAAGAAAAGGCAGATCCAAGTCAAGATTATGGATAGTGTGCTAGAAATGTGGAAATAAAGGACACCTAAAGAAAGACTGTAGATCTCGGAAGGGAAAAGAAGGAGACACACAACAAGAAAACAATCATGAAGCAAATGTGACAGGTGATGTGTTACAGGATGTTTGATTCTTTATTTAAAAAATGTTACTGATTCTTGGGTTGTAGATTCAGGGGCTTCATTCCATGCCACATCTGATAAGAAATATTTTCATGACTATGTTCAAGAAGATTTTGGACAAGTCCGTTTGGGTGATACTAAACCCTGTAAAATTGTTGAAATGGGTAAGGTTCTTGTAAAACAGCAGAATGGAAACCAATGGCTATTAAAGGAGGTAAGGCATGTTCCAGATCTAAAGAAAAATATAATTTCAACACGGTAGTTAGGCGGTGAAGGTTGTGTGACAAATTTCATAGATAAAGCTTGGAAGGTCACCAAAGGATCCCCAGTAATAGAAAAAAGGGAAAAGGTTGGTACATTGTATTTATGCAATGGTATTTCTAACTCTGTTAATGCTTTAACTTCCAATGGAGAAAATGTAGCATTATGGCGTCATAGGCTCGGACACATGAGTGAGAAGGGGATGAATGTTCTTCACTCAAGAAATTTGTTGCCAAGTTTGAAGAATGTTGATTTGGATTTCTGTGAAAATTTCTTTTATGGAAAACAAAAGAGAGTCAGATTTCTCAGAGTTGGGAAAGAGAATAAGAGCAAAAAATTGGAGCTTGTGCATACATATGTATGGGGACCTGCTCAGGTATCATCTCTCGATGGCTCTCGCTATTATGTTACGTTTATTAATGGTGCAACTAGAAAAATTTGGATTTATTGTATTCAAAATAAATCTGATGTATTTGATACTTTCAAGAAATGGAAAGCTTTGGTTGAGATTGAGACAAGAAAGAAGTTGAAGTGTCTCGGATCAGAAAATGGAGGTGAATATTGCAGCAAAGAGTTTGATAGGTACTATTCAGAGCATGGAATTCATATAGAGAAGACAGTTCCAAGAACACCACAAGAAAATGGTGTGTCAGAAAGGATGAACAGAACAATCATGGAGCGTGAAAGGTGCATGAGATTGCATGCAAGATTGCCTTTACAATTTTGGGCAGATGCTGTAGATGTTGTTGTTTATCTAATAAACAGAGGGCCTTCAAGTTCCTTGGATGGTGGTATTCCAGAGGAAGCATGGACAAGTAAAAAGGTAAACTACTCTTCTTTAAAGCCTTTTGGTTGTGAGGCCTTTGTCCATATTAATAAAGAAAATAGAACAAATCTTGAGGCAAAATCAAAGAAATGTACCTTTATTAGATATGGTGTTAATGATTTTGGTGATCGCTTATATGATTATGAAAATCACAAAATCGTTAGGAGCAGAGATGTAATATTCAATGAAAAGGTCTTGTATAAGAATCAGTTGCAGGAAAAGAAACTGGAAAAAGAAAGCAAGGAATACACAGTTCTTGATGAGATAAATGAAAAAGTAAAGGTGCCTGAAAATAATAATAATAATCAACAACCACAGCAACAACAACCACCACAACAGCAACAGGCACCTCAAACACCTGAAAGTGGTGTTAGAAGATCTACCAGGATAAGTAGACCCCCTGAATGATACTCTCCTTCATTATATTATTTATTGTTGACTAATTCTGGTGAACCCGAATGTTATGAAGAAGCAATGCAGGTTGAAAGAAGGAAGAGGTGGGAGCTAGCCATGGAAGAAGATATGGAATCCTTAATGCATAACCAGACTTGGGACTTAGTCAGGTTTCCTGCAGGTAAAACTACATTGCAGAATAAATGGGTTTATAGGTTGAAGGAAGAAGATGGAGGAAAACAGAGGTACAAAGCTAGACTTGTGGTGAAGGGGTTTGCACAGAAGAAAGGTATTGATTTTTATGAAATATTTTCTCCTGTTGTTGAGATGACTTCAATCAGAACTATTTTAAGTCTTGTAGCAATGAAATATTTACATCTTGAATAGTTAGATGTAAAGACAACATTTCTCCATGGAGATTTGGAGGAAGAGATCTATATGTAGCAACTAGAAGGATATGAGGTCAAAGGGAAAGAAAAATTGATGTGCAGGTTAAAGAAGAGCTTGTATGGCTTAAAACAGGCTCCAAGGCAGTGGTATCTAAAATTTGATAATTTTATGTCTAAACAAGTTTATACTAGATGTCACTCTGATCATTGTGTTTATTTGAAAAGGCAAAATGATGGCATCTATATTATATTTTTACTGTATGTAGATGACATGCTTGCTGCAAGGTCTAACATGCAGGAAATAAATGTTCTCAAAATAAAATTGGCAAATTCATTTGCAATGAAGGATTTGGGAGCTGCAAAACAAATCCTTGGTATGAGAATAACTAGAGACAGGAAAAATTGCAAATTAACACTGTCTCAAAATGAGTACATACAAAAGATGTTGAAAATATTTAATATGAAGAATGAAAAACCAGTAAGTACACCTTTTGCTATCCATTTCAAACTTAGAAAGGAGATGTGCCCCAAGACCCACAAAAAAATGGAATATATGTCTAAAGTTCCACATGCATCAACAGTTGTAAGCTTAATGTATGCAATGGTCTGCACAAGGCCTAATATTGCACATGCAGTGGGAGTTGTAAGCAGGTGCATGAACAATCCAAGAAAAGAACATTGGATGGTAGTAAAATAGATTCTAAGATATTTGAGAGGTACCACAAATCAAGCATTATGCTTTGGTGTTTCAAACATTTCTCTACAGGGATATGTTGATGCAGATATGGTAGGTGACAGAGATAATAGGAGGAGCACTACAAGATATGTATTTACTATAGGTGGAACAACTGTCAGTTGGGTTTCAAAAATCCAAAGTGTTGTTGCACTTTCAACAACAGAATTAGAGTATGTTGCTGCTATAGAGGCTAGTAAGGAATGATTTGGTTACAAAGGTTTATGAATGAATTGGTAAGAAGCATGATATGGGCATGTTATATAGTGATAGCCAAAGTTCCATTCATCTTGCAAAGAACTCGGCATTTCATTCTAGGACTAAACACATACAGCTCAAGTACCATTTCATATGCTTAGTATTGGAAGATGGACAGCTGAAGCTGGAAAAGATACACACTAGCCAGAAACTTGCAAATATGCTAACAAAATTTGTAACCAGGGAGAAATTGAGAACATGCTCAGTTTCAATTGGTCTTCAAGGACGACAATGAAGATTAGAACAGCTAGGTCCAAAGAGGAGTCATTGTCCAACAAATGAAGCAACGATGGAGTTGCTACAATCAGTCTCCAAGTGGGAGATTGTTGGGTGTGGAGCCTGATTATCTTGTTTAATTTGTATCACAGCATTGGACCCCTATACCTTAAATGGGGCTGCAACGCCGCCCCTAAATTAATCACTACCATGGGGAGTCCAGGGATGGAAGTGGTGACTTTATGGAGCCCCCCCTGGTGGGGGGGTTTCGGGGGTAGCGCCCTCGAAGCTAAAAATAGATGTAAAATTACCTTGTAAAAGTATAGTAATTTCTTGTCAATCTAGGCCGTTCATTAGGCAGATGATCTAACAGTAGAAGTTATGTTTAGTTTATGGTTTTTTTCCCTAGAAGGAAACCTCTCGCTTTTATGAGGGTATTGTATTGCGGCTGTGTATGGTATGTGTATTCTTGGAGTGAGAAACAGAGAGGGAGACTGTGAGAGAGAATAGAGGATATTATAGTGTATCTGCTATAGGTTTTGTCTCTTCATTTTGCTGGATAATAGAAAGGAAGGATTGGATGTTCGAGGTGGGCATAGCTCAAACTGGGTGAACCACGTATATTTGTGTCTCTCTGGTTTTATGTGTTTTGTGTGCTTGTATTTTCCACATATTTTATGTGTTTCATTGCTCTGTAATATTTAATTTTCTAACAACTGGTATCAGAGCTGAAGGTCTATTTGGCTGATAAAATCGCAAGAAAGAAGGGTTCCTGGTTCGAGTGTGAGCAATGGCGAAAGATGGTAAGTTTAGGGTCGAGAAATTTAATGGCCAAAACTTCCCACTGTGGAAGATGCTGATGGAAGATTATCTGTATTAGAAATATTTGTACCTACCATTGAGCAGAAAAACAAAGAAGCCGACGGCCATGACAGATGCGGAATGGAACATTCTCGATACAAAAGGCACTCAGAATAGTACGGTTGTTCCTTGCGACGTCAGTCGCCTTCAATTTTTTGAAGGAAACAATAACAGAGGGTTTGATGCAGACATTGGCGAAACTATATGAAAATCCGTCGACCTCAAACAAGGTATTTCTTATGAAACGACTATTTAATATGAAGATGTTAGAAGGTGGATCTATTGCAGACTATTTAAATGATTTTAATACAGTTACCAGTCAGTTAAGTTCCGTAGGGGTAAAATTTGATGATGAAGTTAGAGCTCTATTATTCTTGTGCTCATTTCCAGAGAGTTGGAATGGTTTGGTAATGGCCATTAGTAACTCCGTCTCTGGATCTAGTACTTTAAAGTTTGATGATGTTCTCGGTGCTATCCTTAGCGAGGAAATGCAATGAAAAAGCTCCAGTGAGACATTTGGTAATGCTTTGAGTGCAGAGTATAGAGGAAGGAGAATGGAAAGAGGAAAAAACTTAGGATATCACAGTAAATCAAGAAAAGGTAGATCCAAGTCCATATCGGGGATATTGTGCTGGAAATGCGGAAAGAAAGGACACTTAAAGAAATACTGTAGATCTCAGAAGGGAAAAGAAGGAGACACACAACAAGAAAACAATCATGAAGCAAATGTGACAGGTGATGTGTTACAAGATTCTTTGATTCTTTCTTTCAAAAATGTTACTGATTCTTGGGTTGTAGATTCAGGGGCTTCATTCCATGCCACACCTGATAAGAAATATTTTCATGACTATGTTCATGGAGATTTTGGACAAGTCCGTTTGGGTGATGATAAACCCTGTAAAATTGTTGGAATGGGTAAGGTTCTTGTAAAACAGCAGAATGGAAACCAATGGCTATTAAAGGAGGTAAGGCATGTTCCAGATCTAAAGAAAAATATGATTTCAATAGGGCAGTTAGATGGTGAAGGTTGTGTGAAAACTTTCACAGATAAATCTTGGAAGGTCACCAAAGGATCCCTGGTAATAGCAAAAGGCGAAAAGGTTGGTACATTGTATTTATGCAATGGTATTTTTAACTATGTTAATGCTTCAACTTCCAAAGGAGTAGATGCAAAATTATGGCATCATAGGCTCGGACACATGAGTGAGAAGGGGATGAATATTCCTAACTGGTATCAATAAACATAAAAGAGGCCAGCAACAAATCATAAACATAAACACAAATGTTTTTCCGAGAAAACCCCAAACTCGGGGGAAAAACCCAATCAATGAAATTTTATTAACCATTGGCCAAAACCCTGGCCAATCCGGCCAAGTGAGCCTTCATTGCTCACCTCCGGCTACATTACAATGAAGTATTCCCAGCCTTTTATATGCTCCATTACATGCAATAACATGGGTCGAAAAACCATGGGTGCACAATACCATGTGCCCCAAAACCACTACTATTTACCCTAGTCAACATTGACTCTACCCCGAGTCATGTTTACCTAACAGATCTAAAGATATTAGCAGTCATTTCTGTTGTTAAGGCTTTTTGTTATGCGCAGCTAAAGTGGTCTTTTTTTGTATGCTTCGAAGCAAGATCCATACTAACAACTGGCGACTCCACACGAGTTTACGATTACGACTGCTGTCATTTTTCTGATCCTTGCATATCCAGTTGCTTCAAACCCTAGGATTTCTCTTCAACCCCTTGTTTTTTCTTTTCTTGATGTTTTTTTTAACCCATAAAACCCTAAAACGATAAAAATTCTAACTTTCGCGTGTTTTCAGACCCATTGCGTAGGTGACAGACATCAGTCGCAGTTGACACAACAAATTTTTCTGAAATATACCGCCAAGAGTGCTGGAAGTGCAGGTTTCACTTTTTAGCCCAAAACCTATGACCTGGACCTCTGGGGTGCACTTTCTGGCCCAAAAAGTGCAACCTCTGCTGAAAACATGTCAGAAACTGCGACCTAGACTTTTTGAAAGAATTTTTCTGAAAGTTTTCTAGGTTTGTCTGAGCCTCTGTTTAGGGTTTTCTGACCTCCATATCCACCTGTTTTAGACCTGTAATTGTTCTTTTTCACTCAACTAAGTGGTAACCTAGCCCCCTAGGGCTTAAGTACCCTCCAGTTTTTGTGGAAGAGTTTTTGCTGTTGCAAGTTGTCTGAAATTTCAGAGTCTTCAGCCATTTTTTCAAATCTGATACCTCACCTTCAGATCCACTTCAGATTGGCTTGTTATCCATCCAAGTCTCCTCATTTAGCTTTGTTTTTGTTTTCCTTTAGGGTGCACTCTACTTCCCTCCTGGAGATAGCCTTTCGCCACCTCTTTCTACAACAATTCTTCCTCTGATTTGTTGTTATTTCTGCACCACTTTCCAACAGTTTTTGTCCTTTAGATCCTTGTCCCTTTTGACCTTATATATATTGGTTGTTTTAATGTGTTTTGATTAGTTTTTTCACTCACCTATAGACTAGTTTTTGAGATGCCCACCTCCTTGGGTTTATATTATTGCATTATTAGCCGTTTATTTTCTGTTTTGCAGGCTTATATACTATAATTTGCAGGTTATTTACAACTATACAACACACTCTTTTATTTTTCTATACAAATGTCTGGGTTTAAAAATTAAAATTTACACACTTCACACACACACCCTAAGCGAAAAAGGGCTTGGTTAACACCGCCAAGAAAATACTCTAAAACATTGAAATCAATTGATCCTGCACCTCTTTGCCCTTGTTTCAAAATTGTAATCGGTTGATCTTGAACCTCCCTTCCCTTTTTGGTCTCTTTTTCCTGTGTGCTGTGTGTGTGTCTTCATTGCTCAACCTACCATGGGCTTTGATTTTCCTCAGGGGGGGTAGAACCTCCTACATATCTTCCCCTCCTGGTAGCACGTATTCATGGTACAACATGCCTCCTCTCTTTGCCCAACCTCCTGTTTACCACACTGTTACCCAACTGCTTCTGTTTGGTAGCCCCGATGACCAGATTCTCATGATGAAATCCGATCAACCTTCAACCATAGACATCAATCTCTAGACTCAGTCCCATCAGTACAACAAGCCTCCCGCTACGTCATTCTCTGAGCTGCCTTCTTTGATATCTACAGAGCCTCTTTTGACACCCAAGGGTCCCTTATAGATCCCTCAGCCTAGGGCAGAGATTCATACCAAGATCCGTAAGGAACCATTGCGTCAAAATGCTACTTTTGGAAAAGTCGCCCATTCGGATAGCATAGCCGATGATTTGGCAGAATCCCTTGCTGCCATTTCAATGCTAGAACTCCCCCAATCGTGCCCTTCACAATGAAAACATATTTTGTTTGCCGTGGGCACTGTAGATCCTTCCAACGATCAATTGATTGTCTTTGATGTTGACCGGTCAAAACATCCTCCTCTCCCTTCTTTCATCACTTTCCAAATCCCAGTCAAGATCCGGAATGCCAACGTTTATTGGTGCATTATTGATGAGGGGGCATCCACTTGCGTGATGTCAACTTCGGTTTGGAAACAACTCAGATATTCTGAGTTATCTCCTTCCATGATCACTCTCTGAGCTTGGGATGGCCACACCTCCAAGCCCATTGGCTTACTCCGAAATTTTCCTTTCACTCTTTTGCAAAAGACAGTTTGCGTTGACGTAGAAGTCATAGACGCCCCCTTAGATTACAACATTCTATTGGGTCATAGCTAAACTTATGTGATGTCTTTTGTCCCTTCCGCGGTCCACTACAATATTTCCTTCCCCCATAACGGAAATATAGTCACCATTGACCAGTTGACATATTACGAACTAAAGTCTCAGACCTCCCCTGAGTCCACTATTTCTTCAGTGGCCAACAAGCAAACCGTCGACCGTTTGACCAGTGTCTCACCTGGTGTCTACAAGGACTCCTCCTTGCTTGGTACATTCTCTGGTTTACCTCCTCCCATATCTGATCCCAGCTCATCAAATATTTGCATGATGAAATCATCTCGGGTTTCTCTCAAGAGGCCTGCCTCGGCTAGTCAGCAACCCCCTCGCCCTCCGTAGCCGTCTCCTAGCCCTTCGATGTAGCTTTTTGGACCTCTTCCTCTTGGCCCTTTAGCTGGTACTCATGAGCCTCTTTATCCTCCTAGGTCAGTTCCTCCAGGCCTTAACTATTTAGGAGCCGTCCCACCTGGCCACTACCCCTTCAGTTAGATACTGTTCCTAGTCCCTCCACCAGGCATCTATATGGCACCTATCATGGCCACCCTTTCTCTTCCTAACTTGACCATCGGGCTTCTGGTTTGGTACCTTGATCCTCCAACCGCCACCCCACTAGGTCAACCTAAAGCTTATCTTACTTTCACCCTGGTTCAACCGGTCCTCCTAACTTCCCCTGTTATCACAGTGCCTCAGCCACCTCAAGAGGAACTGCCTCCTATTGTGACCATTTCAGGTAAGAAGGCCAGAGCTTTCAAAATGGCCTCAAAGGACAAAGCTACCCTGACTGACCCCGCACCTCCTCCACCTTCAAATCCATGTGCTTTGTGTGAAGTCATCGGTCATGCCACCCATACTTGTCTTGAGTTGCCCCGCATCAAGCCCATGGTTAATGTCGCGTTCCCTGTGTCTACGGTCCCTGAAACCTATGCTTATTCATCGACTGCAACCAAGAACACCAAGACTATTCACACCAAAAAACCTTGTGCTTTGTGTGGTCTCAATGGCTATTACTCTCATCATTTTCCCCGCCTTACGCACTACCATGCCTCTCTAGAGGTAGTTCGGGAGTACAAGATTGAACATAACCAATTCGCTTCTCCTGTACTTGCAGAGTATGCTGCAGGCTAGATTGAGGATTTACCTTCTCCTATTAAGATTCCCCCCTGATGTCGAAATGATGAAGCTTGTGGCCACCATCCTCTACCTTTCATCATCCTTGAGACCCTCGGCAGAAGCTCCCTCTGAATCTTCTCCTGTTGTTTCGTTTGATCTCCGTTGAGCGATCACCTCAGGCTCAACATCAGTGGATCCTTTATCTTCTTGTTCTTACGTCATCCCCCATGATGATGTGCATGTGAGCCTTTCTTCTCATGTTGAGAAATCAAGTAGCCTCTCCACGTCATGTGGTCTCCCTTCCTCCTATCCTTCCACCTCCTATTGTGACGACGACATCATGGAAGCCATGTCCACCCCTGACTTCATCTTTCCTACCCATAAATGGGATGTCATCATCCATACCCTTGGTGACTTATGTAGCCTGAGTTCAAGATATGCTTCCAGTAGCTCCAACACTCCCCCCTCACTGGTGGCATGTGGGAAGTAGACATCCTAGCCATATTAATCCCTTCCGTAGAGTGCATTTGTTTTCTACTGTGTCCTCAGGTTGCCAGAATTGTTTTTTATCCTCCCATTTATTGTCATGTGGCACCTTTTAGAGAGACCCCCCATCAACACCATATATCGGTTTTGACAATGGTGTAAGTCGCTACTCCCGGAATTTATAGGTTGAGCCATGTTTACCCCATTGCATGCACTTGTTCTTTTGAACGGTGTATGCATTGGTACTACTACCAATAATTAGGTCGAATATGATGTAGTACGAGGTTTATTATTCGATGCCCTTTCACATCGCATCCTCCACCTTCATGTTCGTTTAGATTCCCTACTTCTTGTCATGCAATTGAATGGTGTATATCGTGTGCATAATCCTATCCTTTTCAGAAGATATTTACGAGTGAAGCTTTTGATGTGTGAATTTGAAATCATTACTTTCAGTCATGTACCTCGAAAAAAAAATCACTATGTACATAGCATTGAAAACCACATTCTAGATTGGCATTTAACATACACATTTAACACAAGACAATAACATAAAAATATCAAAACAATGCATATCCATAGTATGTGTCATATAAAATGTTTTAGAGTTCATTCACTCTAATACATATGACATACCCATAGCATGTTACAAAAACTCAAAACTGGAGGGCACCACCTGCCTCAACACACTAATCAATATCTGGAGAATCCCGAGCCAATGACTCTACCCCCGCAGCTCGTAGATCACGTATGGCCTGTCTGGCCATCGCCATGCGCCGCATGACCCCTCGCCATTCTGAGGGTAAACCAATACATGGCTCTATGTACTGGTCATCTAATTCTTGCCAACTGTGTTCCGAAACACTGGTCAGAAGCCTCTCACATATATGATGGATATCCTCCAGAAGGGCTACTACATCCTCATTATGCTGCACCCTTGATCCACTAGATGTTGTGGCCCCCGATACTGCAGGTCATCCCATGTACCCAACCAATTTTACCGGAGCTATATCTGCATACCAAAAGTAAAATAATTAGTACCACATATAATATTCTAGAAACATTACATGCACATAAGAGATTAGCAATTTGTCACTCACCATCAGGTCCCCATATACGACCAAGCAGTAGTGGCAGATCCGAGTCCCCACAATAACTCATCCCACTATAGGGATAGTCGTCTATATACAGTGGCATATGATCCCAATGAACAAAGAAATAAGGACAGAACATCATCCAACTACTCCACCTCCTCCTAGGCATAGTAGTCGCCCCCACCGACTTATCGTAGGCTCTCTCGGGCCCCCATCTGGGAGCTGTATGCGAGGTCGAAGTGTCAAAATCTTCTCAAAGAATAAAGAGCACAAAACTATACCATATCCACAGTCATGGTTCACTTGCTGCTTACATAGCAACAACTGTCGTTTCAATGACGACAGCATCATCTGGGCTGACCCATAGTAGGTCCCACTCGAAACACTCTCCACAAGCATCATTTCCCCCCCATGATGTGATGGAGTGCTTGGTTTCCCAGGATCCGCAACACCGCTGCAGCCATAGCACGGGTCTCTAACCTCTCCAAATCCCCGATGGGTATCCGAGTCCCCTTGACTTGGAGACCTAGCCGAAAATGGAGCTCTACAAACTCTATGATATTACACCCACATGGTAATACTGGTTTAGAATTACCTACCATCCCAAGTGGTGGGAGACCAGTCAGGAAATATATATCCTGGACTGTCAACTCGATCGGGTGCCCCTCCACTATAAATACCTCATGGTTCGAGTCCCAGTAGCTAACAATACGGGCCAATAAGGGCTCCCCAACTCTCATCAAAGGGTTCTCCACAAACTTTAGAACCCCAAACCTGGCCAAAGCACTGCGGACACCCTGATCCCCTCAGATCTCTGACCGTAATGTGCCTAGGTCTCTCTCTCTCTAGTTAATCCGTAATTCTGCCATATCTACACAAAGACATCATATCTTTCAATATACAGATAGGAAAGACTGCTTCTCATCACAAAAGCCTAGTGCCTAGCCAAGAAATAGCACAGAAACACCCCTCCCTGCCAAGTCGCACTTTTCAGGCCCAAACCCTCAACAGGTCGCACTTTTCTGCACAAAACCTACTACCCAGGTTGCACTTTTTTGCCCAAAAAGTGCAACCTGGTCGTGAGGAGGAGTGGTGGGCTATTCCTGAGCCCTAGGGACCTAATCTGAACTTTTAATCCACTGAAAAGAAAGAATAGGGTTAGGTCTCTTACCTACAACTGACGGATCTCGATTCTAATGGTTGGTTTGTCTACTACGATCACCGTAAGATTTAGGGCCTTCTCTCCTCTCTACATTCACCATAGCTCCACATGAAAATGAATGAATTTGGAGGGAAAATGCCTTATTAAAAGAGAAACCCCTATTTTTTCTTTCACCTGCTGCGATCCAACCATAGCTCTAATTACCAAACTGTCCACACTATTGGAAAGCTCTCATCGAGCCCTAAAATGGGTATCTGTTAGTTTTTAGTGATTTGATACTTCACCGGGACACATTTTCCTATGAAGTGCCACTTCACCCTTCCACAAAATCGAATTTATTCACTTGCAATACTCATACTGGGGGCACCATGTTGCCTCCATACTTGTCCACGCTCGTGTTGACTTTCGTCGTGAGTTACCATCTTGTACTCATGCTGTTATGGTCCCCATTGGACCCTTTTCCTGTGTGGTAGCATCATCGAGTCACCCTTGTTTAGAGCATCCGAGTTGAGTCATCATTTCTTTCATGGAGTCTATCCCGAGTCCCTTTGCACCCCACTATAGTCCTCCATCCTTCATTTCTTGGTCCCTCTCTCGTGTCGCTCATTATGGCCTTCAGTCCCACTATCCCCTATCCCTCATGATATCGTGTCAGTTGCTTCTAGGTCATCCATGCTATTTATGCTCTAACAAGGGAAGTCATCCATTCACTACTCATTTCCCCCCATTTCACCATCATAATTGGTGTTAGTCTGTCAGTCACTCTACTATTTTCTCTCGTGCCTTAGTTGAGGATCCCTTATTGCCTCACTTATGGCAGACCTCCTTCTTTCGACATTATCTCATTCATTCTAGAAGACAGTTCTAGAGGTTGGTGTACCTTGGTTCCAGCTTCCAGTCTTGTTTGGTGCCTCGAATCAAGAAAAAGGACTTCTCATGGCCCTTTGACTTGATTTTTTATCAGCTCCAGCTCCTTTTCAGCATGATCGAGATTCGTATACTCGATGGTCCAGTGATGCAGCAGCTGACATCGGTGATTCCCAGGTGTGTGTGAGATGTCTCAACCCTCATTAGGGGGTGGCCCTACAGGTGGCTCCCCATACACTCGGATGACCTCTTCATTATAGCCTTCGATGCAACTCCATACATTTGATGATTTCAGCCTCAGCCGCTTGTACCACCTCTTTTTTTGCATGTATCAGTCAGATTTTCAGAGCCCTTTCCTGTTTTCAGGGGCATCTGGATTGTATTTATATCTCATGTACTCAAATATTATTGTACAAGTCCTGGTTGTTATCCTAGGCACAATATGTATGTGGGATTCATTATTGTGTTGTTTATATGGCTCATGTTTATGCCAACATTATGCCATCTCATGGTTTTCTAGATGCCTTATTGTTTGTATTATTGCCTCGGTAGGCATAGGTATGCCTCCCCAGCTGCTTATAGCAGGTACTCACTTATCCAAAAGACTTGTCGCACTTGCAAGTCACCTCCTCAGGGTCTAGTTCTTTCTGCACTTTATTCTACCTTACAATCCTCTCCCTTCGACTTCCCCATTTTTGTCTAGTGATTGAGTTCTTACAACGTAATTCAGTCATACGATTAGCTTCTAATGCTCGCACGTTGGAGGGAAATCTGTTACACCATTTTTTGGTCATCTAATCCATTGTTATTAGATGGACCCAAGTACACCAAGTAAGACCAATTTTACCCCAAGTAAAATCACATTCACTATGAAAAATAACTTAGTAAACCACCTTTATTAAGTTGTTTATTGTCTAAACAGGAAACCCCATGGGGAAACATTAAATAAATCCATATTTATTTGATTTTTCCTCAAGGAATAATTAGTTAAACAACAATTTAATTAATATTCCTGGTTATATTTAACCCAAAACAAGGAAATTAATTAGACAAATCATTATTTATCTTATTATTTTCTAAGAATAACTATTTAAACATTACTTAAATAATATTCTTTGTTAAATATGACTACATCTCCCTTAAATAATTAAATAAATCATTATTTTTTTTATTATTACCCAACCATATCCTTAAAATGATAAATAAATCACTTATTTATTTATTATTACTTAATCACATTCTTAAAATGATAAATAAATCATTTATTTATTTATTATTTACAAATAAGGGGATTTAACTCAAGTCAAATTCCTTCTCCCTCCAACAAATATAATAAAATATTCCATAAAAGTTGGATCTTGATTTGGTTAATAATATTTTAATTATGCACCAATATCTAAACTAACTTAATATTTTGTTATAAATAGAAGAGTTTTCCCATTAATTTGTCACTTTTTTTTTGCGTAAAGATCACTCTGGATCTCAACTCTTGGTCTGGCTATTGATCCACCATCATAGCCATATTTTTCCATTTTTGTCTGGGTTTTCTACACCATCAAGAGAGATGAATTCTAAATCTAAAGTGTTGAGGACTTACAAGAACCCATCCCATTGAGGAGAACAGGGAACACCCTCTTGTGTTTTCCTCCTAGGTGCCATTAATAAAAAATTCATTGGATATATTCTTGTCTTGTCTATTGGATCTATGGAGTAAATCTTATTTTTTCTACTATTTAATGTCTTCTAATGCATAGATCTATATTTTTGCAGCATTTGTCTTGATCATCTAACTGCAGATATGAAGATATTAGCAGTCATTTCTGCTGTTAGTGGTGTTTGTTATGCGCAAATAAAGTGGTATTTTTTCATACACTTCGAAGGAAGATTCATACTAACACCATCTATGCTGTCCTGATCAAGGTGGATGAATTTTGTCAATGAATTCTAACCCCCACTGCTGGAAAGGAACATCTGCTGAAATATGAATAAGAGGTAATGGTAGAAATTTTTGTCTACCAACAAACTTATGAAATTCAACACAGCTCCTGACTTTAGCAAAAACATCAGAGAAAAGAGTTGGCCAATAATAGCCAGCTCTTAAGATTTTGTTTGCAGTGCCTTTCCAATAAAAATACCCTCCACATACTCCTGCATGTATCTCTATCATAATCTATTCGGATTCAGCTTCATCTAGACATCTTAATAAGACTCCCAAAGGGTCCTTCCCGTAAATATGGTCTTCCAAACTGCAATACTTCACAGCTCTCAATTTAAAAGCTCTCATTTTTTACTTCTCCATTTCAGGGGGACAGTTGAAATTTATTAAAAAGTATACTATATCCTTGTACCAATATGAATGAAATATTTTAGGATAATTAGAAGTACCTTCTCCATATTTTCCTTCAGCTGCCTCTATATTCAGATTTAGAGCCTTGCAGTTAGATTTAGCCATCAAGCGAGCCAAATCTTGTGCTTTTATCAATTTAGTTGGTCTAATCTCAATATCAAATTCCAAAATTTTGGTCAGCCATCGTCCCCTCTTGCCATCTGTATCTAGTTGCAGCAACACATATTTAACAGTGATATTTGGCACAAAAGAAACAATTTTTGAATGTAGCACATAAAATTGAAAATAATTCAAAGCCTTAACTAGTGCATATGCTTTTTTTTTTTCTTCAGTCAGGATGTACTTTAATTCAACATCTCTTAAAGCACGACTGAAAAATGAAATAGGCTTCTCTAAAACTTTTTTTTTCTTCTGTTGTAAGACAGCTACAATTTTTTCTTCTGATCAGGACTAACCAAAATTGGAGCTTCAGTCAAGGCAGACTTGATTGCTGAAAAATAATTCTTTGCTTCATCTCGCCATTTAAATTCTGCATCTTTTTTTGGCAAGACATTTATGTGTTTGATAAGCTATACAAAGTTAGGAACAAAGCACCTTAGAAAAATGATTTTCCCTAAAAATGACTGCAATTATTTTTTGTTCCTTAGCAAACCAATATTTTGAATGGCTTCTACTCTCTCGTGATCAATACAGATACCATTTTCTGTTACAATATGTCCCAATAATTTCCCTTCTTGGACAATAAAGGATGATTATTTAGGGCTTAAGAACAAACCAAACTTTCTGCATTTTTCAAAAAATTGTTTCAAATGTTTCAAGTGGTCTTCATCAAATTTTGAATAGACTGTAATGTCATCCAAATAGATGACTACAAATATGCCTTTTTCTCCCGCAAAGGCAATATCCATTGCTCGCTGAAATGTTGTGCCTGCATTAATTAGACCAAATGGAATTTTTTTGTACATGAATGTACCCCAGGGTGTGGTAAATGTTGTCTTTTCTCTGTCTTTCCTATCATCTCAAATCTGATTATAGCCTGAAAATCCATCTATCATTGACAATATTTTGGATCCTACAACTTTCTACAAAATATAATCCATATTGGGGAATGGATAGTTGACCTTTAATGAACACTGATTTAGATTGCGAAAATTGACACAAATTCTTATCTCTCTAATATTTTTTTGAACTGGGACTATATTAGCTACCCAGTAAGAAAATATCAAAGGAAAAATTATTTTTGTTTCCCATAATTTTCTGATTTATTTCTCAATGATTGGGAGCAACGTGGGATTTATATGCCTAATTTTTTGTGTTACAGGCTTTACATCTGATTTCAAATGAATCTTGTACTCCATTATGCCTCTCTCATAAGTTTTCATCTCACTATAAGACCATGCAAAAATATCAGCAAATTGTTTCAGCAACTTGATATATTTTGTTTCAGTTTCAAGAGAAAGGAATTTAGACACTTTGACTAATTTTGGCTAATCTTTTGTGCCAATGTTACATTCAATTGTACTCTCCCCATCAAATTTATTTTCAAGCTTCAGAAAAACATCATTATTATAAAACAAACTTTCTAAAGGAACTAGGCCTTTAGGAATATAGTTAATTTTCAGATCTATAATGTCTTTCCCACCCATGGTTTTCTTAAAAGGCCTGCTATTTTTATTTTCAAAAATTTCCTGCTCATCATCAATTTGTATGTCTTCAAAATATTCATCCTCAAATACTTTCTATTATTTGATGTTATCAGGAATTGAAGGCATGATTTTTATTTGAACATCATAGGCTGCCTTGACATCTACAGGAACTTTGAAATTACTAGAAAAAATATCTAGTGAATCAGTCGTTTGATTTTCCTCTCTAGTGAAAAAATTTATATTAAATGCTGAAAAATAATGCTCAATCAAATCTCAAATTTCATTACTATAATTCTTCAACTTGGAATTTTTCACTTGGTAGTTGTTTCTCACCTGTCTTATCACCAACTCTGAATCACTAAAAGAAATTAGCTGCTCAGCTCCAAAGTCTTTCGTTGTCTTCATACCTAGCACACACACCTCATATTCAACAATGTTATTAATGGTAACAAATTGCAGTTTATATGATATAGCTACCCTTTTCTGAGTGGGAGAAATGAGGACTACATCGGATCCCGTTCCTTCTCTAGATTAGGCTCCACCAAAGTATAATTTCTAGATTTTTCCTTCCTCTAAATGTTGCTCATTGTACCTTGAAAGTGTTTTTTCTCACTGATTTCAGGTTGGAAATTTTTATCATCAACAACAAGGTGTAGTATGGATGATCCCAGTTCCTTCTCTTCATCATATATGGGATGGTTTGAAGGATTACACTGATCACTGATGATGTAGGCCATTTGGGTCTCCCTATACAACCTTTTGAATTCCCCTCCAAACACTGAGATTGTGGCATATGACATATCCAACTAAAGGGTGCCTCCCAATTTTTTAGACCAAGATCTGGAAATCATCATCCAAAATCTATAAGGAATGTTCGAAACTGCATTTTCCATCACTGAGCTTTTCATGGGTAGTTGGGTAAGAGAAAAAACCAAGTCCTTAATTACTTCTAGACACTTGACTTTTTTGGAATCAAAGGTGTAGACGTCATGGTATTGCTTGGTGATCTATAATCATAATTCATCCATCACTTTATTTGGCATTAGATTGTAAGAAGCCCCAGAAGCTAAAAGATAACTACTGAGAAATTTATCATGTATATTGAGTGATAGGTAGAAAGGTGGTGAATTATCATCATTTTGGTCTTGAACATGGCAGCCTAGATAAATAGTGGGATGTTCATCCTCAAGGTTGAATGAATTAGGAGCGAGAGGTGGTTGTAGCAGAATTTTAAAAGACTCTTTATATGTTGGATTTTTCAACAATTCCAGAAGTGGGACAAGAATTTTAATTTTATTCAGTTCAGATTTGAAACTAAAGTATATTGGAGCTAACTCTTTATTTTCAGCAGTGATTTTGACAATTGGGGCAAAATTTTGAGGTGGAGGAACCTAATTGACTTTGGCCTTCTATTTGGAAACTTGTTTATCTGAATCTGATTTTTGTTGAGGTTGCTGAATAGGACATTTAGACCTCAAAGGATGATTTTTGTTTTGAGATTTTTGCTGTTTTTTATCTTTTTATGCATAAATTTGGGCATTCTCATCATCTGAAAACAAATATATCCTTGATCGGTCTTCATATTATTAGAAATTCAAATAGGTTGACTGTGAGGTTTCTCCTACAAAATTAATTCTTCATTTTCTTCCTCATGTTCTTGCTGATCTTCTTCAGAAAAATTATTCAAATTAGGAGGCTGAACATTTTGATCATCAACATTCCTCCTTGGGTGTTGTAGGATTTGTTGAGATTGAAAAGGCCTCCTGAAGGGAGCCTGATTTTTATTGGCCTCATTTTGATTCGCTCTAATAGCATGTTTGTTTTCTAGCTCTAATTTTGTCATCTTAGAGGCAAGTTCCTTGATCAAATTGGACTTTGGATCAAGCTTTTCTTCTATCGTAAGAGATTTAGAAGAGGAAGGTTTTTCTTCTTTCATCTTCTCTTTTCCTTTTGATGCCTTTTCTTCCTCCATTTTCAATTTATTAGAAGCCATAAGATTATACTACACTCCAATTGTAGGCTCTTGCATATCCATCAATGTTTGTGCTTTCTTAGCCCTTAATGATAAAGCAAACTCATAATCTAGAGCATTTGCAAAATTTATCATAGCTATAGTCTCAAGAGGCTTCATTTCTTCAGGAATTTTTTGATAAATCTTATTAAACCTCTTGGTAAAATTAGCCAATGACTCATTTGGTTTCTTCTCCAGAGTTCCAGATTCTGTAAGATAGTACACATATTCTTTCCTCTCACCACATTGCTTCACAAATAATTCCTCCAATTCATCAATTCCTATTATGAGTTTGGTGGTAGACTTCTAAACCATTTATGAGCTTCACCATCCAAGCTCTTAACAAAGAGTCTTGACCAGACATCTTCATGTTCAATATTTTGGTTATCAACATAAATATAAAAGAAACTAAGTGTTCCTCAACATAAACTCCTTCTCCCTCCCCAGTGTATTTGGGAAGATATTTTAAGTAATCTCCTTGAGAAAGTGGATGCAGAGGTTGAGGGAGAGCAAGTGGTGCAAATTTTGCAACCACTATCTGTTGCATCCTTGTAAGGGTAGGCTAAGCCATATTTTACTGATGTACAGTTGATGGATGACTGATTGATGTATTTTTTCGGTAAATAGGAATTACAATTTGCGGATTTTGAATTTGATTTAGGACAACAGAAAATTGAAAATCTTGGGCTGATTCTTCAGTCTTTGGGACCAAAAACAGCGGATTTTCAAAAATATGAACAGAGGATGTGTTGACTTCACCTTGTATAGAAGAATCAGATTCAAATGTTTTCTCTTGAGGGGATGAGGTTAATTCAACTTTATTATGTTGAACTAGGAAATCAGATAAGTTGAAAGTAAGGCCTTCTAGAACACTCTCTTCTAATGGATGAGAAGAGAATGCCTCAACAGCTATATTTATAGACAAAGGAAAATTCTCTTGCTGAGGAGTAATAAAAGACTGGTATTTAGGTTTGAGTTTGAAGGAAATCTAAAATGGTCTTCAAATATTCTTCGGTCAAAACATTTGAAGAAAAGGTGCAATTGCGAATGCTTGCTCTAACTCCCCTTCAGTTAGCACAAAATCTTCCACTTCCTTATTGACACTTAATAACTCTGTATTTTTCTATTTGACTGAAATAATACTTCATATTTACTAATTTTAGATTTACCAGTTGAGGAATGAGAAAAAATTTCAGCTGAACCTAGGTTAATACCATCTACTTTATTCTCTAGGGAAGCAGTTTCAAATTGAGCTTTTTTAGCAGAACCTTTTGAAGCTAAAACTTCTTTTGATTATAAAGTAGATGAAGGTGCCTTTTGCTTTGGAATGTACTTCTTGTGTACCTTCTTCACTGACTAAGATTTCACTTCAAATGGTCTCTGTTTTCTTTTTGCATTTCTAATGATCTTCTCTGGGTCAGCAACCAGGGTCACAGTAGGTGATCTTTGATTTCTCCTTGTAGTTGGAGGTCTTGAAACCCATTTTCCTCTTTGTGGAGTCACAAGGAGAAATAATTTGCATTCTTCTTCAAGTCATCAATTCTTATTCACCATCAAGAATTTATTTTCATCAATTAAAAACAAGATACATTGGGAGAATATTTCATTTCAAGGCCTTCGTCTCTCAACAGACACACCAAAATATTTTAGCATTTGAATCAGCACTTGGACTGCATCAAGCACCTGACTAGACACATCCTAAACTCTAAGGCAATTTAATGATTTGGTTTATAAGATTGGTAGGTGGTTTAAACTTTCATTCATTGAAAAGATATTTTAGTCAAATCCACTTTTCTACTAATGAGGGTATTGGATTTTGATGTGGTAGCAAAAGAGTGAGTTTGTAGCCTATGAGGAGAAGAGAATGTGAAATGGAAGAAGAAACAGTGGGTTTACAAGGCATAAATCCATTGATTTTGGTAGAAAATAACACAAGTAGCAATTTAACAATATTTCAACAAGAGAAGGCTATGTCTAGTCTTACAATATTCTCACTAAAATATTATAAAAGATAACTTTCATAAGTGATGCTCCTTACACTGTTGTTATATATATTTCACCAAGAAAGCTCACTGTGTAAGACTAATAAAAATTGATAAAACACATGAAGATGTCAAGAGACTAATAAAAACTCATAACATCATGAGGGATTGCAAACTGAAACTGAAGATAATTAGATATGGAAACACAAGTGAAAACTAACAATACACACACGAAATTGATAATAAGTCCTTAGAAGTTTCTTTCAATTTCATTCACTGAAAAAATTATTGATCATATGAGTCAAGATTCTAAAACCACGAACCTTTACTTCATATAATTTTGTCACATATATACAAAATACATAATGCTGTCATCTCCACAAAAGGAGTGAATCTGTTCCAAAAAGTTATTACAATCTCATGCAAGAGATGAGGCTTATCCCCAAACTTAAATACAAAGTGCTATATCATAAATAAAGTAGACATCAAGAAGGCTAACAATTCGAAGTGGTTGTATGTTTTGGTAGTCTGTTGGAAGACTAATCCTCTGTTCTGGTGCAACCAACTTCACAAAAAGTGTAAACAACAGTGAAAGTGACATGTGGTTGCTCTCCTTAAAAAGTAAAAAACAAAACCCTGAAATTTTTTAGGAGACTTGATACATGACACCTCACAACATCCATTATAACTGAAATATCCTCCACTTCACTTGCTTCTCCTCCACTTCACCTAATTTAATTCCACCGTCATGATAATAAAATAAAAAGAATCTCCTTTTCATCATATGTTAATATTCAAATATAATTTCTACCTTCACAGAAAAAGTAGCTATATCTGGAAACATGGAAAATTAACCCAAAAAATGAAAATTTTCTCCAAAGGTAACCCTGTTCCTTTATTCTTCAGAGGTCTAGAATAGAGGAAAAAATCATAATGGCCTCACCTTGTGTTACTCTCTTATCTAACTTCTTCCTCTGTATTTGACTCTTTGGATGAGCCTTTTTCTTCTTGCTTTTATCTTCTAGACTCTCATCAATATCAATAATTTCATCTCTTAATGTAGGAATGGAAATTAACTTTACTTCTAGCCTAAGTTTATTCTTGGGCCTGGTATGAGGGCTCTTGATATAGGGATTTGGGATGAACTTAGACCTCTTACCTCCATGCATGAATCTACTAGATTGTTCTTCCTCATACTCGGATTCTATATATTCAGGGTTACCACTGTCTTCATAAGAGGAGTATGAGTGTATCACAGTTTTCTTTAACTTCTTGATCGAAGAGCCAATGGAGGAGACTAATTGAGCGAAAGTGGGTTCTTCTTCTATGACAGACTCTGACATTTTATGTTTTCCCTTCTTAAGAGATAGAAAAACCTGTGAGAGAGTGGATTCTGTAAGAGAAATACCACTGATAGGTTAAGCTTGAGGAGTTGTTTCAAGAACATGGCATGATATTTTTACTCCAAGGTTGACTTCCATTGGTTCTTCTGCCATGAAGAGCTTCTTCATAGGTTTTCCTCTTGAAGAGGAAGCTATTTGATCCTTGTATTTTGACATAGAATTTTTAGTTTCAATAACAATTTTCTGTTTCAATTTCTTCTTATATTCTTCCATGAATGACCTTAGGGTTTGAGGTTCCCTAGGTGAACTACTCACTGGTGAAATGCTGACATGGGCTTCATTATTTGGTGGCACTGTTGGCATAGGCATAGGGTCTCCAACTTTCCTAATCGAGCTGCTGGTTGGCCTTTTGACTGAGATGGAGGGAGGGTTAATTTGGTAGAAAGATGATGAATGGACAGAGTTAGGCTATGAACTGTTTGAGACAGAGGTTGCACTAGTTTTTTCATGGGTATCCCTTTTCTTGGGCCTCCCTACCCTTCTCCTGGAGTTTATGCTACCAAAACCTTCCTCTCTTAGGAACTTATCCCAAGTTGTCTTATTCTTTCTAATATGGTAGATAATCATAATTTTAATTAGACCCATATGATATAGATTGTGCAAAGAGTAATTAGGGATATTTTGCAGTTTTAGGGACATTTTGAGCGATGATTTATATAGAAAATAGGGAAATTTCATAGGTTTATCTCTTGAAATATGAGCAAGAAATATTAACTAATAATGGTGGACAGAGGATAACCTACCCTCTCATGTAATGTATTTTTGCATTGTGGTGATTACATGTTTATCAACATGCTCAGGATTAAGGTAGAGACTTACTTTTGTGGGAAATGTTTTATTCTTGAAACAACATTCACTTGTGGTAGAGGTTTGTGTAGCACGGGCTATGATAGCTTCGGTGATGTTAAAATTCTTGCTTCCCATATTGACCTTTTCACCATCAAAGCTCTCGGCAAAGGCCTGAGCTAAAGCGACATTCTCTCTGGAAAATATTTGTAGAAATTATACTAGCTAACAGACTTGAAATGAGGTTTAGCCCTAGCATCAACTAATCTAGTGTTTTTTGTCTCGAACCTGTTGAAATTCCCACCCTTTCCCATACTCTTCAACAACTAGGCTTATTGTAAACACACATTTGTTAAATGTAGATGCAAAAACCTACACGGAGACCTGGTTTTTGTGCCTTGAAATGATAAAACTCTTTTTTGGAGAAATGACTTTTGTTAGCTCTAGTTTGCATAGACAACCTCGGTCAAGTGAGCACTAAACTCAATTCTCTGATTCCTCACTTCTAATCATGACATGGAGTAATGGCATGATTTGAAATAATTTTGAATACAAGCACCAACTCACTCCATAACGCAATACACTCCACAAAATCATTAATAATTGATACCCTGTACTATGTTCTCTACTTCGGTTTAGTAGGGTATATATATGTCAGCTGCATAGATAAGGTAATCCCTCATCTAAAATAATACTCCTAAGTCAAAAAATGATTAAATTTGTTTAAAATAATAATCATGTTTGTAACATAGGAGGTCTTAAATCATGTTCCAACAAGAATGGTCCTTTCCCTTAAAAATATTCTTTGCAGCTATTTATACCTGGGAAATAGCTGCCTTAACTTTTGAATTGAAACAAACCAAATTTCAGCGAAATAGATGCACTTTTCACTGATTTACCACTATGAATAGGTCCCTGAAGAAATAGCAATTGTTTTCACTCTGTGAGTAATATGACCTTGAATTTATAGTAGCTGCCCTCTATTGCATCATAGTGTTAACAATGAAATTAAAACAGAGGTAGCTATTATCCTAGATAGGGTGGCTGTACCTTTATTACCCAAACGAAAAACAACCTTCGACACTAACGTAAGTTAAAAAAATGGTTTTAACTTATTTTTTGAACCTAATACACTAACGACACCTTTGGTTTTGAGACTCTTTTTTAAAATTTATTGAAAATGACTCAAACTTTGACATAGCCTAGGACAAAGAAATTTTCGGAAAACAGTGATATCATGGCGACCAAATCATTAACATTTACAGTACTAACCCACTCCATGCCTGATCAATGATAAAAAATGTGGAGGGAATATATATATTCTTTCTCTCTTTCATTTAGACTCCCGGGTTTGATCAATCATTCAATGGAGATCCATCTACAGTGGTGCCATTTAATTTACTCACAACACCCATTGAATCAACGTACAAACCCTATAAAATTCCTATGGCAGTTCAAATGTGCTTCTTCTCCCCTCCCTAATCAATCCATCAGTCACTGTCATTCTTCCTCTAGTATTAGGCTACCATTATTGAAAATTAATATAATTTGGGCATGTCATAGTTTTCTTGCTGAGGGTATGAAATTAATTGCAACTAAATTGCAGTGCCCCTGCTACAAAAGTGGAAAATTAAGATTGTAGGGAAGTGAAAGAGGTTCAAACCCATATAGAAATGAATTTTTATTTTCATTGAGAGCGGGCTCTATAAAATTTCCTTGTTCATAATGTCGTGCAACATTATACAGATTATCATGAGAGGGAATCGAGTAGTCATTATCAGGATTGACATAAGCACCATTGAAGATCATATGAGTGATGGTGGAAGTTCAAATACACGTTATGGTCATTTGAATGGCCTGTTGTGGCTATATTGTAGATAAACCATATTTTTTGAAGAGCCATTCAATGGTCTCATCATTGGATTCATGGAAAATATTTTCAATTAATTCGACAATATGTGATATGCACTTTGTGGGTACTTGAACTCTTCTACTCTGTCTATCCTTCCTTAGGTGGTGCCTGCCTTTTGTGGTTCACGGTGGGGGTGTATTCATCATCTTTTGTTCTTGGTCAACAATGAGCAGCTCATCGAGCGAGGAAAACTTATGAGGATCTTCATCTAACTCTAACTGTTGGATCAACCATTCCATAGTTTTTCCATCATATTTGAAGCCCAAGTTTGTTGGTGAGCTAAAACTGCCACTCCGAGTGAGCTCACTTAGATCGACGTGTCCAGGAAGTCCACTGCCTCCTTCAGGAAACATGTAGAGCTAGATGATTATGTTTCAGATGCCCAGGCTAGAGCAACCAAGTTTTCAAAGAGGCATGACACAATACGGATGATTTATAAGAATATATTGAAAGTTTAAATATGATGTAGAGAGATCTCTTTTGGACAACAATCGCAGAGGTTAATTCATTCAATTGAATTGCACAAAAAACAGATTTAAAAAAAAATTTAAAATTTTACGCTCAACATAATAGAGTAAAAACATAGTGGTTGTGTGTTTCAAAAAGGTATCACAACATCTTATACTTTAGATTATAATTTCAAAATACAAAAAAATAAATTCACATGATAAATGGAGGTTGCAACTCCTTCACTAAGTAAAAATATGAGTTCTTACTGAGATTTACACTTTAACAAGTGTTGTTATATCATTCACCCCCTTAGCCCTAAGTAACTTATAAAGGGGGATCACCCGAAAGCATAAAAGGGAGAAATACTTAAAGGAGTGAATGGGTTGATGTGAATGAAAATCCATATAAAAAGGGGACAAGGCATCATATACATATTCTAGCCTTTCATTAAGCTTTATAGAAAACGAAGGAGGATAAAGGTGCAAGACAGCTAGGCAGGGTAGGACCCACCCATACTCTAAGCATACAAAGGAAGAAAGGCGCGTGAAGAGTTCCGAGGGGATCAAGGATGGCAGGGGGAAGGCAGAAGCTCACCCCCCCGGAATGGTGATGACGTAGCATATGGTGGGACCTGAGATAGCTTTTCCGTGGGGTGATGGCCACGGGCTTAGAGCCGCTACAAGACCCCGCCGGAATGCTTGGTGGGCCCGACCACGGAGACACCTGGCGCTGTGAACGTAACGGTAAGATAAATACTGACGTCATTTCCAATCCCACCCGACTGCGCAAGTACGTTCATCGTGTGCATTTGCAACCTTTGATCTAGATTGCCCAGATCAGATTGCTCCCATTCATTTTCGCGTTCATTTCACAACTTCTCCCCAACTCGCATCTTCGATGCTAAATGGGCAGTTTTTGTAAGGACACGCATCACTCCCCAACATGTATCGTGTGCTTCCAGCCTGATACTGCTTACCACTCAACCTCCATGTGAAAACCACTCGCAATTTTCAGCGAAACCGTCCATCATATGTTCGCGCCATTGATTTAAACCCTGGTTTTTGCCTCCGCCATGGTTTTACCTTTCACCGCTCAATTCCCTACCTCCACACTACTCCTCCGCCTTTACCCAAGCCATCTGAAGTAGTAAAAATATTCATCACAGGATTTATTTAATTTTTTTGTTGTCTATGTAGATTTTCATAGCCTTTTAATGTACACATGGCCGTCTCATGGCCAATCACAGTGGCTCGAGGCCTAAGATGACAATCCTCCACGCTCGGGAAGTATAGAAAAATATGCAGAGAGGAAATGCCACGTCCAAGGTAATGGATCATGACCATTATCCACTCTATGGGACCCTCCAACGTAGAATGCTGACTCTTCCATTATTAGCAACATTGCATTCTCCAGCTCAGAAGGCCAGCTATCCCATGAATAACTGTATTACCATCACCAGTAGTAGCAGTGGATTTTCCTCATCAAACATCAATGATAATCCACGACGCGGCTTGTGTGGCCTTCTTTTTACCTTATGCTCTTTTCACCTTGTCATTTCGGGTGAAATACTTATTTCACCCCTGTAGTTTTTACTTTCAGTTTAGTAAATTGTTACATTTCAGTTAGAAATGGCTTTAGGCCTGCGTTGTAAGATGATGAGAGGCAATTTTTCCTCATCATAATTTCTCTTTTGATTTAGACCTACAAAAACATACTAGCACGTGGGGGAGATATTTTCCCAAAATATCTTCTCACGCATAGGAATCAGTGGTTATAAAAAGAGGAAGCAAACACTATGAAAAGGTTCCAGATTTTCCAAAGGACTAACTAGTTCAAGTGTTCTGTATGTATTTTGTATGAACTTTGATAGTAGATGTTGAAGATGCCATAGGGACTTAGTAATAAGAACCTTTGTTGGGATTGGGGATTCCGCTCTGGATGATTCACAGTTTGCAACTCTTCTCCATGTTTTTTAATACAAAGGTTCATTTCGTATCTCTCCACATTTCTTGTATCTAATGTTCTGGAATGTGAGTGCTCCCATGTTTGAATATTAATTTATCATAGCAGATACTCATATTTACTCATCCATAACACTTTAAATATGGCTCATGCATGATACTTTGTTTCATTTCCTATCTCTATCGCCATTCTTTTGATACTAATTACAATGGATTCTTATCTTTGAATGAGCCCAGATATATGGATTCTTATCTTTACATAGGCCCAATATATATGGACTCTTATCTTTGAATAAGCCCGGTTATATTTTTTATCCTATTCCATCTTCTGTCATAGTCATCGCTCACATATAACTTGATATCTATGTACTCATTTTAGAAGTCGGCCCCCTTTACAACATTCTATCTTAAAGCTATCTGATGCATTTACTTATTGCAATTTATACTTAGTTTCTGTAGTTTTCTTAGTTGTTGTGTTTAACTTTGCAGTCTTGGTTCCACCCTTATTAAAACCATTCATCCGAGTGATAGTTGCATGAGAGCCTAACATTGTCAACTGCAATCAGTTGAGTCATATGCTCCTTGCATTTAAGATGTCCTAGGCACTAGTCTTTATACAACTCAAGGCTGTCTCTTGGAGTGACAACATCATTTTGGCACTGTTTCCAGGAAAAGAATTTGAAGAGCTAAATCCCTGGGGCTCGAAAAATATTAATATACCCTTTAGAATAGGTGAGCAGGAAGGGTTGGGAGTTGTAGATCCCTCACCTTGGCGACTCCACTGTCATTCAAGGATAAATATATTTGCAGTCCTGGCTTCCTGAAAGCCACACTTGAGGTTAGATGCATCCTAGTTGAGAACATCTTCAGTGTCTAATCCAGAGAAGATTTTTCAAAAAATAGGTTGGAGAGAAATACAACCAGCTTATACAGATATTCGAAGATTATCCCTGGAATATTTTCCATCCTCCTCTCAATTAGCTCAAGATCAAGGTCCTGATTCTACTACAAGAACCCTTGATTATACTTTTGATAACCCCTCCCTGAAAAACATTGAAGTAAAATATGAGGCTGAATCTGTAGATACCACTAGCTTCTTTCTGCATCCCACTCCTGAAGTCGAAGAAGTTAAAGAAGTCATAGAGGTTTCTGCTGCTCATATTCCAGAATTTCAATCAGCCCCTCAAGCCTCTGTTCACAATATCCCCATTTTTATACATACTTCTCTTCCACCACCTCCTTTCATACATCAGAATATTTCTCCACCCCCACAACCTCCGATGGCTATTCCTGGCTTCCTATTGAACAAATATGCTCCCTGGCATTTCCTCAGATCCTGAACGACATGCCTCAAGATTGCTTAAAGATCCTACCTCATTTCAATGGAGAAAATGATACTAAAGCTCATAAACACCTAGAATTTTTCTATGCCTTTGCAGAAAATTTCAATGTTGAACATCTAGATGTGGTGTTAAGATTGTTTGTCCAGTCTCTAGATGGAGAGGCAAGAAAATGGTTCAAGACCTTGGGAGAACACTCCATTACTAATTGGGAGGAAATGGAAAATGACTTTATCAAGAAATGGGGAGAGAAGAAGGACCATGGATACTGTCTTACATAATTCAACGCACTTAGAAAGAGACATAATGAAGGTGTGTCCGAATTCATTAAGAGGTTCAATAAATTATATACAAGTATCCCAACTGAAATGAAGCCTCACCATGTTGCTGCTAAAGTGGTGTTTGTAGCAGCCTTTGATTCAGAATTCAGATTCTCTTTAAGGAAAAGGAAGTCTTCTACCCTGGATGAAGCCCAGACTGATGCATTGGAAGTGGAAGACAACTTTTATTCTATAGGTAAATCAAAAGGGAGGTCAGACCATGATGCTAGATGGAGAGGGAAAGAAGAATCATCTACCTCTAGTCAAGATAGAGAGGTAGCAGATAACAAAATAGAGGGGATGAACAAAATTATCAAGAACCGTTCAAGCAAGCTGGTGAAACTTGAGCTTGAAGCAAAAAATTCCTCCTCCAGGCCACCTCAAGTTTCTCTTAACAGGGGTTATAATCCCCAATACAGAAAGCCTCCTTTGCAAATATTACAAAGAGATCGGAAGGAGAAACAAGACCACATACAACCTCCGTTGTATATGCAAGGGCAGATGGGTAGCCCTACCAAATACATCCCTGATGGGCAAGATGATCAAGATCTTGCTTACTCAAATGGTGATGAAGTTGAGTCTTCTTTGCAAGAAAGTGAAGGAGTGGAACTTTCCTTGCAACAAGAAGAAGAAAAAACAAGCACTGCTGAAGATCCAGAGATCGATGACTACTGTAAACAATTTGTATATTTCATGCAAGCATAGTTTCATAGAAAATGTGATCTCAGATCCTCTAGGAAGAGGACGCACACACAAGAACAACAAGAAGAGATTCCTCAGAAGGAGACTGTCACTCAGAAAATTAAAGATAAAGGTAAGAGACCTATAACTGGACATTTACATTCTAATGACTCCATTCCTTCTTCTTCTAAGTTGGCCTCTAATCCAAATGTAAATTTTAAACCCATCCCAAAGGAAGAAAAACCTCCAGCCAACAGTAAAGAGCCAAAGGAAAATACCATTGAGAAGTCTCCCTCTGCTTTTAATATTCAAAAAGAAGTGCAAAAAGTTAAAATCCCAGTCCCCCTTACTGAACTCCTGAAACATCTACTCTACCAGTCTCAGGTGTCTTCTTTCATGCTTCCTTAAGGAGCAGCCCCAATCACAGATAGTTTAAACCTCCAAGAAGAAATGCCCTTGGTGGTGTTTGGTCCTGATGTTGAGTAATTAGATTATTCAACTCCCCCTTTCTATGTCTCCTTAGTAATTGATGCAGGAGCATCAAGGCCAATTTTCATTTTTAAATATGTAATAAAAGGGGGTGTGATATTTTAATTGTTTTATTAATTAATTTGTTATTTTTAAATAAAATAGGAGATAAATTAGAAAAGTGAGGATTTTGTAAATATTCTTTTATTAATTAAAAGGATATGAGAGAAAATAGAATTAGGTAGCAAAATTAAGGTAGGGAAGATACTATCTGGGACTTTGTTAGATCCACAAATTAATTTAAATTGATTTAGTTGAGATTGGTGGAGAGATTTTGGAGTGAATTAAATTCATTATTTATGTATAAATATGAGTGGTTTTTGTGAGGAGAACACACTTGAATAGTTGAAGAGCTAAGGGGAGTGAGTGAGGAGTGGTTTAAAGGGAAAAGAGCCAAGAGGCCGCCCAATATAATATCTAGCCACAGAATTTTAATTTAGTTAAGGGAGTGATTTGTATGGCTCTTTTTTCGCCTTCATGTTTAATTAAGTTCGATGTTTTCCATGATTATATTGTAGAAACTTTGAGTATTTTCAGATTTCTTGAAGGAGTTGTGTTCTTATATGCAGGATCTACTTTCTAGCAGAATTCCTGCATCATTTTTGGTATCAGAGCGGGAGAGCTGTCTGGTTGAATTTGCAATTATGTATGTTGTATGGGGGTTTTGATTTCAGGAACAAGCTTGTATGCTAGTGTTTTCCGGATTGAAGGGCGCACTTGTAAGAGAGCGTTTTGATATGAAAGAATACCATGATGTATGGATGGTCGAATGACAGATTTGGAAAATATAGCTAAGTCGCAAAGGGACCACGGTTTGAGTTGACATTCTGCGCTCAAATTCGTGACAACCACGATGTCAAAGACAAGTCGGTTGATCCCATGATGTATTGTGAAGGTCAAAATAAAGTCTGGATCAACAATAATGCGTTGAAAAGCTACGCAAGCTGGAAGTTTGATGAATGCTGTAGGTAATTATTCCTTTTATAGAATATCTGCATATCAATATGTTTTGATGTTTTCTGAGTTGATGGGATTGACCGTAAGTCGGGAAAAGGAGTGCGGTTATGGTGTAGCGGAGCCATGGCCAACGTGAATGCGTTAATCGCTGTATGATGGAAGGAATGCGCAGTCAATCTGTCTGGAGTCACCAATAAACACTTATATATTACCATGGACGTTGAATGGATGAAGTCACATAGTTTGAAAGACTAAATTTGAAGGCGTTCAAAACCTGCGGGGATAAGTAATCAAGGTAAATTCTGCGTTGAATTGAAGGGACGCTAATTCAAATTGATAAAGTTTGATTTGTATGTATTGATACAAACCTGTATGCATCGATACCCATTTTTGTATCAAAGAAGTCAATCTTCAGAATTTTAATGCAGCCGGACACAAAATTTGAGATCGAGTAGGATAAGCTATGCGTTAAGATAACCTGGATGCATTGCTTGATATCAAATTGTGTCATTATATAAATGATTTGGTGTGGTCAAAGAGGCAGAGGAAGCATGCTGGAAGGTGCAAAGATCTGTTTTAATATGAGGCGCAGAGTTCTGTTTTAATTCTATCAATTTTAATCAATTGAAACAGATTTTAATCACAGAAATGAGGAGGGACCAGTTGTTCTATCGACTGGAGAATTGAAGAACAAGAAAATGGAACCGTGAACAATCAAACAATTGAAGTGAGGGTGCGCTAATAGCATCATTGTTCAGATAATTTGATGTTTTCTCTGCTTTATGCCCGAGGGAGACCACAAAAGTAAGTTAAATTCAAACGTTGGGTAAGAATGCCAAATTGTAGCATTCCAGTAGCACAAATTGTTAAACGCAGAACATGTAAGAACATAATGGAAATTTCATTATAAATCATCTGAAAGTTGCATGGATATGTTTGCCAGAATCATGAATTCAATTTTAATGTTAACTGGGTTTTGTATATGAATGAGGCGTTGTGAAAGGCGTAGCCTTGAAAATCAGTAGAAAACGCTGAAGAGCAAACGTGCAGAGATTGCAAACAGCGTTGGATAGTTGATGTTGTGGTTCAAAGGGTTGATAGTCGATAACAGAAGCATTGGGAATGTTGATCAAAATCGAGCGTGGAAGGATCTAATTACTGGGATCGTGTTTATTTTGGTTGAGTTTGGGTGGTGAAGAAAATTCGACTTCAGCATAAATGGAGGTTGATTTCAAGTCTTAGCACAGGGGAGGTGTGATTTGGAAGAGCGATGCATTTCAAAACTGAATTGAATTAAATTTTTGTTGAAAACCAGCGTCAAAGTAATTAGAAGTGTGATTGAAGAATTGGATTGCAGAGTTGGCAAGCGAGTGTGAAAGTGTATTATTGCGTTGAATAGAAATCGAAGAAAGATCTTTAAAATTTAATGGCTAGCGAAGGTACTGTGTGTATCACTGTTCAACAGTCAAATAGTTTGAAGGCGTGCATTCGCATTAAGTCTACATGAAGTGTAGGGTAAGTAAATACGTGACAACTTGTAGTTGACATTTGATCAAATACTGTTGTTGAGTCTCAAAAGTGTTTTCCATATTCATACATATTTCCATTATGTCATAACCATTTAGCTCTTATTTCATAGCCATCTGACCGAAAACCCTACATCAAATAACCATTTTCATAAATATATGGGCTAGGATCCTTGTCTTCCAAAGTTATTTATTTTATGTATTTAAAGTGAATTTATGATTAGAAACTAGAAAATTAACATAGTTTCATATATTTATATATGTGTTATGAGTTTTGTGACATGTGTAGGTCAAAAGGAGACTTCTAGAAGACCCTTATGTGGCACTCTAAGGCCAAATTAGAATTTGGTTGGAGAAGATTATGGGATCAAGAGGATATGTGTCTCACTTCCTTGTTGTATTGAAACTCTAAGAGGATATGTGTCTCATTCCTCAAGTTGTGTTGAAACTCTAGAAAGACATGTGTCTTATCATTTCCTATTTTGATTGTAACTCTAGAGATGGAGGAAGAGATTCATGGACTCCCATTAATGAGATAACTCCTCATATTTTGTATAAATAGGAGAAGCTTTCTCCTATCATGGGTAATGAAAAAATAGTGAAAAATAGGAGAAGGAGAGAAAGGAATAGAGAGTCTTTTGTAACAAAGCTTAAAATGGAATGGGATGTAGATTTGTGAGGTTTTCAATAAAGAAATTCAGTTCTTTGATGCTGTTTTGATTACAACTTTAAGGAGCTGAAGAATTTCACCAAATTGGTAGCAGAGGGCCCCTGCTATCCAAAGAGGCTTCTACATGCTTTCTAGATAAGTAGCTTTTAATTCATGTCTTGCATTATTTGTTTAACTAACAGACCCTCATGATGTTATAGTTAGTCTTTTCCTTAAAAGCTTTTCCAACATATCTCTATTCATGGAATGGATTTAATTGTGACATCTTGAGTTACTAGCACTATAGTTTTTTTTGTTATTTAGATTAAAAGATCCTCATTATCTTACAATCATTCTTTTTCTTAAAACGCTCTTCCAACATATCAATATTAGATGAAAGAGATTTGGTTGTATTATGTTGAGTTAATTAGCATTTTCTGTTTTGCAATTAGATTAAAATATCCTCATTATCTTACAATCATTCTTTTTCTTAAAACGCTCTTCCAACATATCAATATTAGATGAAAGAGATTTGGTTGTATTATGTTGAGTTAATTAGCATTTTCTGTTTTGCAATTAGATTAAAAGATCCTCATTATCTTACAATCATTCTTTTTCTTAAAACGCTCTTCCAACATATCAATATTAGATGAAAGATATTTGGTTGTATCATGTTGAGTTAATTAGCATTTTCTATTTTTCAATTAGATTAAAAGATCCTCATTATCTTACAATCATTCTTTTTCTTAAAAAGCTCTTCCAACATATCAATATTAGATGAAAGAGATTTGGTTGTATTATGTTGAGTTAATTAGCATTTTCTGTTTTGCAATTAGATTAAAAGATCTTCATTATCTTACAACCATTCTTTTTCTTAAAAGCTCTTCCAACATATCAATATTAGATGAAAGAGACTTGGTTGTATTATGTTGAGTTACATTTCATGTTCATTTGCAAGCTAGGATATCCATGGATTAGAATGTTCTGTTTTTCACCATTTTCCTAATTAGGGATAGAATTTACAAGTACACTCTGTTTTGAGTCTAAGGTTTCCTTTTCTTTTCTTTTTGACATAGATTTGATTTCATCTTTTGAAAATAAGTACTAAAAAGACAAAACCCCCAAAAAAATCAATAAAATACATACAACGAAGTAAGGAAGAGGTCACTTAAGCACATATAGTGCACCACACTTCATCAGTTTACTAGCCCTAGTTGATAATTTATGTTATTAATTTAGGACACTAAATTGAGTACACAACTCTGTTATTGAAATTTTCCATAGTTGGAAATGAAGGCATGGATGCATTAGTTTTCATAGTCAATATCAAACATGGAAGTTTTGAAGGGCACATGTACAATTCAAGGTTTGTTATTTTAAAAGACTTGGCATTTGGTAATAAATTATATGTCTTGGGATTTATTTGACCAAGCTCCACTCTTGAAATTTGAGAAGTTTGCATAAGTTAAAAATCATGGAAAAGGTTTTCATGAATGGAGGAAACCTTACATATGAAGGTTAAATTTTTTTTATGAGAATATGAATGGAATTGCCATATTGCTAGAAAAGAGAGCGGACATCATATTAAATTGAAGAGGAACCTTTACATAAATGAATGTTAGTAAAGATTTTATAGCGAGAGTATGATTTGGTTCTAAATTCCATTTGAGGTGTGGGTTTAAATGCATGGAAAACTGATTATTGGGTTTGTGGTTCTTGAACCATATGTTAAGAAGGAGCTTCCGCAATGATAGTGTATGAAATTGCCCGGAATTGAAGTTTTATTTGGGAAAATTTTTTGAGATGCATTTTGTATATGCTAAGGTGTTGTTTGCAGCAATTTGTAGCAAGAGGTTGCCAGGGATTGGTCCCAAGACAAAGAGAAGCCAAGCGCAGCAGGAAAGTTGCATGACAAGTGCGAAGAATTGCAGGGAAGTGGCTAAAATGAAGTCCACACGTGAACAGATGTAGTTCACAAAGGAGGGGAAGATGACTGTTAATAGTCATTTTCGGAGATCTGATGAAGAGTATGAGTGGGAGAAGGCTGAGATAACAATTCACCTAGAATTTTTAATGAAGTTGTTGCAGGAAAATATGAGAAACCAGACACATGGTTGGACCATGAAAAGGAAGGTGAAGTGGCAGAAGCTACACGCAAGAAGGGAAAAGTAGGTAAACATACAGTTGATGGAGGAGCTGACGAAGCTCGAGCAGATGTTGAGTTGTGAAGAACTGAGAGAGGCTGAGTTGAAAACATATATTTCCATTTGTGGCTCGAAACATGGAGAGATTCTGGGTGAAGAGATCAGTGAGGAAGGTCTCATGAACTATTGGGATAGTTCAAAAGCATCTGAAGAGGTGATGCAGAGAGACACAGATGAGGCTATGAAGCCTTGCAATTTTTGTCACAGTTTATGTATGTTTACAAGATGTGTGAAAGATGGTGAACAGTCTGATAGAACTGTCACAAAGGAGAATGAAGTTCTTGAGGTAAATTCTGGTAGAGAATTCCTTTCAGAGAAGGAATGTGGTGATTGGTTACAACAGGAAGGAATCACAAATGACTTCTTGTTTGGGGTAAGACAGCAAGTCGAAGCTATTATGGAACAGGAACAAAGGAGAAATGCTGAAGGAAAATTCCAAGGAGGTAAACAAATGTATTTGTTTAATGAGATTGCTGACAAAATTTTACAATGTAATGATGTTGAAACCAGGAAAATTCAGGAAGATTTCCAGAGGGAGAATGGAAGTAGTGATGAGACAGGAGGGAAATATACAGAAGAAATGAATCAAATGAAGGATTCATAATAACAAAAGGAGATGTCGAATGAAGCATTTAGTGAGATCACAAGGTCTTATGTGGTTAAGACTAATGATTGGTGTGTGATTACAGGTACATCACAGAGTGTCGAACAAACTTTGAAGTTTGTTAAGGAAGAAGAGTTGAATCTGAAATTTGTTCAGAATGATGTCGAGATATCAAGATCTCAGACAGAGGAGTCTTATGGAAATATTCGATAGAATATTGAAGCGGGGAAAGAAGGACCATCTGATGATTGGTCAACAGCAAGTGAAGGTATGGAAAATTGTGTAAAATTTCCGAGTTCTACTCCAGTTGAGATTGTTCAATTATATCGGAAGTTAGATCTTCGGAGGAGAGAGTTGAAAAAACAGAGGACCTATTTTGAGGGAAAGTTATTGAAGACACAGAACAGGGAAACATTTTTCAAACAGATGATGTGGAGGAGGGACTAACTGATAGTCTCACAGAGAAATTGAATCAGCATACTGATGTGCTGATGAAAGAGGGAATTTCAGATCAACATACTGAAATGTTGCCAGCAACAGCAGAAGGGGCACTAAAGCCTTATGTTTTTTATTCTAACAATTGTTTTGTGAGTACAGGTTTTATTTCAGATGATGGAGAAAATATATTAGATAGAGAAATTGAACTAATGAGGCAGATGATGATGAAAGTATCCCAGAAGAGGCTAGCAGCAGTAAAACAAAGAAGAAGCAACAAGAGAAAGATAGCAAAAGATTGCGAGAGCACAGCCAGTGGGGCAATGCAGCATAAATTGTGGAGACCTGGAGAAGAACAACAGATAGAAGCAGTGACAAGTGGGAAGTTATAGCACAAGATATGGGATCCCGGTAGACACAAAGATCCGAACACATGATCAGGCGATCATGATTAATTTCAACCTTGGGAGTATGATGCAGGAGCATCAAGGCCAATTTTCATTTTTAAATATAATAGGAGATAAATTAGAAAAGTGAGGATTTTGTAAATATTATTTTATTAATTAAAAGGATATGAGAGAAAATAGAATTAGGTAGAAAAATTAGGGAGTAGGAATGCTATGTACGGGACTTTGTTGATTCCACACCTAAAATGAATTTAAATTAGATTTAGTTGAGGATTAGGTGGAGAGATTTTTGGAGTGAATTAAATTCACTATTTATGTATAAATATGAGTGGTTTTTGTGAGGAGAACACACTTGAATAGTTGAAGAGCTGAGGGGAGTGAGTGAGGAGTGGTTTAAAGGGCAAAGAGCCAAGAGGCAGCCCAATGTAATATCTGGCCACATAATTTTAATTTAGTTAAGGGAGTGATTTGTATGGCTCTTTTTTCGCCTTCATGTTTAATTAAGTTAGATGTTTTCCATGATTATATTCTAGAAACTTTGAGTATTTTCAGAGTTCTTGAAGGAGTTGTGTTCTTATATGCAGGATCTTCTTTCTAGCAGAATTCCCGCATCAGTAATTCATGACCTGTTGTTGCATAACTGTATGTTGGATTCTGGAGCGTCCAATAACCTCTTGCCCCTGTCAGTGATGGAACAATTGGGGCTGCAGATCACTCGTCCATATAAAGATCTCTAATCCTTTGATTCTAAAAGAGTCAAATGTTTTGGGATGATCAAGGATTTGGTGGTAAATATATCCCAAATCCCAGCTAAGAGCGTGGTAATGGACATAGTAGTGGCTGACATCCCTGCTCGGTTTGGGATGCTATTATCAAGATTAATGGGTACAAAAATTGGAGGATCTATAAAGTTGGACCTAACCTATGCAACTATCCCTATATTTGGAGGCCAAGAAAGAATATTATACCGGGAAACAAGGTTTGTGAAGATGGTCACTAAAGTTGATAATTCAATGAATTCACCAGTGTACAACAAAGAGGGTGAATTTTCTTATCTAATTCTTGAGGAAGACCAAGATTACTTGCAGGACCCATCTTTCCGTCAAATGAATACTAAGCAGTCTTCAAGTTATGAAGAAGGCAGGATTTGGACCTTGCACTTTGATGGATCCAACTCAAAGGAAGGGAATGGAGCTGGGGTTCTCCTTATCTCCCCAACTAGACAACTGGTCCCATTAGCTTTCAAATTGGAGTATGAAGCCACGAAAAATGTGGCTGAATATGAAACATTGCTCCTAGGTCTACAAACAAAAAAGAACATGAATATTCAGAGCTTAAGTTTTTGGGAGATTCAGAAATGGTGGTGAGACAAGTAAGAAATCAATGTCAAGTTAAGCACCCACGACTGAGGGCTTACAGAAATGAGGCATGGGACTTGGTAGAGAATTTATTCTCAGCATTTAATATTCAATTTATGCTAAGAGACCAAAACAGAATGGAGGATTCTCTTACAGTAGCTGCAAGCACTTTTCGACCACCTCAGAACCTCCTCCTGAGGTATGAAATAGAAGTTCGCTACTGTCCTTCCATCCCTGACAATGTCAAACACTGGCAGGTGTTTAAAGATGAAGAGTAGGTCAAAATATTCATGGAGACTATTGTGGAATTCTCTAATATGGAAATAGATTCTAGTGATGAAGAGACTGAGGACCTTCCTCAGAAATAATGGCAGGATACCATAGCTGGGCACAAGGTGCTGCAGCTCAAAGGAAATGTAATACCTAGATGACTGGTCCCCCTGGAGAGACTAATTGATAATAATGATGTCCCAATCCAGCCAAGTAAGGTTGTTGAATAAAATAAGGTAGATGACCTGAACCTCGGCACACAGGCCGATCCCAAGATTGTGAAATTGTCTAATAAGGTACCTGAAGAATACAAAGAGAAATATCGGAAGCTCAGACATATAAAGATGTCTTTGCCTGGTCCTATCAAGATTTGAAGACCTTTGATATTAGCATTATCCAACACAAGATTCCATTAAAAGGAGATGCTAAGCCACAAAAACAAAAATTAAGGTAGATTAATCCTTTACTCCTTCCTTCCATTGAAAAGGAAATTAAGAAATTGATGAAGGCTAATATTATTGTGCCATTAAGATATTCTGAATGGGTGGCCAACCTAGTCCCAGTTCGAAAGAAGAATGGAGAAATAAGATTGTGTGTTGACTTTCAGAACTTGAATAGAGAATCTCTCAAAGATAATTATCCGCTGCCCAAGATGGACCATATATTGCAGAAGGTGGTAGGATATTCATGTATGTCCATGATGGATGGCTTTTCTGGTTACAACCAAGTAGCAGTGCTTCTGGAGGACCAAAGGAAAACCGCATTCACCACTCCTTGGGGAACATTTATGTACGCTTGAATGCTATTTGGATTGATCAATGTGGGGGCTACATTTCAAAGGGCCATGGACATTTCTTTTGTGGGGGAACAAGACAAATTCTTGGTGGTTTACCTGGATGAAATCACAGTCTTCTCAAAGGATGATGCTGAACATATAGAACATTTGCGCAAAACCTTTGACAAGTGCTGTAGGTATGGATTTTCCTTTAACCCCTAGAAATATCTATTTGCATTAGAAGAGGGTAAACTATTGGGGCGTATTGTAACAAAGGCAGGGGTAAAAATTGACCCGAAAAGGGTAGAAGTCATAAAGGGTATATCCTTGCCTAGAAATAAGAAAGAGGTCCAATTTTTTCTTTGACGCATCAACTTCTTGAGGAGATTCATACCGAACTATGCGGAGATAGTTCGGTACATAACTAAGATGCCGAAGAAGGATAACGCAGTAAAATGGACTATTGAGTCACGTGAAGCTTTAACAGAATTAAAAATGCTTTCACAAAAGCCCCAGTATTGGTACGACTAGATTATGAAAAACCCTTCATAATATTTTACTTCGTAGCTATATTATTGCAGAAAAATGAGGAAGGTCACGAACAACCTATTGCCTTTTTCAGCCAAGTGCTTCATGATGCTGAGCTAAAGTATAACATCCTCGAGAAATAGGCTTATGCCTTGGTCGAATCCCTCAAGGATTTTCGGATATATGTCTTGTAGTCAGCTATAACTACATTTTTACCCACAACGGATGTAAAAGACATCTTGATTCAGGGAGATAGTGAAGGAAAGAGAGGAAAATGGATAGCCAAGATACAGGAGTATGAGTTGGAGATATGCCCCACTAAGCTAATAAAGGGACAGGGATTAGCCAAGATCCTTTCTGAATCAAACTGTTAGGCTTTTGGGATACATTTGTCTATGGTGGCAAATGAAGAGCCTGGGGGAGCAGATGAGCAGCGCAGGATAGAAAATGCTACACAAAATACCCATATGAAGTACCTTCTCAGTGCTTGGTACAAAGAAATTGTAGAATGCCTCTTAACTCTTAGATGTCCTCCAAGCTGTGAGGCGAAAATCTCAGAAGTTCATCATAGAAAATGGCCATCAGTACTGGAGGGACCCATCAGGCATACTACTTTTTATGTCTCATAGAAAATGAAGTAGAAGAAGTGATTACAGAATTCCATGAGGGCTTCTGTGGGGTCCACTACAGCTGGAGGGCCACGGCACACAAGATTCTGAAAGTAGGATTTTTCTGGCCCAGAATTTTTGGAGATGTTCATGCTCGGGTAAGGGCCTGTGAAAAATGTCAAAAATTTTCTGAAAGGTAGAAGTTCGCACCTCTGCCTATGATCCTGGTACACATAGAGGAACCTTTCCAGTAGTGGGGAATTGATTTCATCAGCAAAATTCATCCTACCTCAAGCAGGCAACACAAATGGATACGAACAACCACTGATTACTTCACTAAATGGGTAGAAGTCGTGCCAGCAAGGAATGTGACATACATAGTGGTGATCAAGTTTCTGGAAGATAACATCATCTCAAGGTTTGGCTGCCCTGCTAAGATTGTCACAGATAATGCTCAGGCTTTTAAGTCTGTCAAATTCATAATTTTTTTCCAAAAATATAATATTGTATTATGGAACTCTACTGCATATTATCCATAGGGGAATGGATTAGCAGAATCCTCAAACAAAACCTTGGTGAGGGCGCTGAAAAAGGCCATAAATGAAAACCAGAAGAACTAGGATTCTCAGCTCAAGTTTGCACTATGGGAAAACGTAACCAATAGTAAGAGGTCAATAGGAAAATCCCCATATGAATTGGTCTATGGTAGAGTAGCTGTTTTCCCAATACAATTGGCCTTACCTGTGGCTAGGTTCATTCAGGACTGTCAAGAGGAACCAAACGATCTTACCAGAAGGATGAATTAGTTAGTAGAGCTAGAGGAGGCTCGAAGTCAAGTAAATTAGAGATTGACTAAGTACCAAGAGAAGATGAAAGACCTGTTCGATCAGCATGCTAAAGGTAAAGAGATCCAGTTCGGAGATTTGGTGCTAAGATGGGATATAAGAAGGGCTAAAAAAGGAAAGCATGAAAAGTTCAACCCTCTATGGTTTGGACCTTTCAAAATTGTTGAAGAAGGAGGAAACAACACCTTCAGACTAGAAAATTTGCAGGCTGATCTATTCAACGTCCCTGTGAATGGGAAATTATTAAAACCCTTTTTCCATTATTGATTCAGGCCGAAAGGTCTGTTGTATGATATTGTACATTATTTAGTTTCTTTTATTATAATTTTTGTTGTTTTGAGTTGTCATGAAGAAAGAAGAGAAGGCATCAAGGAGAATTTGTTCGCAAGGAGAAGTTAACAAATGGTCTGTGGAGTTCTCAACACATTCAAGGACGAATGTGTTATCCCCAAATGGAGCCAATGTTGTTATATCATTCACCACCTTATCCCTAAGAAAATTCTAAAGGGGGATCACCCGAAAGCATAAAAGGGAGAAATACTTAAAGGAGAGAATGGGTTGATGTGAATGAAAATACATATAAAAGGGGACAAGGCATCATATACATATTCTAGCCTTGTAGTAAGCTTTACACGAAACAAAGGAGGATAAAGGTGCAAGATAGCTAGGCAGGGCGAGACCCGCCCATACTCCGAGCATACAAAGGAAGAAAGGCATGTGAAGAATTCTGGGGGGATTAAGGATGGCAAGGGGAAGGCAGAAGCTCACCCCCCCGGAATGGTGATGACGTAGCATATGGTGGGACCCAAGATAGCTTTTCCGTGGGGTAATGGCCATGGGCTTAGAGCCACTACAAGACCCCGCCAGAATGCTTGGTGGGCCCGACCACAAAGACACCTTGCACTGTGAATGTAATGGTAAGGTAAGTCTTGACGTCGTTGTTGGTCCCACCCAATTGTGTAAGTACGTTCATTGCATGCATTTGCAGCCTTTGATCTGGATTGCCTAGATCGGACAGTTCCCATTCGTTTTCACGTTCATTTCAGAACATCTCCCCAACTCATAGCTTCAACGTGAAATGGGAAATTTTTGTAAGGACAAGCGTCGCTCCCTAACATGTATCACGTGCCTCCAGCTCGATACCGCTTACCACTCAGCCTCCATGATAAAACCACTCACGGTTTTCCATGAAATCGCCCATCATATGTCTACACCATATTTTGATTTAAACCCTAGTTTTTTCCTCCGCCATGGTTTTACCTTTCACCGCTGCATTCACTACCTCCGCACTACTCCTCCGCCTTTACCCAAGCCATCTGAAGTACCCTTCATCGTAGGATTTATTTAATTTTTTTCTTTCTGTGCAGATTTTCATATCCTTTTAATGTACACAAGGCCATCTCATGGCCAATCACAGTGGCTCGAGGCCTAGGATGATGATCCTCCATGCTTGGGAAGCAGAGAAAAAGATGAAAATATGAAATTCCACATCAAAGGTAATGGAGTAGTATCATTAGCCACTCTATGGGACCCTCAGCGCAGAATGCCGACTCTTCCACTATTAGCAGCATTGCATTCTCCAGCTCAGAAGGCTAGCTATCCCATGACTAACTATATTACCTTCACCAGCAGTAGCATTGGCTCCACCTCATCAAACAGAAATGATAATCCACGACAGGGCCTATGTGGCCTTCTTTTTACCTTGTGCTCTTTTCACCTTGTCATTTCGGGTGAAATCCTTATTTCATCTCTGCAGTTTTTACTTTCAGTTTAGTAAATTGTTATATTTCAGTTAGAAATGACTTTAGGCCTATGTTGTAAGATGATGAGAGGCAGTTTTTCCTCATCATAATTTCTATTTTGATTTAGACCTGCAACAACATACCAGCATGCAGGGAAGATATTTTCCCAAAATATCTTCTCACGCATAGGAATCAGTGGTTATAAAAACAAGAAGAAAACACTAAGAAAAAGTTCCAGATTTTCCAAAGGACTGACTAGTTCGAGTGTTCTTTATGTATTTTGTATGAAATTTGACAGTAGATGTTGAAGATCCCGTAGGGACTCAGTAATAAGAAGCTTTGTTGGGATTGGGGATTTCGCTCTAGATGATTCATAGTTTGTAACTCTTCTCCATGTTTTTTAATACAAAGGTTCATTTCGTATCTCTCCACATTTCTTGTATCTAATGTTCTAGAATGCAAGTGCTCCCATGTTTGAATATGAATTTATCATAGCAGATACTCATATTTACTCATCCATAGCGCTTTAAATATGGCTCAGGCATGATACTTTGTTTCATTTCCTATATCTACCACCATTCTTATGATACCAATTACAATGGATTCTTGTCTTTGAATGAGCCTAGATATATGGATTCTTATCTTTGCATAGGCCCAATATATATGGACTCTTATCTTTAAATAAGCCCAGTTATAGTTGGTATCCTATTCCATCTTCTATCATAGTCACCGCTTACATATAAATTGATATTTGTGTAGTCATTTTAGAAGTTGGCCCCCTTTACAACATTCTATCTTAAAGCTATCTAATGCATTTACTTATTGTATTTTATACTCAGTTTCTACAGTTTTCTTAATTTTTGTGTTTAACTTTGGGGTCTTGGTTCCACCCTTATTAAAACCATTCATCCGAGTGATAGTTTCCTGAGAGCCTAACATTGTCAACTACAATCAGTTGAGTCGTATTCTCCTTGAATTTAAGATGTCCTAGGCACTGGTATTTATACAACTCAAGGCTGTATCTAGGAGTGACAACACTATGAGTTGTAGAGTAACTCGTGATAAAACCATGTAACTAAATTATTTTTACGTGACCACCACAAATTGCTCCACAATTTTCTCTTCAAAACTTCTGAGACTTACATCCACCACATAGAAAAAGCCGTCTACATAATCATTTTGTTCAAAAAATGCGTTTTTAATATTTTAATACATGACAAGACAAAACATTTAAAACCTAGGATGGAAGTTTGTACTAAAACATTATTTTCTGAACTTGCAGATGTTCTGGAATAAAAATAAAAATTGCAGAGTAAAATTCTGACCATAATTTTTTTACAAAACCTGCATTAAATTCCCATTTGTTCTTAATTACTTGATGTGTTACGGAATGGGAATTTTTTTCTCCCACTCAAAATTTCATTTAATTCATGTTCTTCAGCTTGCAAACAAAATCTTCTGTGTAACAAAAATTGGTCTTTGATTTTTTGTTGTACTTTGAGAGGATGGTTGTTGATAGTGTTATAATTGTGGTGGTTGGGATTAATTTTCTAGCACTCCCCCTTAATCACAATTGCTTCCATTGATAATTCCAAAAAAGACTCGTAGATAGACAAAATTTTCACATGCCAATGGCTTTGTGAAGATGTTTGTAAATTTTTCCTGCTACCTATGATGTTGCAATGCAATCTCACCATTGTTAATCAATTCTCTAACTAAATGATATTTAGTGTCAATGTACTTGTTTCTCTTGTGAAAAACATAATTCTTTGATAGTGCAATTTCAGAATTATTGTCGCAGAAAATAGTTGTTGTTCCCTCTTGTTCATGACATAAATCCCTCAACATTCTTCTCATCCAAACTGCTTGACACATTGGTGCAATTGTGGTGACATATTCAGCTTCTGTGGTCAACAATGATACCATTGGCTGCTTCTTGGAGGCCCATAAAATGGCTCTCAAACCTAAATAGAAAAAATATCCTAACGTGCTCTTTCTATCATCAACACTTCCTTCCCAGTCACTTTCAGTGTAACCAACCAGAATAAAATCATTTGTTGTGGTGTACAAAATACCATACTGCTTTGTCCCATTGACATACCTTAAAATCCTTTTGTTTTCTTGCCAATGTGTCTCCATGAAACTTGACACTAGGCTTACTGCATAAATTATATCCGACCAAGTTGCTATCAAATACATAAAACTTCCCACCATAATTTTGTATAATCTCAGATTGACATTGCTGCTACAATGTTCTTTGCTCAACTTCAACCCCATGATAGTTGGAGTTGGTGCGGTCTTGTTGTTATGCATATTAAAACACTCCAAAATTTCTGCTACATATTTTTCTTGGGAAATAAAAATACCAATTTTTGTTTTCTTCACTTCAATTCCAAAAAAATAACTTAACAACTCACTTTTCATGACTTATTTTAAATAAACAATGAGGAAATCATCACTCGCTATAAAAATCAAATCATCTACATATAAAACAACAATAAAAATCTCACTGTCACTCTCTCTGATGCAGAGATTACACTCACCATCGCATTTATCAAAGCCATTATCCATCAAGTACGCATCTATCCTGCTATACCATGCACGTGGTGCTTGCTTCAACCCATAAAGAGCTTTCTTCAACCTATACACCTTGTCTTCTTAGCCTTCTACCTCATAACCAGGTGGTTTCGCAACATATAATTTCTCTTTTAGCACTCCATTCAAGAATGTTGATTTTATGTCCATTTTATACACTTTCCATTTATGCTGTGTGGAAATTGACAAAACTATACACACTATCTCCATCCTCACGACTAGTACAAATGTATCTGCATAGTATATTCCATGTTGCTACTTGTATCCTTTGAAAACTAGCCTTTCTTTATGCCTTTCAATCTTTCCTTCAACATTTCTCTTGGTATTATAGATCCACTTCACTCCATTGAATTATTTTCCTTGGAGAAGGTCTACTAACTCCCACGTGTCATTCTTTTCTATTGCTCCTATTTATTCATTCGTTATTGCGATCCATTTTTCCTCATTGACGGCATATTCCAAATAGATTGGGTCATCTACATGAAAAAATAATGCAAATGAATTCAGATCAGCACTACTATCAACTTCATTTTGATCATAAATTTCACTTAAATTTCTAAATTTTTGTCTTCTTAAGCTTGCGAAAGATGGATTTGACATGCCACTTTATGTTTTTCTTGAAGTAAATGATGTTGTGGGTTTTTGTGGTGTGCATGGAGTATTACTTTCTTTATTGCATGACACTATCCTATTATTTGTTGATAATGTCACTTGGTGACTGCTTTGTTGAGATTGAATAGGAGTATGAGGAGCCATGATTAAGGAATTACTTGTTGCAGTCTATTCCTCTTTTTCTTCATTTCATATACATGTTTTCAGATTGCTTTTCATCTCCAAGATTCCATCCCATGCTTCCTCTTATATGAATGACACATCTCTGTTGATTATGACCTTCCTGTTTAATACATTGTAGAGCTTGGATGCCTTGGATTGATCTCTATATCCAAAAAATATGCATTTCTCCCCTTGCTATCCAACTTCTTCATTAATTTGTCTGGGACATTTGCATAATCCACACATCCAAACATTATCATGTGAGTGACACTATGTTTTCTTCCACTCCATGCCTCTTCAGGAACCATATTCTTTACACTTTTAGTTGGACACCTATTAATGATATATGTTGTGCAAGTGGCAACTTCAACCCAATATTCATTTGGAAAATGCTTTGCCTTCAACATAATCCTTGCAAATTCCATAATGGTCTCATTTTCCCTTTCCACAACACCATTATGCTGAGGTGTATACCTTGTTGTAAATTTATTGTGACTTCCATACTCCCTACAAAAACGTAGGAAGTCAATTGAGACGTATTCGCCACCTCTGTCAGTCCTAAAATTTTTGATGTAGTGTCCACTTTGCTTCTCAAAAGAGCTTTGTATTAGTGGAAGCAGTCAAACACCTCACCTTTCTGTTTTAGGAAGTAGACCCATGTATTCATTATATAATCATCTATGAAAGTCAAAAAATAATAGCTTCCCCTAATTGATGGTCTCTGCATTATTCCACATAAATCTAAATGGACAATCTCCAAAGTTTCCTTTTCCCTTATTGACTTTCTACTGGAAATGATTCTCTAGGTTTCTTTCCTGAGGTGGATCCTTCACATGAGCTGTATCGCTTCTCTATGACTGGAAATACATTCTCCATGGCTTTCCTATGAAACACAAATTCAAACATTCAAAATTAAGATGGTGAAATATCAAATGCCATAACCATTTTTCATCTTTAACTTCTTCTTGAAAGTTTACTTGTGTGACCGTTGCTACATTTATTTAATTCTCTCTTGAATTCATTGATGGGTGTGCTTGAGCACCTTCTTCCTTCAAATACGGTTTTATCTTGAGAGGAAACATTCTATTTATTGTTATCTGAACTTTTGCAATCAATTTTTTGCTTGGAGAATTATCCAAAATTTTGCACTCTCCATTCTTGAAAAATACATTGTAGCCCTTTTGCATGAGTTTTCCAATTCTTATGAGGTTATGCTTCAAATGAGGGACACAATATACATCTGAAATATACTTCTTCTCCCCCTTCTTTGTTAGAATGTTGAATCTTTGTTACACAGTAATTTTTCACCCTGTTTGCTTCCCATCCCTGATCCTAAAGTGCCATGTGACAAATACTATGTAGTATATCCACCTGGGAAAAATACATCAAGATATCCTTTGAAGACTAAACAAAATATGCCTAGAATATTTTTGAAGAAGCTTAGCTGAAACTCTAAATTTCTGGGTCAGCGCTCTTAGCCAGTTATTTACTTGTGTTGATAGAAGGTTGTGTTGGTGAGAAGTCAGGTCTCGTGGACAAGACCCAGGTTCAGGAGTTGTGGCCAACAAAGGAGTCTGATGTAGTCTAGGATTACGCCGACATTTTCACCCTACTTTGGAGAGCAGAGAGTCTCACCCGAGGCGTGCCGCAACCACATGCAGAAGGGGATTAGATCAATGGAAAGGGACAGAGCCACAACTCATTATGGACAATGTATCGATTACATAGACAGAGTCATGTACGCAAGAGCACGTAAGAAACATTCAGGTATTAAGCAAATAAAATTTTAAAACCAGCATAAACACATTACATGCATGTAAACCTCACATTGAGACAAAAACCTTTCATTATATTAATCTCTTGGCCAAGCTCCTGATTACATAGCATTCTCAGCGATAGCTTACAACTCTGATACAAATGACTTACGGAACAGAAAGGTAGAATAGAGAAGATTAGGAACCACAGAAATGTCATGCATGATTTCCTGCAGCCGCTTTGTGCTTCTTCTCCTATCACGAGCCTCGCAACCTCTGCAGCATTCTCTTCTTCCTTCAGCCGGGTGACTGTTATTTATTCACCTGCTATCACAACTATCAGTTCCTCCTTGTGTCTTTCTTCTACTACTTCCAGCTTCTCTCCTGTTATCTGTGTGGTCCACTTTCTGTCTTCTGTTGTATGTTTTCTTCATCTGTACTTGTGTGTGTTCTTTCTTCAGCTATCTCATGCTTCCACGCCACCTTGATAGCTTTGCAACTCTTGGTAGTTGCGACGCGATCACGATTTCCATGTGTCTTCATGCCGCAACTCCAAAGGTCATCCTTTATTCAAAATTCAAAATGTTCTAACCAAGATTTCAAAAAAAAGGGCCCCAACAGACCCCGACCACAGTTCTTTGACTCGTCCCCGAGTCAATCACAAATGACAGTTTCCACCTCCATTGCCTCGCTGGATCCCGTGCCCTGTTCGGCCTATGTACCTTCGTCTCGTGCCTGTTCTTGCTGTGTGCCTCCAGGCGGCTGTTCAAACAAGGGCCCCAACTCCGGGACCCTGAGGAGCACTATAGCTCTAAGCCCGGTGTAGTTTGACACAGCTTGCTGCCATCCCTGCATGAGCGAGTCTACTTCCTCGGTGATCCTGGTGGCAGCGGCCTCCTCTATGTTCGCCGGGACAGCCTCGAACATCGTGGTAAGCTGGATCTCGGCCTCCGCAGCTAGCTGTTGGATTTATTTGGCACTGGCTTGAATGGGCGAACAAATTTCCTGAATTATCTGCTTGGCCTTTGCTGAGTTGGCCTCGGTCTGGTGCAGTTGAACCTCAAGCTCATCTGCTTGGACATATAGTTGATCTAACCGCGCGGGATCCGCGGTCTCCTGAATTTCCCTGGAAATCTGTTGCAGCTGGGCGGAGATGGGCTGTGTTTTGACCGTGAGGACGAGTGAACACTCCTGCAGACTCCGCAGGAGGTCGTAAGCCTCGCACGCTGTGGAGTGAAGGGTCGCCTGCATGTGAGCTGCCTTGGTCTGATTGGCGGCCACCTGTTCAGAGTATACAATCTGTGGGTCGGGGAGTGCGGGCGGTGCGGCTAACGCCGTTTGAAGTTCCCGATTCTCCCTGCGTAGACCAGTGAAGGCAGACCGAATGTGGTAAGCCTGGACGGCTACAGTGTCATCCGCTATATCGGCAGGGAGTGGGGCATGGTGAGCCCTTACAGCGGGCCATAGGTCTGAGAATTCCCGAGTGACAACAACGATCTACTCCTACAGGTAGGCCTTCTCCTGGGTCAGCTGGTTGCGCTGTTTAGTAAGTGCCATGATCTGGTGGTGCTGCTCATCGCACCGCTGCTGCAGCTCTGAATGAAGCTGTTCAGCCTGTAGGGCCTCCCTATGAATGAATAGGTACAACTAGGCTATACCCCATGTTTCTACGTTGGCGGTGCCGGAAGCGCCTTGCTCCGGCATGCGCTCCTACAAAGGTTGCCCACTGGCCACTGATCTGTTGGAATTCTCAGGAGGGGACACTGGTGTCTGTTGCTGCATTGAGGTGCCCATGTCAGAATCTGGCCATTCTTGCTAAGTGGTCTGGCCTGTGGGGGGAGGGTCAGCATGCTCAGGCAGAGCCTCGACCGAGTCAGCCCCAATGTTGGCCAGTCGAGTAAATATAGTAGAGAAAGAACCCTGGGGTGTGGCCACGGGGTCGACTGGTGGTACTACAACCGAAGTACTGGAGGTGGCTTCAGCCCCGTGGTCTCCTCCAAAGAGTTCCCGGATAAGGGGGTCAGATACAGTGGCAGATGAGTTTGACGGAACGGATGAAGTGGCAGGTGGATGGATGGTGGAGGGAGTGGTGGATGGTGTGGTGGAGGTATGGAGGAGGCGAATATTGATGAACTATGTTGTGTCAATACGGGGTTCCTCCAGAACTAATGCCCCTGTGAATGGATTGGGTGGCGGATCGTCATCAGTAAGGTCCACCACCAGATCAGTAACGGTGGTGCGGGCCCGCTTGGGTGGAGGGGGATCTAATTGATCAGGTCCCGGGCCCGTTTCGCCCATTGGGGTGATGATGGGGCTGGTAGAAGTGAATAAGTTGGCAGGGATGGGAGAAGTGAGAGGGGAAGTATGGGACGGAGAAAGAGAACGACTGAGCTGGAATTCATAAAATAAAGGAAACAAAGGGGCACCGCTTGAAATAACTTGGGCTGCCACGTTGAAATTTCGTACCTGAGAATTGAAGTGTCGGACGATGGGGAGTAGTGGTTCGGGAAGCTCCTGAGAGGGCCTGGCTGCATTCTGAGAGGGTCGAACCGCGGCTATGAGGACCCGGCTGCATCCGTATAAGGTCCCGCCGGGGCCTGTGATTGCCCTGTGGCACCCGTCCCGGCAACTGAACCATTTGTTGGCGAGAAGTCGGGTCTCACGAACAAGACCCAGGTGCAGGAGTTGTGGCCAACAAAGGAGTCTGATGTAGTCTAGGATTACGCCGGAATTTTCACCCTACTCTGGAGAGCAGAGAGTCTCACCTGAGGCGTGCTGCAACCACATGCAGAAGGGGATTAGATCAATGGCAAGGGACAGAGCCGCAATTCATTATGGACAATGTATCGATTACATAGACAGAGTCATGTACGCAAGAGCACGTAAGAAGCATTCAGGTATTAAGAAAATAAAATTTTAAAACCAGCATAAACACATTACATGCATGTAAACCTCACATTGAGACAGTAACCTTTCATTATATTACTCTCTAGGCCAAGCTCCTGATTACATAGCATTCTCAGTGATAGCTTACAACTTTGATACAGATGACTTATGGAATAGAAAGGTAGAATAGAGAAGATTAGGAACCACAGAAATGTCATGCATGATTTCCCGCAGCCGCTCTGTGCTTCTTCTCCTGTCACGAGCCTCGCAACCTCTGCAGGATTCTCTTCTTCTTTCAGCTGGGTGACTGTTATTTATTCACCCGCTATCGCGACTATCAGTTCCTCCTTGTGTGTTTCTTCTACTGCTTCCAGCTTCTCTCCTGTTATCTGTGTGGTTCACTTTCTGTCTTCTGCTGTATGTTTTCTTCATCTGTACTTGTGTGTGTTATTTCTTCAGCTATCTCATGCTTTCGTGCCACCTTGATAGCTTCGCGACTCCTGGTAGTTGCGATGCGATCGCGATTGCCATGTGTCTTCATGCCGCAAATCCAAAGGTAATCCTTTATTCAAAATTCAAAATGTTCTAACCAAGATTTCAAAAACAAGGGCCCCAACAGGTTGCATGTTATGGCCTAGCTCTATCAGTGCTCCTTTGATGGGAAAAACTACGTCTATCCCTTTCTATCAGTGTCTCCTCAAATAGAGGGGAAGCTTCATACACTAGAAGCTTCCAGAATGACGAGTTGGATATTTTTCGGTGGAGATATAGTTGATCTCTCTAATTTGGAGCTCTTGATATTATCAATAGGGGATTTTCCCTTGAGAAGTGGGACTTAATCCTTATTTTATGGGCTCCTAAATCCCTCTCCCTTCCTATAAATTGAATCCCATCCCTCCACTACTAGTTGGTCATTGTTGGACTGGTCTGATCAGTAATCCTTTGCATCCCCATGCTGTGTTAATGCCTAAATATCCATTCGGGAGAAGGATCGCTTGAAGAGCCTTGGTTTGGAGTTGGACTACACCAAAGCGAGACCTCCAACATCAAGGCCACGGTTGTAAGTTTCCTCTTTCATATTATTCATAATACATCTGGTTATAAGTTTCTGCTTTCTATGTTTGTTTGGATATCCATACAAGTAGCCTAATTCTCCTTTATCTGTTAGGTAGTTGATGTTCAATGTATTCTATGTATTGGATCATGCTTGTTTTTGTCTCTTGAAATCCTGTAGGTATTCGAAAGCCACAAGTAGCGAGGAGCGAGCCTGAAGGATTGTGGATCGAGTCCTTCATCAAAGGGTTGAGTATAACATCAAGAAGAGGTAGGTACTTCCCCTTACTCATCCCATTTTGAATATTAATTAAGAAAGTGTCCATTATATAGTCTTGTACATTGCTAGACCCACTCTAAGGCTAGAGAGATTGCCTCTGTCCGCAGAGGGGATTGTCTTCACAAAAAAACTGGTGACCCCTTCTCCAACTTGGGTTTTTGATCAGTTTGACTGGTCATTAAGATTTAAGTCTATTTAAGTATCTATAGGTCTACACGGTGTTTGATTTTTATTTAGAGTTTCAAGTGTGGTTTGATTGTTCAAATTCTTTTGATTTTTTATTTTGTTTCTTGCCCAACACACATTATTTTCTCATAGAAGCGTTATCAGTGTTGTTTTTTATAAAACAATCACGATGATCTACATTTTAGAATGATTCTGCTTTTCACAGAGACACTGATCCCTAATATTGGAAAAAATTGGGGTTTCCCTATCATTTTCTAGTGTATCTTGGCCTCTATAGTGTCTTCCTGGTTTGTTATTTTTAGGTACTGCCGTGTTTAGTTTGATTGCTTTGCTTGAAGTGATTAACTTGTCTCTTTGATCCTCATTGTGTTTGGGTGAAGTTACATTGTATTCTAAGGTTTATAGGTCCATTGTCCTTCACTTTTCACTCGTGTGTGTCGTCAAGGTTCTGGTTGGCTCTGTTTGAAGAGCTTTGTTGCAATCATTCCAAACGTCATTTGATATTTCTTTTGGCTTGAATTTGTAAAATTGTTCTCACTTGCACTAAGTCGTTTTTTTCATTTTGGAATCACCTTTCATTTAGTAGTCAAACATGTATTATAATTGTTTTATTTACAAGATTGAAAGTGTATGTTTGTTTTTTTTTTGTTTTGAAAAGAAAAAGTGAAAGTCATCTTCATTCGAGTACTTTTGAGATGATTTTTCATTCGAAAGAGAAAGTTAAAGAAACTTTTCATTCCAATTTTATTTTCATTTTTTTAGTTTCTCTTTGATTAGTTAATTGATTGCATTAGTTTGCATTTGAGCATCCAAAGTGAAAAAAAAAAAAAAAAAAATATCATTAGTGCATCTTAGTGAAGAAATAAGTTATTTCATTTTCAGTAAGATTGCATTTGGGAATAGTGAAAGTGAATTCGTTTTAGAGTTGCATTTCAGTAATTTTCAGCTATGTGGGGGGGATCATTGTTTGCTACATTGATTGCTTGTTGTAGTCTTGTTTTCACCCTCCCCCTCCTTAGTTTATAATTTATCAAAACGAAATGGATTATTTTTTTCATTTAGTTACATTGTAGGGATTTAGGGACATCTCTATTGAGCCCGAAAATGAAACATAATCGAAGATCAACCTTAAAATTTACTGAATTAACCTTAAGGAGGATTTGGAATTAATGAAAACATCTAGAGGGCTATGCTATAGATGTGTTCCGATGTCGTTAAGCATAGAGGCTATCACTAATAGTGTGTTTTACATTCCAAGGGTGATATCCCGTCCCACCTATGGAACTATATATGACTATGCTCCACCTATGAAAATTATAAGGGGACAATCTCATCGTATGATTACACATTAGACAACGCTACTATGGACTGGACTCCCATGTATCATCGAGTATATATTAGAAGACCCCACTAGGTTGAAAAATTGCCATAGGTAACTGAGTCGGCTGCCTTGTAGACGTGATACACCTAACACAACATTCGAGGAGATTGGCAGTAGTACGTCAATTCCTTAGTAATTTCTTGGATAGGTTTTCTACAAAGGTGTATATCGCAATTCACGGATACCTGGTAATCCTTTATGCCTAAATTACCCATTTTTTTATTTATTATTTTTATTCTAAAATAAAATTCCCATGATAACATCCTACATGTGTAGTGTTGTTGGCCTCATCCTGACTGGTTAATTATAAATCTTAATTTCTCAAAAGTGATTCACCTTTCTCTTTGTTGATATTTTTCTAAAGGTCATCATGGTTGAATTCTTGAATTTTCCTCATTCCTCTTTTGAAGGAACTCAAGAGCCTCCTCCTCAGATTCTACAGTTTCTATTGGACCCCTTGAAGCTCAAGGTGCTAAAATTGAAATTTCCATAAGTGTTGAACCGATCTCTTCTCAACCACCACTTAACAAGTGGATTTCATCACCATATGAGGATCTTGATCCGAAAAGTTTGGAACCTTCTGCATAGTTTACAGTCTTTCCTCCAAAACCACTCTTCAATCTGCACGTGGCCTCGCTTGAATAGCCATATAGTCCTTTTGACATTCCCAAAGTTCCTCTTTGTGCTTCTCCTGCAGCACCTTGTAATACTCTTCATCAGTTGTTTCCTCAAGAAATGGCATCTAATGCCAACGATATTCCATTTGTGAGTACTCCTTAGAGTATCCCTATAGAAACTTCTACATCCTACATTCCAGAAGTTTCCATTAGGTCTATGTTCCCTCTAGAAGGTTTTTCGTATGTTACCACTCCTTAGAATGAAGGGAGTAGGATGAGTATTCCTTTTAGTTGAAGTTGTGTCTACACTTCCACCGAGTATACTTCTCTTGAAAGCCTTGTTTCAGGAGCTTCTAGAGCTACATCCCTGTTTGATCATCATGTTTGGTCAATGGGTGTTTCTCCATATTCTGGCCCATTTTTTTCAAATGTGTTTGTTGTTTCAAAACCTGCTTCACAACCCACGGTTTCTATCGTTCAAATGACCATTTCACTATGATTATCTACTCCCTTATCAATATGCACAATCACTGGAATTCCACCCTTGAGTGGTCAATATATGGCTTCATCTATGTCTGGGGGGAAATCACACCCTTTATATGTACCTCCCTCATCCAGTGGGGGAAATCTTAACTCAGGAACTAACTAATTCTTGAGCTAACTAAAAATTCTTGAGATAACTAATTCTATCACACTTAGTTAACTATTACAAGTTGTTATGAGATAAGATTACAATTTATTTTACAATTTATTTAAAAATTGGTTGCACACTTTCTCACTAATGTGTCATTAGAATCCCTCACTCATGCGTGACCCGACACCAGTGTGTGTGCATTTTCTTATTGAATTTCAAATCTCCCTCTCAATAAGAAAGGGATTATATGCTACCTCGATCCTACCTCTATGGTATTCAATTTTTCTCTTTGCAAGCGTCTTCGTTAATATATATGCATCTTAATCCTCTGTGGGAATGTACTACAACAGAATAATGCACCTCTGAACAAAATATCTGAGATGGTGGTACCGAATGTCAATATGATTGGACCTGTCATGGAATAATAGATTAACCAAGAGTTTTATGCAACTCTGGTTATCACAATGTATCAGTGTCTGATCCATCTAATGACCAAAAAAACCAGCAAGTATCTTCCTCAACCAGATGGCCTTACATGTAGCCTGACCAACTGCCATGTATTCTGCCATGGCTAAACTGAGTGCAAATGATCTGTGCTTCCTATTATACCAAGAAACTACTGTTTATCATATGCTGAAGATGCCCCCTAATGTGCTCTTCCCATCTGATAGACTACCTACCCAATATGCATCGGTGAAGCCTTGAAGCTTCACTCGATCTATCTATTTGTACCATAATCCATACTCTGTAGTGCTCCTAATATATCTCAACGCATGCTTCCCCACCTTCCAAAAGATATTGGTAGGCTTAACCATAACTTGAATAAGTTGGTTAACTATGTAGCATATGTCTGGTTGTGTGTTCACCAAATACATAAGTGAATCCACAAGCTGTTGTAAACAATAGAATCCACTACCATAGCAGAAGTAGTATCCTCCTTCCTCTAGTTTCCTACAAGAGGAGTCTCCATGGGTTTTCTACCCTCCATGGTGTTGGGCCAGAATTGTAATCTACAGATAACATATGCTTCCCTAGGCAGGTGTTAGCCTAGAACAACAGGTGAAAGACTATACTACTATTTCTCCCAACTTAGAACAAATACACAGAGAGGATTGGATGCTTACTTGCTTCATTTTTAACGAGCTTGACACAATAAAAGGAACTATGCTCATAGGTACTTGTTTCATTTTTTTTTAATGAGGTTGACACAAGAAAAAAGAACTACCCTCATAAGTGCTTGTTTCAATTTTTAATGAGGTTGACACAGGAAAAAAGAACTATCCTCAAGAATCTGTTTCATTTTTTGAAGAGGTTGACATAGTAAAATAACCATCCTCATAACCTGATTCATTTTTTAACGAGGTTGACACAGAAAAATAACCATCCTCATAACTCTGTTTCATTTTTTAACGAGGTTGACACAGTAAAAGAACCATCCTCATGGGAACTTGTTTCATTTATCAAGGTTGACATAGGAAAAGAACTATCCTGAACACCTATTTCATTTTTTAACGAGGTTGACACAGGAAAAAAGAACCATCCTCATTGTGCACTTGGAATAGTGATTGTGTGCCAGAAAAGACGTAGTCTAATAGGGTCATCATTTAAGGAGTTTGATGAATACCACAAATGATAAGTTATAACATGCGTTGACGAGTCTTCTCCAGGGTTTTCATTGAATTTTGGAATGTCTGAGGGTAACATATGTGGTATCACCAGCCACCAAGGGGAGGAACCAAATAGGATTCCAGATGATGACATGGGTGAAGTGAATGGACAAAACATCGAAGATGAAGCAACAACAGATGTTGTTGCAGCTGAAATAGATGGTTCAATCTGCGATGTTATCTTAGCCATAGTCAAATGACCCATTGTATACCTTGTATAATCTACAGGAATTCAAAGTGAAACAGGAACAACAAAAGCAGAGGAAGGTGATTGAGGAAAAGACTCATACAGGTAAAGCTCCTACCAAAAATGAGTTGGAGTTAAAGGTGTCTTGTCTTGTATATTTCTTCAATCAAAATCAAACCAGGTGGAAGAAATTTGTCGTCAGGCCCAAAGTATATTTTAGGTGGTTGACTGCACGATATGGGAGACTCAATGGCTACAATAGATTATGGAGTGACCAATACAGAAACAACTTTCGGTTTTTCAACTTCAGGATCAAGATTTTCTCCACTTAGGGAATATAGCAACATAAATATAAAGGGATGATAGACCCTATTTCATTGGTCCTAGGGATGATTTCTAGTTTTACCAATAACCGTTGCCCACTAAAGCACAATGGGATCCGGATCAACTTCCAGTTGAACAACGTTGGGTTCGGGACGTAAGGTCTCACATATTGGATGGATCATGACCACGGGTAGCTATGAGGACTCTGTCTCGATAACAGTAGAAAAAACAGGATTTGTAGAAACAACTTGTGCCAACTCTGGTATATGGGAAGATGATGCTTCACTAGACGTAGTGATGGTACTGGTTTTGGTAGAGCGATGTCTATGTGAACGACGGGGAAAGGATTTTGTTCTTCCACGATTACTAATTTATTTTAACCAAAAAACAAATAAACAAAAGGAGGGTAATACTAGGCAAAAGGGTTTACCAAGAAATTGTGAACTGCAGAATACCTCCTGGCGAACCAAGAAGTACGGGCAGGTAATCTCCCTGAATGTTGTGTTCAGTGTATCACAATTTCAAGGCGGCCGACTCGGTTCACTATGGATGGATAGCACCCAAACGTTTTCCTCCCAAATATGCTCGAAGGTACGTGGAGGCCCAAGTCCATATTAGCACTGTCTGATGCAAAAACACAGAGTGAGAGCACCCCTTTATACTTATCATACTATAACACTGCTTGATATACCCGAAAGTACGTGGACGAGCTATGATATCCTTACGTACATGGAGTGAGGTATCACACTCAGAATGTATCACAAACAAATTAATGACAGTTGCTATGTTTTACGACACCGAAACACGTCTCTAACCTAGAACTTATAAATGTTATCGTTAATGTTCCAAAGCGTTGTTAAGTAAATTGAGATTTATTTTATGTTGATCTTGCTTAATAGTTTGCCTTTCAGGTTCACCACAATGATGTATATGAAAATCCTAAAATGCAAGCTAAGAATGATACACAAACTTTCACTTTCAAATTTTTCAATGAAGAACGTAGCTACCAAGGGAAGAGAGAAAATAATTTGTGAGCAAACAAATCAATGAACAAAAACAAAATCAATGAATCACAAACTAGATGCAGATTTCCTAATGTTCCTTTTGAAAAAAACACACAATCCTATATGCAAATGCAAGTTTTTCTTTTTAGTTTCCTTAATGTTATGAATGCAAAAAAGAAATTAGGTGCACTAGATCAGTAATTCAAATGCTTTTTACTTTCGAGAAACGAAGAATACAAACAACAATTTCTCTTTTGAAGGAAAAACGAGGATTTCAACAACAATTTCTCCTATCAGGAAATGAAGATTTTACGTCAATTTCCTATTTTGAAAGAAAATGATTCTTAATGCGACCATAAAAATACTTTGAAATAAACTTGTCAATGATAAAGAATTTTTTTTTTAAAAAAACATTAAACAAATTTTCAGCCAAAGGAGGAAGAAGTACATAGATTCACTGGTCAATTGAGGATCAAAATTTTCAAAGCACAGTAGCAAACAAAACTGAAGCAAATTGCAAAGGAAAATTCAAGGGAATTCGGGTGTTTTCAAGAGTCAACGTAGTCTCTAAGTGGAGACAGTGCTCTACAAAGAAGCCCTAAATGGGAGACAGCGCTCTGCAAAGCACCCCTGAATGGGAGACAATGCTCTGCAAAGCAGCCCTGAATGGGAGATAGTGCTCTGCAAAGCAGCCCTGAAAGGGAGAAAGTGCTCTGCAACGCACCCCTGAATGGGAGAGAGTGCTTTGCAACGTAGGCCCGAAAGGGAGACAATGCTCAGAAAAGCACTGTGTCTAGTCTAAGGGTGCGTTGGGTGCAGTAGATAAGGAAAAATACTACTGTTTAACTCACTTTCTTTGAAAATTAAGCTCTAAAAAAGTCTAATATTTATGTGTAACAGCTACTGGGTGGATTTACAAAGCAAATCAGAGACTAAAACACCTAGAAGCCAGAGAAATTCTCCCCAGTGGAGTCGCCAGTTTGTTGGGCCAGAATTGTAATCTATGGATAAACTATGCTTCCCTAGGCGGGTGTTAGCCTAGAACAACAAGTGAAAGACTATACTACCATTTATCCTAACTTAGAACAGATACACAGAGAGGATTGGATGCTTACTTGTTTCCGTCTCTTCCAAATGGATCCTTTCTATCGCTTCCACTACAGCTTCAAATTCAAGCGGTTTTAAATGGTTGAATTATTCCTGCAAGAAAGAACACTGAAATAGAAAAAGATGAAATAATATAGATATGTATTCAAGCTAGTTAGCTAAATCAGTTAAGAATAAACTACGTTCATCAACCAAGATGTTGCAATATGGAAAATCAAAGTAAACATAGATGCATGTAGGGAAAAAAATAAGTACTCTTTACTGATGATAGAAGGAGAGGTTACAACCTAGGGATTGATTTGAAGTAACCTTCCAGCAAAGTTCCCAAGTCTCATCACAACATAAATATCTCTAGCAGCAGCTCCACAAATCAAACTCTCTATTGAAAATTCTCCAACATTTCCCTACTCAAATTCTTCCTCTCAAACACTTAGATCTGTGTTCAATTTATAGATGAACTATAGGTTTTTTTGTAATCAATAACATTCCAAAAAAGGCAAGACATGTTTCCATTCATGTAGATGTCAAATGGACACTTGGATCCCAAGCTTGACACATGTGAACCCTTCTGGAAGACACTGGCCAAGTGGAGATTCTGAAACAATGAAAATTTTGCTCCTAATGTGACCAATGCACCTTTGAATGCCAGGAAGTTCTTTTCAGAGTAGCCTTGAATGGGGCTACCTACATATGCAACACACTTAGGACCCTTAGAGCCTATGTTGGTGAGCTCACACATGTTTAATAATAAACTTCGAACCATGGAAATCCTTGCTTGATGAAAGTCTTATTTGATTTATGTTGTTTCTTGTCTTAGGGAATATAGCAACTGAGATGATAGGGAATGATAGACCCATGATCATTGGTCCTGGAGATGATGCCCAGTTAACCAGGTCATTGGGAATGGTGCCCAAATTGACCTATAGCACATGGGAACTTCCACAGAATCTCCTTGACATAATTTCCCTGAGATACAAATAGCTCCTCATCTCTTTGCCATATTTCCAAGTCAATGAAATAGTGCAAGAGCCCCATGTCCTTCATCTCAAACTCTCTTGCAAGATCCTCTTTGAAAGAATTTATGAGCTTCTCATCACTTGTCAGTATAAGATCATCACCATAAAGTAAAATAATAAAATCTTACCATCAACCACAATATGATATAGGTTCGCATCCTCTTCATTCTTTGTGAAGCCCAACCCAGTGAAATAACTATCGATCCTGGTGTACCAAGCACGAGGTGCTTGCTTCAGCCCATACAGTGCTCTCTTGAGTCTGCACACATGCGAATCCCTATCAAAGGTCTCAAAACCTTATGGTTTCTCAATGTAAAATTATTCCTCAATAACTCGATTGAGAAAGGTTGTCTTTACATCCATCTGATGCATCTGCGACCAGGGAAAACTTGAAGGATGGAAGTTTATATTAAATTTTAGAAACCTTGGTGAATCTTACTAGTCCCCAATATGTAAATTGTAAAAATTTTGATGATATTTCTGTAAAAAATATTTAGGTTTCTAATTATTTTATATTTGTATATATAAATTTTTGGTGATTTTTAGGTAAAATAATTTTATACTATAAAATTTGGGTGAATCAATTTAAAAAAAATTGGAAATTGGCGAATCTATTTTTTGGAAAAAGCATTGAAAATTAGCCCACCTACGAATATTAGCCCCTAAAATTTTCCGTGAAGACTACCACCCCATTTACGCTGATGTATATGCCACCCCATCTGATGTACCTCTCAACCGGTGTAAAATTCTCCTCATAGTCAATCCCCTCTACCTGTGAGAATCCTCAGGCCACAATTCTAGCCTTGTATTTCTCCACACTCCCATCTGCTACTTGTTTCACCTTGTAGATCCACCTGGATCCAATCACTGACTTCCCCACTGGTCTTGGGACCTCTTCCCATGCACTATTTTTGATAATGGATTCATACTCCTCAACCATGGCATCAACCCATGTTGGCTGTTGCACTGCTTCCTCAAAAGAGGATGGTCATGTCACAATACACTCACTCATAAGTTTCATGTATCTAGTATACATGACTGGGGACCTTCTCTGCATGTGTTATGATGTAGGTGTACCTACATGCTCTATCGCATCTAGCATAAGTCCATTAGATTCTATAGTGCGCTTCCTACCATTTTTATTGGATGGATTTGCATGAGAGGTTTCTACCACTCCATTGTTGATTAGTGGTTGTCATTGATGTCAACCCAAGTAGCACCAGAGGCTAACCCGATCTTGTATGGGAATTTTGAGTTGAAAAATTACTCTATTATAATTCAAGGATATTTATAATGGTTTCTACTTGTTGAGATGTTTCCGTTTATATATGGAATGCCAGGTAATTCTTCATAGTTTGATAGATATTCATGTTTGAAGTTAGTAACCCCAGTTAGTGGGCTAAATCCCCATGGGGTTGTGGCATGACACTAATCATTGGTTTTGGTCATTGAATAGTCAATAATTAATAATATTTTAAGCTCCTAAAATCCCTTCAACATTTACTTTTTGAATACCCTCTCAACCTAAGCATTTATATAAATTGTGGCCCTCATATCCTCCTGATGTAAGGATTTTGCTAATAAAAATAGATCATCGTGGAATTTTTTCTATAACTTATTTTCTGTGAATCTTCAGATGATGGAACAAAAAAAACACTTGGGAAAAATATTGGTGAAGCGTGTGTCTGAATTTCAGATCTTTTTTCGCTATATTTTCCGAGATATGATCTGTGGTAGTTAGGGTTTTTGCAGGCTTTTGAATTTCATATCAAAGAGGTGACCTTGGGAAAATCGTCATAAATCTCTCTTTGAGAAGTAGATTGGAATTCTATAAAATTTAAGGGGTAGTGCATGGAATTTATTTTTCTGTGTATCAATTTGAGAGCCGAAGGAGGAAACAGGGACACATGGCACGACGTACAAGTTTTCTCTACGAAACTAGTCCATAATTAGGTCATTGTGAGAGATTGGGCATAAATTTGTCTTGAAGAATCCAAATTAGTTCATACCTATGGCATTGGAAAGAAGACTCAGAGGGATACTACAAGACTAAAGATCACATATTGTGGTTCTAAAATCATAGAGATACATCAGATTCAATATCGAGATCCTAAAAGGAAAGAAAAAGCTAGATCATGTGCTGTTAAGGGCTACAAAGGACCAGACTTTCTAGGGTAGAAAAGCAAAGAAAGGTGCAGAAAAATGATGCAACAAAGGTAAGCTCCATGAAAGTATCTTCTGTATATTCATGTTCATCTCTTAATTGCATTAGGTTCTTTGTATTCCAATTTTTAATTTTTGTTTAGCACTAGCATATGCTCTGCAGGATGAGATAATTTTTTCTATTATCATGTCATGGGTATTTATTTGAAGAATTTTTGCAGGTATTATATATTCATAAATATCAGACTCAATGCATGATATAATGTTCTGAAGAGTGAGAAAAGGTGGCATGACAATAGCAGCAATCAAGGTGCAAAACATCAACAAGAAGTTCACCACAAGAAGTCTTCACGTGGGAAGCACTACATAAAATCATTGTAAAGGTATCATTGTACTGAGTCATTGCAAAAGCATCATTGTAAAATTTGTACATGTGTCTATCTGCCAAGAGTTGAAGATGCAGTTTCGGGAGGTCTAGGATCATCATTAGGTGGTTGTGTCATAATTGGGGTTATGGTCTACTGTGTCTTATTCTTATTCATCATTCTATATAGTTGTAAAGTGGAAAATTTTCCCTAATGCGAGAGTCCATTACTCTTTTATTCTTCTATAGGGTGGTAGGGTGGTGCTAGGCTGGTGCATGAAGTCACCCATAGGTTCAAGCCTATGAAAAAATTAGGGTCGTAGGATGGTGCTAGTGTGAGTTGTAGCTCATTGGGCATTGGGGCATCCATTCAGTTGACTAATGAAGAATCTCAGGCCTTGGAGCGTCCATCTAGTGGGAGCTAGAGAAGAATAATTTTCTAGATTATAGGAAGTTAGAGATTTCTTTTCAATTGAATATTAAAGAATTATTAGAAAATAATTTAGGTGGTTTTTGTCCCGGAGCGGGTTTCCACAAAAAATGTGTGCATTTGTGTTCCATTTGTTTACTACTATCATTGTACAAACACTGGTAATAATTGAAGATTAACTAATGCTATTAAAGATTAATAATAATACTAATTTAAAGGAATACTGATTCACCCCCCCTCTCAATATTTCAAACAATTGGTATGGGAGCTTGGTTCCTTCAATAACAATTTAATAGATGGAAGGAGGTCATGGAGCATACCAAGAATCATGTACCTATGTTTAATGAAAATAATTATGCACTATGGAAAGGAAGAATGTAGGTCTATGTAATATTCCAAATTATCCCAAGCTAATGGGAATGTACAATTTTGTTTCATTTTCCTGTTGCATGAATAAATGTGTAAAGGAGGACAATAAAAACTCCTAAAACAATGAATAAATCAATGCCCCATGTGAACAAATATAAATCTAGGCCATCTTAATAAAACACCCTTATGTGTGAAAGGGATTGAGACATTTGACTCGGTCAACTATGACCAGATCAAAAGTGTTGTCTAGAGGGGATGAACCTCATTGATGCACAACATAGTCTTAGTTGGAGGTGGTACATGTGAAAGAAGCTAAATCTTTGAGATGGTTTAGGGTTTTGCAAGATTTATATCTTATAAAAGGAAGAGGAGGACAACAGGAGAGGGTTTTTGTTTTGATTATATTTCTAAATATATTTTCTGTTTAGACATATATCATTCTCTTGTTTTTTAGCTGAGCATAGTGCTTTTTAGCATTGGGTGTTCCTGATCGGGAATCCCACCTCTTTCCTTGAGAGGCCTCTTGGAAGAGTGTTACACAGTAATTTGTCACTGTCCCTGCAATCCCCCATCCCGCACATTGGAGGGCCTATTCCATGACCTGTGAGAAGTGACATGACCTGAAACCACTTTCATGGCATCCCCTTTGACAAGGACAATTATTCCCCTAAAGACAATTTCCTGTGAAAAGCCCTAAAAATAGACCTTTTGGCCATGGCACGACCAGCCAGTTCAGCCCTCGTGCTAATGGGGGAAATCCACAAAAGAGGGCACGCCAACTAGCGCTCTATCCCAGTGTATTACTCACACCAGGATTAATAAGGATTGTTTTTTAAAAATAAATGTCGGATGTTTGATTCCATCCAACTCCTGAATGAGTCTATAAAATGAGTTGGGAGGTTTGGCTCCAGATGGCCATGTAGGGGAAGTGGTTTTCCACCTATCATGGAAGCTTCCTTGAGGATAGGGCCAATCCCACCATTGTAGGGATCCCAACTCCCCTTCCACCATCTATATAAGCTTGTCATTTTCCCTTTGCAAGCTAGCATGAATAGATCTGAATCAATAGTAAGGAGATTATCGTCAGACAACTGAAGAGAGAGAGACTTGTCCCATTCCCGACGAGCCTTATCGAGACGTACTCCGCTGTCGACCCGCCGAAGGAAGATCCAGCATTAGAGATCAGGTTGTATCTTTCTTTGTTCTGATTATAATAAAGGACTTTGATTATGGTTCCACTCATATGTTCATGTCTTTTGTTATGAATTTTATCTTCTCTAACTGATACATAGTTGCATGTATTAGGTTTTACGCTTGTGCGTTTGTTATTTCTTCATGTATGTAAAAGTGTTCGAATGTGCTAGGCGGGAGAATTGTGATCTACTACAAGGAAGGACATAAGCACCATCTTCTCTGCAAGAAACAACAATGTAGGACTTAAGGTAGGCCTCTTATCACATCTTGGTCTTTGGTAATTAGGAAATTACGTCTTAGCATGACTTGGTTGTTGCTAGACCCGATCTAGGCTAGTAGGGATCGCCTCTGTCCACAGAGGGGATTTACCTCTCCAACAAAGAGTCTTGCTGATATTGTCCACTATCAGGCATTTCACCATGCTTCATCTTCCAACTACAATGCAAATCCCATTGAGGGTTTGGTTGTTTTTGAAAGCTACAGAAAGTGGAGGCTAGATCTACTCAGATCTAGACCATTCTAGTGCCTCTTTTCAGTGGGAGAGACTTCTATCCCATTGGCAAGAGTGTATTAGACCTTTAGAGCTGCATTTTTAGATCTTGGGATCAGGTCAATCATGTAATGAAGCCTACAGCACAATTTCCCTTCCATATCTACGTTTTTCCTGTAGGTAATGTTGCAGGGTGTTTAAGCACATGATTTGGAGAGCTGGGATTCATGTGTTGGGGATCTGCCCATAATATTTTGAGATATATTGGAGAACATATAATACACGTTCATATCAGATCTAATCTGAATACTGCTATACATTTATGAATCTCTGCATATTTCTACAGATCTGTAACTTAGATCTCAGATCTACTTCCTGTACATGGTGTTTTGATCATAAATACTAGGGGGATTAAAAGAGGAGCCTATATAGTGTATGGATCTATTATAGATATGATTTTTTATGCACTCATATGCTCTATATCTAATTTTTAATCTTCAGCTGTTGTATGCTCAATAAAATAATGTTTTCAATCCTTTGGAGTGACTATATGTGATTGTAGCACCTCTTTTTGATGGTTTCTTCCTTTTAAAGTATTCTATGTCCTGTTATACATTTTATGGGCCTCATTACAAATCTTATCTTTTTGATATAAATCTTATTTTTGAGCCTCCATATTGGCCTCCTGCTCTTAATTTGCTGAACTACATTATTTCTGAAGCAAAATTGTTTAATATTGTTGTTGTTCCTATTTTGGGATATTACAGTGGTATCAAAGCAATCATCTTGGCACAACCTGTAAGAAGCCAATATGTCTTCAGAAGAATATGAACCTCTTACTAACAGAGAGAAAAGGTATCTAAAGAGAATACAGAAGAAATTTGATTACACCAATGATGATCAATACAAGGGTAAATCCCCTGAATCTGGAAGTGATTTAGAAGGAAAGGACTTTGCAAAGATCCTTTTGAAAGTCATGCAATATATTGCTAGAAAGATCAAAGAGATGATAATGGACATAATCAAGGAATAGCCTAAGAGACTTCATCTTGGAGAAAGCTCTGGCATGTCTCATCTCTAGAATGATCAACCAATGAACCAACCACAAGCTCCACAGCACTCTACCATGCCTACTTTTTTGGTTGTGGAAAATGAAGGGCCTCAAGAGAAAACATCCCTTGAAGACTAATTTGAAGAATATGAGTCTTAGAATCAGAGATTCAAGGATCACTTGAGTTTTCAAGAGTTTTTTCACCTCAAGGACAAAATAAGACCAAGGCATCAACATAGAGATGGTGGATTCACTCAGAATCATGATCGACATCACTCTATGGGAAGATTATTTTTACCTAAATTTGATGGGTCATCCACTTGTTCTGCCAAAACATGGGTAGAAAAACTTGACATCTACTTTCAGTTGAACAAGGTCCCTGAGATGGAAGCTATCAAGATTACAGTGCTACACTTTGAAGGTGAAGCACACAATTGGTGGTTCCATGGCTTATCTACATTGGGTGATGCCAATGTGATTTCTTATTCTGAGATCACTAGAAGGATGGTGGAAAGATTTGACAGAAAATATCCAAAGGCACCTTTCATGAGCCTTGCAAAGTTGAATCAATCAGGTAATACAGAGTCTTACATTTCTGAATTTTTGAGATTATCTATTATGGTTCCTAACTTTTCTGTAGCAAGAAGGGTGTACATGTTCATCGATGGTCTAGATTAACCTCTTCATGGGTTGGTAAAATATACCAAGCCCACTACCTTGCATGATGCCATTGAGAAGGATAGATACCTTCAAGATGCCTTGCCAAAAGCAAATGAAAAATTTCAGAACAAGCCCTCTTTTCCTTCTAAAGGAAACTAAGAGAAAGATTCTCCTTCAAAGGAGAGCTCATACAAGAAGCCTATTGATGATGAAGTCCATAGATCTAAGGAGAAATAAGCTATGCTTCACTTGCCAAAAACCATGGGTACCTAAACATAGATGTGCTGCTGGTAAAGCACATTATATAGAGGTCTTCTTAGATCTTGAAGAAGATGAAGATGATGAACCAAGAAGGGATCACAACGCTGACAATTTTGAAGGAGACCCAACACCATCAAGAGATGGGAATGGAGAATTTTATTCTATTGGAGGAACTCTTGCATATTTGAGAGGAGTACCTAAGTACTTTACCTTAATAGTTCAAGGTTCAATCATGAATCAGAGGGTTTCTATATTGATTAACAGTGGGGCTACCCACAACTTCATTGATGCCCACCTTGTGCAAAGGAGGGAAATACCCACTGATAATTTTTAGGGATTCTCTGTTTTGGTCCCAAAAGATATAAAAATGCAATGCATGCATTATGTCCCATCACTTTCAGTCACCATGGGATCTTACACCTTGGTGGATCACTTCTTTGTGGTTGACATACTAGACACTAATGTTATTTTGGGTGTTCAATGGCTAATTACATTGGGGAAAGTCACCACCGATTGGGAGGATTTGCAAATGAAATGGGTGGAAAAGAAGAGTGGTGAATCTTAAATGATTAAAGGAATGCATACATACCCCTCACATAACACTTCGACACAGAAAAAAGAGATGGATTTGTGCAGTGGAAGAAAGGACCTCACTATCCCATCTATTATGCTCATAAAATTTCTGCATGGGACACTCTTATCTTGTGGCAAACCACCCGGGAGGCCACCTGATTCATATTTTGTGGGGAATACCTCACAATTTTCTACTCCAAACTTATATCTAGGAGGTATTGGAGCACTTGAAGACAAAGCTACAGTGCTAGGAGGCTTGGATAAGCTCAAGGAGGAGGCATATTTTCTTCCCTCATCATCATTACCCCCTCTCATTTCTGGATTTGCACCGTGGGAGGAGAATAAAAGAAGGAATAGCCTTCCAACACACACATTTTGCATAGGAGGTGTCAAGGATAAGAGCAGCAACATGATAGTCATTTCTATTGATGCATCATCAACACTATCATTGTTGAGCAGTGTAGATCTGTATTGGAAATCCCAACTGCAAGTGTATTATTCCAAAGATCTTCAGACTTGTATGATAATTGATGACCAGCTGCATGAAAAAGGCTACTTAGTCCAAGGAGGGGTAATCTATCATCATGGTAGGATCTTCTTGTCTAGAGATTTTAAGCTCAAGCAGAAGTTACAATAAGGAGCATACAAAGAGTTTTGTTCCAGCCATATGTATTCCATAAGGATCCACACGATCATCATGAGGAGCTTTGATTGGGAATGCTTGAAAGAAGAACTACATCAGAATTTTCAAGAATGCATGAACTATGTGGAGTTGGGGTAGCCATGTGACTCTATACAAGAGTTATTTCAGCCATCTCTTCCTTCTTTGGCAAGAGGAGAAAGATCCATGCACAACTCCATCTGTATGAGAGGCAATGTTGGTGAAGAATCTGATCATGTAAAGCAAGTTTAATTTTATGATTTTTCATATTCTTTCACCATGTTTATGTAGGCCATGACTCCAAGGAGGAGTGATGTATCATGTAAATCTCATGGAAAACATTGGGCCACTAAAATTTTTGAATTTTTCCACTCCATTTGTGTTCAATGGGAGATTTTCTTTCATGATGGGTGCTTCCCAAAGGCACCAAACATATCTCACACTTTCAGCCATGGTGAGATGACATGTGCAGCAAGTAAGTGGTGGGGAAACCACTTACCACACCTTGATTTGATGTAGGCAAGAGATGCACTACATTGGTACCATATGTGGGACTATGACCCACCTCCTCATGCTCAAATTTCTATTTTTTTATATGTATTTTTTCTTCCATACCTTGATGATATAGTTGTACTTTTTATGGGTATGTATGGAGGGAGGATGGAAAGCTTGCATGTACCACATGGGATGGAGACTCACTATGAACCTCGTGCCACTGTTTCAGGGATAGTATTGGTTCAACCATGTTTGTTTCATTTGAGTTCTTGACTCCTTGTGGGATGAAATATACACATCTCATAATGACTTTGGAGGAACAATTCATGGAGGTTTGGATTGGTGAACACTTAGCTTATGCAAAAATATTAACTCATGATGGTGTCACAAATGGAGGAGGAGAAGTGTTGCAACACTAACCCTATTAGTTGCGTGAGGACAAGCAACATTTTGGAGGGGAGGACTGTAATATTCCCAATTAGCCCAAGCTAATGGGAATGTACAATTTTTTTTCATTTTCCTGTTGCATGAATAAATGTGTAAAGGAGGACAATAAAAACTCCTAAAACAATGAATAAATCAATGCCCCATGTGAACAAATATAAATCTGGGCCATCTTAATAAAACACCCTTATGTGTGAAATGGATTAATACATTTGACTGGGTCAACCATGACCAGATCAACAACGCTGTCTAGAGGGGATGAACCTCATTGATGCACAACGCAGTCTTAGTTGGAGGTGGCACATGTGAAAGAAGATAAATCATTGAGATGGTTTAGGGTTTTGCAATATTTCTATCTTATAAAAGGAAGAGGAGGACAATAGGAGAGGGTTATTTATTTGATTATATTTCTGAATATATTTTCTTTTTAGACATATATCATTCTCTTTCTATTTAGCTGAGAATAGTGTTGTTTAGCACTGGGTGTTCCTGTTCGAGAATCCCACCTCTTTCCTTGAGAGGCCTCTTGGAAGAGTGTTGTTGATCTTGTCCACTATCAGGAATTTTTCCAAGCTTCATCTTCCAACTACAACGCAGATCCTGTTGAGGGTTTGGTTGTCTTTGAAAGCTGCAACAAGTGGAGGCTAGATCTACTCAGATCTAGACCATTCTAGTTCCTATTTTCAGTGGTAGAGTCTTCTATCCCATTAGCAAGAGTGTATTGGACCTTTGGAGCTACATTTTTAGATATTGGCATCAAGCCAATCATGTACTGAAGCCTACAATGTAGTTTCCCTTCTAGATCTACATCTATCCTATAGGTAATGTTGCAGGGTGTTTGAGCACATAATTTGGAGAGTTGGGCTTCATGTGTTGGGTATCTTCCCATCATATTTTGAGATCTATTAGAGAAGATCTAATACATGTTCTTATCAGATCTGATCTGAATACTGCTTTACATTTCTAAATCATTGCATATTTCTATAGATCTGTAACTTATATCTTAGATCTACTTCATGTACATGGTGTTTTGCTCATAACTCCTAAGGCAATTGAAAGAGGAGCCTCTATAGTGTATGGATCTGTTATAGATCTGATGTTTTATGCACTCATATGCTCTAGATATAATTTGTAATCTTCAACTATTGTATGCTCAATAAAATAACGTTGTCAAGCCTTTGCAGTGATTATATGTGATTGCAACACCTCTTTTTGAGGGTTTCTTCCTATTTAAGTCTTCTATGTCTTGTTATACATTGTATGGGCCCCATTTTAAATCTTATTTGTTGATATAAATCTAGTTTTTGAGCCTCCATATTGGCCTCCTACTCTTACTTTGTTGAACTACGTTATTTCTGAAGTAGTATTGTTCAATATTGTTGTTGTTCCCATTTTGGGATATTACAGTCTATCTCTTGGCGCAAGGTTGCGAAGTATGGGAAACTATTCAAAATGGATGAACAAGGTAAGAAGAATTTGGAAAATGATGCAAAAGAAAAGAATATTATTATCAGTGGATTTATTGAATCTTCTTATCGTAAGGTATTGGGTTGTAAAACTACCAAAAATGTGTGGGACAAGCTTGAGAATATATATGCAGGTGACTCAAATTTCAAGGAATAAAAGCTTCAAATATACAGATAAAAATTTGAGCAACTCAAAATTAAAGAATATGACAACATTGTTGCATTCTTCCAACACGTTGATGAAATAAACAACACTCTCGAACGATTGGGAGAGCCTGTTGATGAGAATAATATTATACAAAAAATTCTTAGAGCGTTAACACAAAGATTCAACTCAAAGGTATCGGTCTTAGAATACAATGCAAATATGGACAAACACAGCAAAGAGGAATTACATGGAGTTCTCATAGCTTATGAAATGAGACTTGATAAAGAAGAGGGTACTTCGCATCTAGAAACTATGTTCACTGCATCTAAGAAAAACAATAAGGACGAACAACCTTCAAAGGCAAAGACCTGCACCTACAAGTGTGAAGAAAAGGAAGATGATGAAGAAGGTCATTCATATGGAGAATATACTTACTTTACGAGAAAACTGAAAATTGCTAAGGGAAAATTCAAAGGTAAAATTCTATTTATATGTTTCGGTTGTGGTGAGGTTTGGCATTTCGCATAAAAATGTCCAAACAGAAGTGATGGCAACTCAAAAGGAAAGAAAGGCTTTAATAAATTCAACAAGCAAGGCAAGAATAAAGGATTCAAAAGGAACTTTCTCTCTAAACAAGATAGCTCATCATCCGATGAAGGGAGTGATAATGAAGAAGAAGCCAATGAGAGAGTATTTTTTATGGCCAAGCACAATAAACAAGAGGAATCAAACAATGAAGAAGACGGGTTGAACATAGAAGAATTTTCTAAGGAGGAAATCAGGATTATAAAATAACTCAAGGCTAAGAAGATTCATTCCGATACTCTTGAAGAACAAGTTAAAGGTCTCAAAATTTAATTTTAAGAACACAAATGCATTGAAGATTCACATCAAAAGAAGTTGGAAGAAATAAAATAAGAAAGGGAAGCATTAAAAGCCAAATTAGTTTCGTTGCATAAGGATGTGAAGAAGGGAAAAACTATCCAAAACTATGCCAATAACTTAAGGGAAATGGAAGAAATCAACAACAATCAATGATATTACAACGAAAAAAATGACCTCGGTTGAAAAGAATAAGAAGAAGGACGTTCTACAACAAAATACAATGAACCTATCAGATATGACATGCATGTAGACTTCATTGGACAAGATTAGCAAGAACAACCTTGGAAGACAATTCCCTGACAGAGATTTCCATCTAGGTACCAACATATTGTCCATGGCTATTCATGTGGTAAATTTGGTCATACAATTGTAGAATGTCATATGTACCCTAGGAACCAATACAATTCCAAGAGATCTGTCAAATATGAACATCCCAGGGCCCAACAAAACATCAATAGATTTGAACATTTAAGAAATAATATTGAATGGTACGAATTTCAAAACTTTGGATGCATAGCTAGATACTGTAGACTTGAAAATCCTCCAGAATAATATTCAAAGCCACAAAATGAATGAACATGGAAGAAGAAGAAGACTGATAATTTTTCTCTCGCTCTCAAGGCTCAAAAAAAAAATGTGTGGTATGTTGATAGCAGTTTCTCAACGCATATGAATGGATATAGAAATAAATTTCTATCTTTGAAAGAGAAGAAGGATGGAACCGTGTCCTTTGGAAATGATGGATCTTCAAATGCTACCATCACTCTCAAAAGAAAATATGCTCTAGCCAAGAGTGTTCTATTGGTTGGAAACATGAATCGAAATCTACTCAATGTTGGGAAAATGTGTGATCAAGGATACACAATGCTATTCAACTCCACAAAATGTGAAATCGTGAAAGGCGGGCATGGTAAAATTGTGGCTACAGTAAGTCAAGCTCCAAATGACATATATGCTATGGATGAAGTAACTAAAGCATGTCTACTAGCTAAAGAAGATGAAAGCTGGTTATGGCACAAATGAATGGGTCACACAAACTTTTACAATATTGTAAGTATAAGAAAAAAGGAAGAATTATGATAAATGCCAAAAATCTCAAAGCCTTCCAACACACTATGTGAGGCCTGTCGGCACGACAAGTAGAAAAAAGTCGAATTTAAAACAAAAGAACACTTTTCATCACATCCATTGGAATTGATACATAATAATATATGTGGTCCTATGAGAATGAAAGGCTTAGATGGAGAATTATATTTCATGTTAATGATAGATTACTATACCAAAATGACAACCGTTAGTTTCCTAAAGAAAAAAATCTGAAACATTTGAGTGCTTTAATATCTACAAGAAGTTGGTAAAAAATGAAATTGATTTGAAAATAAAGTGTCTAATATCATATAATGGAGGATAATTCACTTCCAAATTATTTCAGTAATAATATGACTAAAATGGAATAAAAAGACAATTTTTAACAGCATGAACACCTCAACAAAATGGAGTTTCTCAAATAAAGAATAGAACCGTACATGAAATGGGTAGAACAATGCTGAAGGACTCAAAATTGGATGAAAAATTTTGGGTTCAAGAAATTGATACGACAATATTTATTATCAACCGAAGTGACAAGTCTTCTCAGAAATAATTGCAACAAGAACCCATATGAATTATGGAAAGGAAAACCGGCTAATGTAAAATATTTGAGAATCTTCGAAAGAAAATGTTATATCAAAAGAGAAGATTAAAATTTGGGTAAGTTTGAATCACGTGTTGACGAAGGTATCTTTTTTGGTTACTCATGCAAAATAAAGGCCTATAAATTCTATAATCTAAGATGAAAACAGATAGTGGAGAGCATAAATGTTACATTTGACGAAGATGGTGTTATAACGAATAATGATGAGGATCTAGAATATTTGAAACTTGAGACTAAAGATGAAAAAGACAGAGACAAAATTATAGAACAAGAAGAAAATGTCAACCATGAGGAAGTAAATAATTCTCATCAATATATATAGGAACAACAACAAGAAGCTCCTCCAAAGAGAACAAAAGAATGGATTCAAAAGAACCATCCATCAAATCAAATCATTGTGAGATAAATGAAGGTCCACAGCTTCGTTCATCACAAAAAGCTCACATTAATTTTCTAGAAACCTTTGAGCCTAGTAGTTTTGAGGAAGCCAGCCAAAATGAACACTGGGTAACAGATATGAATGAAGAATTGGATCAAATCAAGAAGAATAACGCGTGGAAATTAGTTCCATGACCAAAAGATAAAAATGTCAATGGGAATAAATGGGTGTTCAAAAAAAAATTGAATGATGATGGATAGGTTACCAGAAACAAAGAAATATTGGTCTGAAAAGGCTATGCACAAGTGGAAGGAATTGATTTTGACAAAACATTTGCACCTGTTGCCAGAATGTAAGACATATGGAAGTTTCTCGCCTATGCATGTTCAACAAAAATCAAAGTCTACCAAATGGATGTTGTTGTCTTGAGGGGTCCTAACCTAGGTTCATAGGTTAAGGTTTTCCAAAAAACCCCTATAATACTGGCCCTTTCGGCAATGACCTAGTTTCGCAGGCCAAGGTCTGACCCGCAGTAGTATGGGAGGGTGTTGGAACTACCTTTCTGCACCCTGAGAGAGAGTAGGTAATTCAAGGTAGATTTGCGTTGCAACTTATCAGGTTCGCACCGAATGAGTCTATTCGCAAGTTCTTAATATTATAATCAACATATAACCATAACAAAGCTATTATCACTAACATATCTAATCAATATATTTGCATCCCTGTGCGCATCAACAAATACTATCACAGAACATTATAATCGCAGTTAATTCTTAGATCACAGGTACATTCACAGCTTAAATAAATATCACAGATGCACTTCAGTAATAAACACACTCGATCTAGATAACATAAAGATACTTCAAATATATTACGCATTCATTAGTATCCAAAAACCAAATTACAACCCAAAACACAGCCCTCGCGCACAACCAATGGGGTCTGCACACAATAGGACAGAGGATCTCCACACACACAGCCAGCATGAGCCCTTACCCAAAACTACCCAAAATAGATCTCAACAGTTTGCACATAGCATCAATATTGCCTCTTCGTTACCTCCTAGACCCAAATATCTATCTATTTATCTCATCGCAGCCCTTGCTATCTTATGGTCCGCAAATCACGGTTTATGGACCCTAGATTTACCCTTTAACCCATTACAAAACATTGGGGCTTTGACTCACCCCAAAACCCCTACGCAAGACCAACTATTACAAAATTAAACCAAAAACAAAGCTTAGGGAGCCCCACTCCAATAGGCCCCCAACACAATCTTGTGACTCATCCCGAGTCACAGCGGCTTTGGGGTTTGCATCTTCACCTGAAGCTACATGATCACATCAACCAGTAGGGGCAGCACTCCTCTGCTCTGCACAATAGAATTTTGTGCAATATCCACCAACTTCTGTGAAGTTGGTCCTTCGATAGCAGCCATGACACTTTCCAATGTTTGGTTTAGTTATTTAACCACGACATCCACTTCCTGAGATAGATTAAGGGCTTCATCAGCCCAAGGCTTGAGGTGGTCACTGAGAACCTTCTTTTTGTGGAGGAGCTCCTCAATTTCATCTCTAAGTGTGTGGCCGGTACGTAGTCATGCTAGGCATTGAGCTAGAATCAAAGTGGACATAGTAGCTTCGAGTTGTTCAAACTCTTCCTCCTTCTAGCACAACTCTTGAGTAAAATCACATAGGAGAGGGTCACGTTGTACCTTAGACCACAACTTCTTAGATGTCTCCAACAATTTTGCACCCTGAGCAATCTGAGCTATAATAGCATTGGTGGCCTCTGTGACCTGCGCCACTCGCTGGGCTCTTACCTCAGGTGGAGTTTTTGACTGCAATTTGGCATGTAAGGCAACAATCTGTTATTCCATCTCTATCTTGACAGTCTGAATTTCGGTCCTAGAAGCCCTTAGTGCTACAAAAAGCCCCTATATCTTGGCCTGGGTGGTAGTAGAAGCTGGGATATCCTTAGTTACCTCTGCGCATAGCCTACTGATTAGGCATTCCAACTCGGTCTATGCGTGGCGGCAAGGGTGCATGCAACCTGTGCCTAGGACACCTCGGTGGTTTTCTCCATGATCGTCTGCTCAGTTGTACTGAGCTACTGGTGCACCCAATGGTATCTGTGTTTAATCTCCTCGAAAATGGATTGTGGAGGACCTGCAGTGGTTCATGTAGAAGTCAGGCCAAATCCAGTTGCACCTCTGTGCAGACCTGGACTTATGCTCCTACGACAAGTGGGCTCAGAATGAATGTTGCGCCTAGTAGGGGGTAGAGGAGGCTTTTAGTTGTGATGATCAATTCACTGCTAGTTACTAGGGGCAGCCTTGTATGAATCATGCTTTCCTGCAGGGTGTTATTTTTGAGCTGCAGAGCTCAGAGCTCAGACTAGAGTGTAGCAACTGTGGCCTTCTAGTACTCTTCCAAAGCCATCCATTTATCTTCTAAGGCGAGGGTGACTGCATTTGCAATCTGCTCCAGGTTTTCCTCTGTCAGAGTAACTTTAGTCTCCCGTCTTGGCCTTGTAGCTTGTCGTTTCTTTCATTGGACTTTAAGAGGGTTGGCAGTCCACTTCGTACCACGCGGGGAGTCAAAACCCTGCACATAGAGACCTTTTGTGTCAAGATCCTGCTGTGAATCCTACTCCACACCCTTCTCAATGTCCTTGATATGTCCTTATATCTCTTTGGTGGTATCCGACGGGGTGGTCTTATTGGCACTCGTACCTATAGTATTAGTTGTACCTGATTTGAAGCCCAGTTTCTAGTATGGTGGCCAAGTGGTAATGAGGTGGTTGATTTCCTTATCAACGAGCATATATGGTAGTGATACCCACGCTGGATCCTTATGGCCTCGAATCTACACATTGTTCATCATGACTTGGAACACTTCGATGCTCTTATAATTTTCATATATTGCTGGTGACAAGTGCAACTGGGAGTGGATTGTTGCTGCGAGCTCACTTTGAAATAGGACCTAGAATACCTTGTTATCCTCAATGCGCTGCTCATCCTTTGAGTCCCACAGATTTGCATACCATGCCCATTTTCACATATCTGGCTCGAGCTCTAGAAGGACTGATTCTTTCGGGGCTTCCGAGGCGACCAACGTGATGAGGAGTAGCAACCAGGAGTAAACGAATGCCCTTCCATGATCCTGAGAATTGCACACGTTCTCCAGAAATTCATTACATAGGAACTGGGACTAGTTGAATCAGACCCCTTTTTCGCAGTGGCCAACCAACTGAATTACATATGCGGGGACCATGGAAACCTGGAATTTGTGCATCATTTTGCATGCTAACAACAAGGTGCCCATGCACGCACTAGGGTCGCTAATACTGTTGATAATGAACCCCCTAGTATTCCCTTCAACGTGGTAGTCATCGCACACCTTATTGGAAAACTGTTGCTCATATTTTGTACCAATGTACTCCATGGGATTCAACCCCTTCATGGGAAGACCAGTAATATCGTGAATGATCGCTGCATCAATGGGAATGTAGTCTTGTATCCACAAGCAGTCGTCATGGACCAAATCTAGCAGTTGTCGCTCAATTCGGTCGATGATATTGTAGTGGCCAAAATGAGGCATCCGCAGCATATTTAATAACCCGGAACCAACCAACCCACTTTCCCATGACATGGGGACTACCTTCAGCATGTCATCCTCCAATACACTTTCGAGATATAATTCTGGTGCCAATTCGGGGAAGGCCTCTGGTTTGGCTAGGTCATGATCGTCGAATTTTATCGAGTGGAGCTTGCCAAAGGATTCACCAATTATGGAGACCTCGCCCAAAATTAGAGGCATATGTAGATAGGCATGTATTCCATCAATATTATTGGGCATGCACATCGAGGGTCTGTGAGGCCGAACATAGGGTGGTAGCCAATTTATTGGTTCAGCGCTCCGCTCCTCTTCCTGAGCAGACATAGTTCTCTTTGATGGGTTAGGGGAACGTGCCTGCGGCACAATTCACAGGGATTTCACGTTTCAAGGGGAGGTATGTGGCTTCAACCCAGCCCATTTCGCAGTCCTCCTCAGCCCTTGCTACTGGCGTTTTCCCTTTCCCTTCTTTTTCTCCACTTTCTTTCCCTTACTCGTTGTGGACACAACCTCCTCAACTTTAGGGGTGACTTCGAGTACTTCATCGGATTATTTCTCTGTTAAGGCTACAATTTGTGAAGATTTAGTGGGGTTGGAAATAGTCATTCTTACGCATAAGATGAACTCAAGGTTGCTACTATCAGAGGGGGTAGGATGCCCAGACATGAACAAAGTATAATAGTTGCTAGAAATTGCAAGGCAGATTTTTTTCAGAATACATGGAACCCTCTTTTGAGCTCCCCCTTGATTTTATAGCCTTGGGTAGTGACCAATGATTGGGCGAGGTTTATCTTAAACTTACCATCAAGAAAACGGTAAAAAGTCTTCGGAAATCGCCTCATTAATTTTTGGCCACCCGCTCCTTTCAACAGTAAAATTTGAATTCTACCCATTTTTACTATTCCAATGGCTAGTTTTCGTAGTTGTGTATTACCCCTGTTCACCTAGAACACCTCCCTGGGATTCCAAACCTATGATCGAAACCTACGCTCATTGTGCACCTCTCCATCCTTCCAGACCTGCGATCGACCGTTATGCTCGTAGCATTCCTCCTTGGGCTTCTAGACCTGCGAATGACCCCTGGAAATATAATAGGCTTGCTTATGGTTTTCTTCCATCCTATGTGTATGCCACCCAATACATCTACGCCGACCATATATTCATTTGGTCCAGTATGGTTTGAGTCGGCTACCGTTAATATACCCTCGGACAGTGTTGCCACGTAGTGTGGCTAACAAGACAACTCCTCCATTAGTAATTCCCTTTACCATATAGGGACCTAGCTAGTGGTGATGGAACTTCCTTGGGTGTTTTTTGAACTGTCTATTTTATAACAGGACCAATTCTCCCTCCAGAAAGATCTTTTTCCAAATATGTCGATCATGCCATGCTTTTTCTAGGGCATTTTGAACTTGTTGATGGAATTTAGCAATGAATCAGTCCTCCTCCAAGGCAACAAGTTGCGCTAAACACTCCTCCATGATATCAGGCTCTGCCATGTTGGTAAAGGCTGTGATGCGCAGGCTAGGAACAATATTTTCCATGGGCATAATAACATACTTTCCATAAACCATCCAGAACGGTGTTTCCCTCGTCAATTTCTTGCAGGTGGTTCAATAGGCCCAAAGGACCGATGGGATGTGCATGTCCCAGTAACTTTGACCAACATTACAGACCTTGGTAAGTGTGTGTTCCAAGATTTTATTAAAAGCTTCTACAACTCCATTTTCTTATGGGTGATACAAGATTTTTTTCGCGTGGTGGATCTGAAATTCTTCAGTCAAGGCCTGTATTGTTTCATTTAAAAAATGCATACCTCTATTGCTCATCAAGATCTTTGGACAACCAAACCTGGTTAGAATATGTTCAAAAATAAAGTGCACAGTGGTATCTACAGTACAATCCTTCATAGCTTGCGCTTCATCCCATCTAGTTACATAATCAGTTGCAGTGATGATGTAGCGTGCACTTGTCTTCTTCCCTGGCGGGTTAATGGGTCAAACGAATTCTATGGCCCATTTTTCAAATGTTTGCAGGGCCATCTATGGTTTCAGGGCCATTTTGTCTTTGCGTGATGATATTCCTGTCCTTTGGCATGTGTTGTAGGCTTTGCAATAGTCGTGAGAGTCACTATGCATTGTGGGCCACCATAGCCCAACTCTCAAGATATTTTGCGTCATCGTTTTCCCTGCATAGTGACCTCCTTCTATTCCCTCATGGGATGTTTCTAAGATGGTGTGTCTCTCATGATCCAAAACACATCTTCGTAGCACCTCATCAGCTCCCAGCTTATACAAGTGGCCCGCTATGATAGTAAAGTCTGTTGCATGGGTTACCAACTCTTTCTTCTATTGTAACGAATACTCTGTAGGCGCCATCCCTGTAGTTAAGAAGTGAATGATGTCGGTGAAGTGTGCATCAACCATCTTAATAGAAAAAAACTATGCATCAGGCAGTCCTTCTTCTAGGTTGGTCGGTTCTTCAACACTTTCAATTCGGGATAAGTGGTCTGGCCCAACATTTAGTTTCCCCAGCTTCATGATGATCTCAAAATCATATTCTTGAAATAACAGCATCCATCAGCAAATACCCCCCCCCCCCCCCACCAACATAGGCTTGTTCACTATGTACTTCAAAGCTGAGTGATCTGTAAAAATCTTGAAGTGCCCTCCTAAGAGATAATTTCATTATTTATACAGGGCATATACCATGGCCAACCCCTCGTGCTCAGTAGTGGAGTATTTGCACTCCTCACTCGAGTTTTTTATACTAGAAAATGTAACTGGATGGTCGATGTCCCCTTCCCTAGGCTATGTAAACAGAACTCCCAAGGTAATCCTTGAAGCATATACATGTACATGGAAAATCTTCACCCAGTTAGGCAATATGAGGATAGGTGTAGAGACCATCTTCTCCTTCAGTAACTCAAAGCTCTTCTGACACTTTGCATCCCAAAAAATGAAACGTCCTTATTTAGCAACTTCTCCATGGGCATTGTGATTAGTGCGTACCCTTGAATGAACTTCCTGTAGTAGCCTATATGTCCTAGGATAGAGCATATTTGTTTCTCAGTTATACGAACTCCTAGGTTGGTGATAATTGTGACCTTGGTGGGGTCAACCATCAGTCCCTGCCGACAGACTATGTGGTCTAGCAAGATCCCAAAAGGTACACAAAAGATGCACTTCCTAATATTCAGGGAAATATCGTGCTTCCTATAGGCGTCTAACATCATGCTCATGTTCGAGACGTGATTCTTTACCAAACCAAACACTTTCCAATCATCAAAATACACCTCCAAGAACTTGTGGATGAACTCCTTGAATACTGTGACCACCACCCGTGAAAAGATGACAAGTGCATTCTTGAGCCCAAACGGCATGACAGTGTACTGGAAGGAACCCCATTTAGTATCTAACGTAGTTTTGATGCGATATTCAGGTGCGTTGTCGAGGTAAAACCCCTCTGTAGATAGAGATGATCCCTATAGCCCTAGGGTGGGTCTAGCAACTATGGGAACATACTAACATCTACCTTCCTAGATTGTAAATGAAATTCAGAGAAAAGAAGATGACCTACCTTGTCCTGATGCTATGTTTTCATCTTCCGTTGAAGCTTCTTAATGTGTTTCTCTTCTCCAGCTTGATACACGCTGCTACCAATGTCTGATTACCTGTACAGAAAATCAAGACACCATGACAAGCTTAAAATCATGACAAACATAAAGCAATTACAATCTATCTAACTAATCAACGAATGCTAGAAATCTCATTATGAATGTAAAAAAGAGTGGAAGATAAACATCAGATGCATTTTATTATGATAAAGACAAGGGGAGTTTACAACTAATACTTGATGTTGAGGCTCTCCTTCGGCAGGTCCGTATCCAAGCAATGACCTAAAATCTCTGAAGAACCATACGCTAGTTCGCTGAATAGGAAGCGCGTATATACGCGGCTTCGCTGAAAGAAAAGCGCGTATGCGCAATTAAATTGGTTCTATAATATGTACAGAAGTATACGCTGGTTTGTGTGAATGGAAGAGCGTATATACGCGACATCAGTGAAGTGAAAGCGCGTATGCAAACTAGGGTTTGTTGAAGTCTGTGGTAAGAAATGACTAATCTATTCTGCTGTATTGCTGCTATTTGTATTCTACTGTTCTGAGTTTTCTGCATCAGTTTGGTTGTATGATTGAGTTGAAATGTATGAAGAGGGTCCAGTCTGAAAATATGATGAAACGTGGCCTACAAGTATTGTTCTATTGAAGTTGTTGGATCCAGTGTGAAAATTGATGAAACGTGGTCCGAAGGGGTGCTGAAGGTTGTAGCCTTCAGTCAGGGGGTTGTAGCTCCCTTTCAGGAGAGGCTGGTAAACGAGTCAGGGGGTCGTAGCTCCCTTCCAGGAGAGGCTGGTAAACGAGTCAGGGGGGCTCCCCTTCCGGGAGAGGTTTGGTAAACAGCGGTGGGTGCTGTGTTGGTAGAGTAACACCAGCACATATGTTGTAAGATGTTTTCTCTATAATAAAATATTGAAGGTTGAGCAACTGTAGCGGTGGTTTTCTCCCGACTTGGGTTTCCACCTAAAAATCCTGGTGTTCATGTGTGATGCTTTGTGTGATGGTTTACTCTGTTCTTACTGCACATGTTTATTGTTTATAGAACATCTAATGAATTAATGATGGAATGATATAAGTGAAGAACTAATGGCATAATTATATCTCTGTGTATACGCGAGTTTTATGAAGTATAACCGCGTGTATACGCTAGTTGGCTTCAGCAAAGTAGCGTATGCGTTTTAGAGCATGAAAAAGTAAAAAGTTTTGAACATGCAGTAAATACTGATTCACCCCCCCCTCTCAGTATTTTTCCCAACAGAAAATTGTGTCTGAGAGAATCTC